>VXAK01004454.1:0-18668 GCA_013399435.1 Arenaria interpres
TTTTTGTTCACCTTGGTTTTTGAAAGGTGCGTGATTATCCTTGGCTCATTTTGAAACCCACTGCATTGCTCTCGCATAATGATAAATCATTTCTGTTCTCTGATTTTCAGTCAGCATTTGCAGGTTGCTCTTTGATATGCTTTACTGTATGTCCTTTTTTTAAGCATCATATAATGTCACAGTGATAATGGGTTCTAAACAGGAATAAGTGGTAGCAAGCCGTTTTGAAAGATTTATAGCACAATGGGAGACAGTCTGTACTAATCATGGAGGACCAAACTTCAAATAATTTTGTTCACCAGGGGTGACTATTTATTTTCAGTCTTGTAGTGGCTGGAGCTATTTATCATTTTTAAAGTGTTTCCATCATAGTATTGGTCTCCTGCTGTTGATCCAACAGACCAAATTGAAGACCCCCTGTATATTTTGCATTTAAAGTGAATTCAGTAGGAAGGCACAAAATGGATTCTGTCGTCTATGAAAAATTGTATGTAAGTAGACTATATTCTTATAAAGAGTAATCATCAAAATTAAAGAGAATTGAGCCTTTAAGATCTATAAAATTTAAAAGAAAAAAAAACAAGTTGCAGAATTTATGGAATACATCCTTGATTTACTTGAAATCACTCTTTGACATTTTTTAACTAAAAATATTGAAGTTTTTTATGTCGTGTAAATCAATGCATTTTTACACACCACTAGATCATTCTGCACTGAAAGCTCAGAGGTTTCTGAGACCAACTCTTATCAGTGCTCATGGGAATTCAATGAAGTTCCAAATACAAGGAGTAGTTCCTAATAAGATGTATCTTTTCCATGTTGCAAATACAGTTGTCCTTTGTGCATCAAGAAGGAAATTTCACCGGAGTACCCTGTGCAGATATAAAGGCACAATCCTTTCAAATGAATTTAATGAAATGTGTTTGTCCCAAATGCCATGTTAGTTGTTTAACCCATCTTTGTAGGGAGATACTCCTATTGCCTTTGCTTAAGAGAAGAGTTGCAAATGTAATGTAAAAGAAATGTAAAGGTTTGTGTATGTATACACATTATACAACATTGACTTTTATTAGCAATACAATTTTTGTGTGGCAAAACCACAGATCTGAGTAGTAAGTAATATATTGAGAATAGGAAATGCAACATTGACTTAATCACTTGAAGTTTTTAAAAAGAAGTCTCTCTTTTTGTAATTAGCAATTTGGTAATCTCAAATTTACACTTCATTGCTAATTGCAACAGTGGTTTTTTGCCCTGCACTGCATTTCTCCACACACAAATAAGTCTACAAAAACATCACTCTTCAGGGAGTTAGATGCTGCTTGCCATTTTCTGAAAAAACTTTTCCATTTAGTTCAAATACATTTTACGAATAGTTCACCATAATTTTGTGAGCATTTTTTTACATTCAACTTCAGTGGCCACCAATTTAATACTTGAGGTTTTTCAGCTTCTTCTGTTATTTCTACCAATAAAATAAGTGGGGTTATCTTTTCATAACATCATTTCTAGCGTTGTCATCCTACTGCTGAGAGGTTGAAGCTGATTTTCAGGGACTGCTGAGTTAACTCATCACTGAGGGAACCAGAGTGCTGCATTACCTAACTTGTATTGTGTTCAGTGGTGCTGAGACTTGGAACGGGCAGCAAACAAAATCCCATTTTATCAAATTTCAACCCCTCATAGCTATTCAATTCTGAGGAAGGTATGCTGTCTGCAATGTTGCTAGTAGTTGAACAGATTTTTAGAAAAGGAAGAAAAAAGTAAAAAAACATCCTCCCTGTTGCTCAGCAGAACTTTTTTGTTTTGTTTTCATAATTTAACAACACATTTCAAGTCCTGTAAGCCTAAAAATTACTTATTTGCCAGCTTAAAAGACTATATACGATACCGTTTCTTGCTATGATCTCTTAAGTCAGAATCCCCTACACTTTTCCTTCACCATCTAACCTAGGAGTCATGGAGATTATCGTTTTCCCCAACTGTTTAGACACTGTGTTATGGTTTTTCATCCATTTTCCAGTTTCCTTTCTTGCATGGTGCATTGGGTTTGTATCATTTCTGAGCCATTTTTGTGGCACTCCATCCATTCTTTTCACTTAGTTTCTCTTTTAGAAATCAGATCCTTTTCAGAATATGTTATGCTTAGCTCACATTGTAAAATTTTAATAAGTATTTCTAGATCCTTGTGTTTTGTATATTAGTTGAAGCCAGATCCAGAGGATGCTTTGTGACTGGGAGGCAGAAATACAAAACAGTCTGCTGGACAGTAAGCAAACACTTCTCTTTCTTCCCTGTCTGTTCAAATAAGGAGCAAAAAGCAACACACTACATTGTCTACTGAACAAAATGTACAATATTCCCAGCCTGTGAAGTGAAGCCTCACAATGGGTTGCTTTTAAAAGAGAACTCCTACACCTGTGCTACAGAATATAGAGTTTCTGCCATTGCACCATCAGATAGGAATTCATGATTCCTGCCAAGAATACAGGTTATTTTAAAGAAAAAAAAAAAAGAAAAAAGAAACCTGATAAAGACTGAAAACATCTGGAAGTCACAACTTTAAAACAAGAAAGAGTTCAGGTATTTAATATTTTATATTCTTTTGAATAAAATGTAGTATAGATGATAACACAGTAAACTTGTTTCTGAGCTTAGGAGAAAAATTTTAAGTTATTTCCAATAAACAGGTAAGTTCTTGAGGTATAAAGTGAGATGTTGGACAAAAAGAAGGCTTTTTTATACATCATAAATAGAAATGTTAAATATGATCTACACTCACAAGCTACCTATGTATTACGTTTAGCAAGTAGGTCAGGTGGTCAGTGGAGAAAAATAAGTATTGATGTTTTATTCCTTTGAATAATTAGCTTGTTGCATTAGTTAACTGGAACATAGCGGGTGAATAAGTTGTAAAGTAAGGTTTCTGTATACTAAAATACTTTTAACACTTTCAGCTCTTTGTAAAGCAGAGCCTGTGAACCCTCAGGAAAACTTCACAATGTGTCTGGGGACAGAGCCCGGTCGATGCTTATGGTTTTGTCTGTCCTGACTCCGCTTCCAGGAGCGATTTGACACTGTCACTACAGCTGCCGTTGGGGGCAGACCTCCTTTCCTTGATATGTTCTAGTTACTCATTCCCAACCCCACACACGCTCCTCCCATGTCTTGTAAAGTTGTGGTTAATTTCTAAACATTAAAACAACAGTATGCTGTGAGAGCTGACTGATCCAAAGGGAAAGAATCCTTGAAACGCAGCAAGAACAGAAAAGTCCAAAATGAAAAATGGCTTTTTAGAAATTAGTACCCAAATCAGAATTTTGAAGTCTGGAAAAGTGATGCCTAAGAAGGATATAGAGACAATGACAACATTAAGATTGGTAATAAAGTAGTGATTAGTGAATTACTCTCTACATCCTCTAATCCAATAGAGGAATCCACTATAGGCCCCACAAGAAGCAGGATAATGTGTTAGATTGATCTTGGTCTCACACAGTGTGACTCTTCTAATGATTTGTTCGTTACTTGCTCATTCTCATTCTGTTCATTTGTCTCTATTTAAAAGCTACAGTAACACCAACAAAAAATGTAACAACAAACAAATCATGGAGAGGTACAGTTACAATCAGGGTATTAGGTTGAGGTTTCTGCATAGGGAACCTTTTAAGAAACCACTTTGTTATTATTTNAAAGTGATGCCTAAGAAGGATATAGAGACAATGACAACATTAAGATTGGTAATAAAGTAGTGATTAGTGAATTACTCTCTACATCCTCTAATCCAATAGAGGAATCCACTATAGGCCCCACAAGAAGCAGGATAATGTGTTAGATTGATCTTGGTCTCACACAGTGTGACTCTTCTAATGATTTGTTCGTTACTTGCTCATTCTCATTCTGTTCATTTGTCTCTATTTAAAAGCTACAGTAACACCAACAAAAAATGTAACAACAAACAAATCATGGAGAGGTACAGTTACAATCAGGGTATTAGGTTGAGGTTTCTGCATAGGGAACCTTTTAAGAAACCACTTTGTTATTATTTGCAGACCTGAGAACAGATTATCTCTCAAGATATTTCAGTATAAAGGCTTTCCAAATGGTTATTGCTCATTTCTAATAAAGTTTCAGGGTTTTTAATCGGATTAGGCTTCAATCTGTGACATGTAAGTCCATCATTTGTATTTTTTTGAGAGAAATAAACTACTTTGCTATCTATCTGTGACATATTCTGGTCATCAGCCTGTTACCCCAACCTTGCTCCCACTTCAAGTACTGGAATTTCTTCTTTTGGCTGCGACTGCATTGTACACCCACCTCAGCATGCCAGGTAAGTGCTTCCAATTCAGTGGAACTGGAGTATTTATTAGAAGTCTCTGGAAGGAAAATGCTTATTCGTCATGATAATCCCATCAGACATATCTTTTATCCTTGCCACAGATTCAGAACTGTGAATTACTGAGAGATCGGAATGGTACCTCAGCTCTGTCCTTGGGACGGGACAGAGGGTATTCAAAATGTACATGCAGATCCAGTGGCCGGAATCTAAGTCTTGGATTCATGGGATACATGGGTAGAGAGAGAAGACTGTCCGTATGTGAACAAGATGTGTAAAACAGTAGCGAAAACTAATGAATAATAATTCCATTTGCTCTCTGTCACATCACAACGTTACAAAGAGGGTACTGTGTGTAGATCATAGTGCTGTGTGAGAGTTAGTTGTGGCCAGCCGAGGAAATAGCAAATCTGCGTTGTGGCCCCCAAGCATAGAAGCGAACGTCTGAACTGTGAAAGTGACACGCAGTAAGGAGCGTGATGCTTGGGGTTGCCTAGCAATAATTCATTACGGCTACTAACAGACTGATAGGTTTGCTATAAAGAGCTTTTAAGAAAGTGAGGTGGGTAGATGCAACGGTGTAGTATAACATAGGGAAATTAAGAGGAAAAATAATCTTTATCAAAAGCGACAGGACTAAGCAGAGAAAGTGTATTGCAGTGGGATGCTGTAAAGATAATATAATCACAAGTTTAGCATAGGAATTTGCCTCAGGCAATTACTGTTCCATCTAGTTGCATAGGAATAGCTGGCTTTAACCTTAGAATTTAACCTGACTTACAATGAAAAGTAAAAATGCTTCATTATTCATATTAGCTTAAATAAAAGTGTTTTGAATGAAGTAGTTTTCATCTGTATTATCCAGCCGAAGTGCCCAGCTTACACACATAAGAGAAATCAGTAACATATGAACAATTGCTAATTAAGTGTATCTTGCCTATTACCTGAAGTTTGAATAAAGGCTGTGTACAGATGCTCTTACAGAGAATGAAGTGTGTGTATAAGCTCGCAGAGGTCACATTCCATCATTTTGTCACAACTTCGTGTTCAACTACAGTTATTCCCTGCTTTATGCAATATGGAGCACTTACTGTTTTAAACTGTTTTTATTAAATATCTGCGTGTTTCTTTCCTGAAGTGATACCAATACACATAAGGTGCTTTGGTATCCTTGGAACAAAGCATGTTTTACAAACATGAAATGGGAAATAAAGACCACTGCTGACTTAATTAAGTTAGGTCATTGTAATGAGCCACATGGGAGTCTTTTTTTTATTTGCCTCTTTTAAATTTATAGTTGATTTGTGTTTTTATTTTTTGTTTCAGAGAGAGTCTTAGAATAGGCCTCTTCCATGAGACTCGTCTGGAACCATACTGGTGGTTGCCAGTGTAGAAGTAACAAAAACATATACAGGCTTCATGCTCAATTAATTATTGCTCCTGCAGTGTGGGGTTTTTGTGGGTTTTGTTTGGGTTTTTTCTTTTCTTATGCAAATGTCATGGCAGGATTTTCATTTAATACTGACAATACTGTAGAAGAGAAATCATAAATAAATGAATTAACTAAAGATCCTGAAGTGCTTCAAGAGGTATTAAAAGAGTTTTGAGTGGTCTTTGCTTACATCCTGTAGTTGTTCTTTAATTCTTCCAATCTTTATGTTTCTCTTACCTTTTCTTTCAGTGTATGAGCTCTCTAAAGCAAGTGTTTATGTATTTCATAATTTTAAGTCCCATAATAGTCTAAACTATCAGTATCATAGTATATTAAAATCCCCTCAAATATCTTTATGTGTGAATATATTATATGTTTATATACATTGCATGTATTAAAATTCATATATTTGTATAATGGACCATGTATGGAGTGCTGCTATCTACTGGAGTGCTGGAATTTCAGGGTGGATATACACTCTGGTATCTGAAATCTCTATGAACTCTTAGGAGTTTCCAAAACGCTCATAATCTTTCCATGTCATCAGCACTGTTAGGTAGTGCTGTCATTTTAAACTGTGCTTTCAAGGGAACGCCTTTGTTTGCTGAAGCAAAAATAATATTTCATGGATTTTCGGACTGTCCACAGGGAAAACTAGATCATATGGCTATTGAGACTAGCTTTACTTTACACAATATTGTGTAAACGTGGAGCCACAAACAGTCATTTCCAGCCATTTGCATGTTCCCCTTCATCTGCAAGTAAATGTCTTGATCAGAACGTGTTAAATTGCTACCTATCTGTTTCAGCTTGCTGGAAGGGAGTGGTGATAGTCTTTGCTGTTTAAGATGGATGGTTCACTTGTTGTTCACAGGAGGAGAAAAAATTTCCAATCATTCTGCACCACTGGAGTCTGGCATGAGCTGCTGAGAAAAAGGAGGATAAATGCCATGAGAAAAAAGGCAGATGTGAGGGTGCTTTCCAATGTAGAAACTTACTTTTACAAAAACAGGTGGCTAAAACGCACAAAACACCAACCTAAAAGCGGTACAACTTAAGAGAGTTTACCTTGTTTTAAATAATCTTTATGAATAATTTAGCACAACTGACAAATTATTTTTTTTTCGAACCCCTTATATATTGAAGTCATTCAGTCATAGCAGTCTTAAGGTATGTAATAGCTTATTTTCTGCTCATTATGGGTTCTTTTCACTGTTTGGAGAAGTGCTCTTTTGTGATCATATGTTATGTAGTGCCATGAAATTACTTTGGGTTAGTTGTTGCCATAAATATAAAAATTTCAATTCCAGGGCAGCACAGCTTTTCCCATCTTCCATGCTTCTTGTGGAGAAAGCTCTGAGGAGGTGGGCAAGTGGTTTAGGGAGAAAATGCAGGCTTTATGTTAAATGTTAGAGCAGGCTTTAATCTGGCTCTAGCCGTGACTTTGGGAGTGATGTGTAGAAAGCTCTATCTCTTTACTGTGGCTGAAGTTGTTTGCTGCAGAAGAGGAGGAAGGAAGCAGTAATTTTTACTCTTTTATTAGCGTGCTCCTGGTAAGACATTATTATGAGTATTATTGTAGAATTCACCAGTTCAGTCCAAGGATTAAATTGTGATCAAAATGGACTGTATCAATATGCGTGCAGGAAAAGTATTTTAATTACTTGAAAAATATAACTAGAAGCTTCAGGGCTGCCATTTCCTTTGTCGTTACAGGACAGTGCTTTTAAAATGGTTTTCCTCCTCCTTCCCTTCAGCTACTTGTAGTCGCGCTTCTGCATCCTTACTTAAAATGATGTACTTTACACAGTGTACTGTCTCAATCAGCAAAGAAAGGCTTAGATCTGGGCTTAGAGGCTTTCCAGATAGTGTCTGTCTGGGAAACAGTCAAAGTAACTAAATCTGATTTTTCTATTTCTTTCCAGTTTTCACTGTTCTAGGGAATGTAGTGTTTGTTGCTTCTTGGATATCCAAGTGTTCTACCACATGCTGTTGCTAAGAAACAGTGCTATTCTAAGTGATCCAAATAAAAGAACAAATTCCTATTAAATTCACTGTCAAAAAAGAGAGGTTATCTGCATGGTATCACGATTTTTGTTTCATGAAATACACCAATCAGATAGTTAGCTTTCAATGTGTATGTTCTTGGTATAACAGTAGATGAAGTCTGTAATGTTGAGTGTTTGGAAGAAGATCCCAGCTTAATGTATCTGAATGATCGCTCCAGCTGAAAAGCCCATGATGCTCTTTAAAGAGCTTACACCTGTCTGTGGAGGAAACAAAGCTTTGTAAGTTACAGAACAGCAGAATTCTGTGAATAACTGATCCTTTCGGTTCCTTATCTGAAGCACAATAAAACAAACCAGGAATGGTCCAGCAAGATCTGAACCTTGAAAAGGGTGGTGAAGTTGACATTTTAAAACAGACAAATATTTTGGCTTGAGTTTAAAGTTTTGATATTATTTTTTTTTTAAATTGAGAGAAAAACTTTATGTCAAGACAAAATATCACAAAAAGAAATCAGCACATCATGAAAATAGAGGAAATAGATTTTTCTGGGTAAATCTCCTTGACAGGCTTGTCATTAATTAGCAAAGAAAAAAATATTTAGGATGAAAAGAATTTCTAATTAAGTAAGTTCTACCCTGAAGTGTAAGGGTGAAGGCCCAGTTCTTAGAGATCTTTCAAATCCTAACACTCAGATCCTTAGACTGTGGCTTAGTAGATGTATGGCAGCAATTCGTTTGCACCCAAAAATGATCTTAGTTATTTATCCAGAGAACTTGATGACAGAATTCCACACTATTTTGCAAGGCATAGATAATAAATTACAGTATTCGTATATTAATGAAATTTGGTAGCATCGCTATAAAGTATTTTTGAAAGCTTTTTTGCTTTAATTTCTGTTTGTTTGACTTGGAGTGAGTCTGAACTGTCTGTAGTGAAATGGAATAAGAGTATGTACAGATGAAACTAATTAAATACTAGCTGTCGCTCTTCATTTTGAAGCCATGATTTTTTTTAGCTTGCTATCTCAACTTTGATTATTAAAATATGTGTGGTAGTTCTCACCCCACGTTACCTGTGAGTGTTTGTCCTCTTTACTAATTAGGTGTCAGGATGTCAGTGATTAATGTAAAATCATGAATAAATTACAAATAAAAGCCACACATATGTACAGAGCCATTTAGCTAATTAAAATGCTATGCAGCATGAAGTACACTAGTGATAACCACTTCTGACCTTCTGAGTTGGAGCTTCATTTGCCCGGAATTTCACTGATTGATTAAGTAGATGATAATGGTCAAGTCAGAGTCACAGCTGTAAAACTCATTTGTCACAACAACGCAAAAGACAATCTCCATCTGTCATTTGTGAAGAGAGTTCAATAGATTTGAACTACTTTTCAGTCCTGTACCTATTTGTCATTCAGCATTTACGTAATAGGGGAAAATAAGATTAAGACTGTAGTCCTAAATAGTGATTGAGGCTTAATCATGACAAAAGCAAATGGGTGAAAAATAGAGATAGGTCTGGGGAGAATCATGCGTTCTTGCTTAAATATGCCTACCTACTTTTATTTTTTGTATGAAGGAGGCTACAGACACCAAATCAAATGTGATGCGAGATGGACAACGCAATTGTAATTGCTCCTGGTATAGCTGAAGTAGAAAGAAAAGTAACTTGGGAAAGAAAGTGTCACCTGTGCTTAGGTAGATTAATCTCCGGGTTTTTGACCTGCATTCCAGTGCAATGGCAGTGGCTGAAGCCTAGAAAAAGCGATGATTAATAATGGTGGGTCATAGAATCCAGTCAGAGCTGCATATTCCTATGCTACTTTTGCAAGGTAGTATCAATGTCTTCTTATCTACTTAGCTGTTCTGTAACTTTAGGGGGCACAGATCTTGTGTCATAGAAGGCTTTTTTTGAGGGCTTTTCCCTGAACTGGTGACTGTTGTTTCTACTTTGTCTCATCTATTCTTTGTCAGAGGCATTATGATTTTTTCATCTTGTGAGTTGTGTTTTGGCTATTTTAAAAAAGGGGGAGATTTTGCTCAGAGGCCACCTAAAGCATTTTGATGTTTCTATTTCTTTTGAAGGAGGGATTTAAAAAAAAAAAAAAAGCTAAGAAAAACACTCCTGTCCCCCAAACTCAGGAAATAAAATATAATGCTTCCAAACAACAGGCGCTCTCTCCATACCCCAGCTGCTCCGTAAAATTGTTTTTCGTGTGTTTCAGTTTCCCTGTTTCTACCCAAATATCAATTTCCCTGAGCAGATGCAGGGCTCTCAGGATCTGTGCCTTATGGCTGCTCTGCCATCCAGACTTTCTAAGCACTGCAGGACCTGGGAACCCAGCCCAGAACTTCCAGGCTTCCAGCTCTGCAGCAGGGAAGCCCTAAGAGTCCTGGCTTCAACCTGTAGTTTCAAGGTTTAGAGCTTTTATAATGCCAACAGAGAAAGGGACGGCGCAATGGCTCCCCATGCTCTTCGCCTCCTGTTTCCAGAGCGGGGAGCTTGGGGAACCACAACTGGTTGATGGGAGCATGGCACGGGAGCACCTCAGATGGGTGTAGCTGTGAGATACCCATCAGACCTCCCAAGACTGATCTGATTGTGTGTCCCTAGTGAAAACCTTGAAATCAGGTGAGAGTAGGGAACGTCTCTTTACTGAATTCAGTTCCACTCTAGATGCCTAACAGCTTCTGTAGATCTGTCCTTCAGAGTCTACATTTAGTGTCACGGCAGGGTGGTATCTAACAGATGGGTCCCTTTATCATCTTCACCAGTCCTGTATCTGGTGGGTGCTACAGCTCACTTGCAACGCATAAACGGGCAATGAGGAGGTAAGGGAGGCTATGTATACTCTGATACAGGTTCAGTTACGAGTCTACACCTAATCTTACTAGAATAATTTTACAGAGATGCTTTTTGTCAGATTCATGTGGGATTGTCTCCTTAAGATATAATCTGTTGGAGAATCGTGCAGGTTTTTGTTAAAACACAGAGCTGTCAGCAATACAAAAATCTTCCCAGTTACCAGATCCAGAATTTCCCAAACATCTGGTCATTCAACAGAGTTATATAGAGAAGGGAAATTAGTAATAGAAAGAAATGGAAATACATTTTCATTACAGATCTGACTGAAACTTTAAAGTCCAGGATGAATGGATTTAATTAGCTCAGGACACTTTCATTTTCCTATAATTCAAATGTGTCAACTTTACAACGTGTGGGCCCGTAGGCCATCATTTGAAGTGCATCATCTTTATTTTACAGTGTTTAAACTGGGCATATATTCTGGGTTTTGTGATACTCTATAAAATCTGACAGATTGTGACTAGGGGCTTTATTTTCATACCTGTAAATAAACAAAGAATTGTTATACAATATTCCAATAAGTCTATTTTACGATGAGTCGTGAAAAAGCTCAGAACCATTTTTAGAACAGGCTGTGGCTCTGCATTATTATGCTTTCAGTTAAGGTAATGGGAATTCAATAGAGTCCTGTCTGAAAGGATATATCCTACCAGTGGTGTAAGTACAATAAGGTTCAATTTGATAGACTAAATACTGTAGTGCTAATCTGGTGATTTTTTTGTTTTTTAATTGATCACTGTGTATTACAGATCTAGTACATATGCACAAGCCTAGACCTCTTTCCTCTTTCAAGTTTTTAAATAGGGCTACAGCACAGAAGGTGCATCCAGCAGTGTGGGGTGTGGAAGAGACACGAGACATTATTAGGAACCCTGAGTTCAGGTCATCCCTGCTTTGGATCATTTACTTTTTCTTTCTACAGGAATATGTCTCAAGCTCTTTTCCTTAAGAGAACAGGGCTTGCACCAGGTTTCAGGATTGATGTGAATCTGAAAATGCATGAAATAAATGAAGACACCAGCCAGGGGCCAATTACACTGCACACTATCAAATGATACTGAGAAGACCTGAGCTTCCCATTCAGAAATGATACTAAGAATCACACTTGTGAGAATATTTGATTTGCCATATAAAAGGCTGTTCAGAAAAAAAGATAAATTGCTGGGTTTATATATCTGTATAGACAAATTAAAGCAATAGATTCTAGGGTGCTGGGAAATCGTCCTTGCTCTTTGGCTTCTGTCCACATATATTCTTTGAGATCTTGTTTATACTGGGGATTTGCTTCCATTTCAGTCAAGGACAAACTGCTGTCAGAAGAGCTAATCTGTTGTAAATGCCAGCCCGTGTAGGGTGTCCCATTACCATAGCCTGTCCTCTAATTTACTGTGGTTTCAGGGAGGAGATGTTTGTGCCAGTACAAGTAGCAAGCTTCATTTCCTACACTAAGACTGGGGTCAATGTGAGGTTCTGAGCCGACTGGAAATATTGCTGTTTACAGCTGTTCGATACTGCTCTGCCCTGGAAATGAGTCCTCTTTTCTCTCTTCCTGTTCAGCTCCGCCGGTGTGGCAGCGCGAGTGGCTGTTCCTGAGCTGGGATATACACAGCTGTACGGGTAAATCTGCAGGAGTGGCAGTTCTACCATGGGAGAGGAGCAAGGGCAACAAGACACTTGGGCTGGCTAGTAGGCTCAGCTGCAAGCAGGACTGCTTACCCACCCCAGTCCAAATGTCTTGTACAAATAACCTGCAAGGTGATTGCTGCTAGCCAGGGAGCCTAGCAATGTTCTTGATAATACAGGCTTTTTAGAGGTGGCAAAGAAACCTGTTGCTAGTGCCTGCAGTGGTATTTTAAAGGAGTCAGAACGAACAACTATGAGCAAATAATCTTATGGTAATCGGAAAGGCTTCTCGGATGATATCACCTCTTGTCTGTGTGTGGAGCAGAATGCCAAGCTTCTGAAATGGGTGCTTTCATCATCTCTATTAAGAAGTAACGTATTTGAAGTGATGAGCTTTTGCGGAGGCTTCCTATAGAAGAATTCATTTTGCCTTGTTCGGTCTTTGGTGTTAATCTGATTCTTTCCTCGCTGCCAAAAAGCATGAATAAGAGCTTGAAATGCTGGAACCAATGAACAGATAACTTTGAGGAGGTATAAAATGTTTTAATTCTCCTGGTTCAGATATATAAAACAAGCTTCCCTGGGGAGGTGTTTATCCTTGTTAACTCGTTTATAAGATAACTGAAGCTACAGGTGTTCAGCTTTAATAAGACATTAGTGAACAATTATATAAGACACTAAAAATAAAGCTAGACTCTTTGTGTGAAGAAAATGAACACTGAGTGAAAAAATATTTAACAGCAAAACCGCATGATCAAATAAGGGAGAAGATTTTTGAAAAGTAAAATTGTTGGATATAATCTTTAATACATGTAGAAAGGATGATGTTGAAAGAAGGAAGGACGGACTATATATTTTTATGTGCAAGATATGAAAAGACACTAATAATATATAAAGGAATAACTGGTGCTAACGCTAGTGATAAAATCATTTTGTGCTTGGATTAAAATGTTCTTTAAAATAGTGCAGAGCCAGCTTTCAGCTAACAGTGAATGTTGTATTCCCTTGATTTATGAAATCTCATTTCAATTGCAAACCACTGGCTCTTCTGTGTTTGTGCCTGAGCACTGTGAAATTCTGCAGACAGCTCAACTGGCAGCATTGCTAAGAAAAAGAGGAAATTAGATGTATTAAACCTGAAGAATCAGTGACATTCAAGTAACAGTTTTGCTCTTGTATTTCTCATTTGTTAGAAGGCAGTTCCCAATAAAAATTCTAACATGTCTTAGCCTTGGAAACAATGATCTGTTTTATTAACCTCAACAGAACAAACTTAGGACAGAGGTTCTGATGCTTTCTTAATTATAAGAAGGTATCTGGTGAAGTGCTTGGCTACCATTTGTCTTCATCGGAACTTACCTTTTTTTTCTCTTCATAGTTGCATCAGACTCCCTCTAAACTTCAACTTTAATGAGAAATAGTAAATTTGACCAATGTTCATCTCTCATATGAAACTCCTTTTAGAATTTGTTCTGTAGGGATATGAAGCTGAGGTAGAGGGAGGTGGGAACTTCAGAAGAGTTTAGTGTCATAGGAGTACAAGTCCTTCCACCTTTGTTGTGACTTGTGCTCATAAGCCACTTAATATTTTTGTAAAGTCATCTGTAAATAGCATACCTAAGACCATAGGATACTACACCTCAGTATATTCATGGGCATGTAGTTAGGTAAGGAAGCGAGTTCGAAGTGGCTCACCACTTCTCTGATGCTCTCGGGGAAAGTTAAGGACTGTAGAACAGAGGCATGAGTTGTGCAAGAATGAAACACTTCGATGTACATACGTGACTTTGAAAAGGCAAGAATGAGTCACTGTAAGGAGTCAATGCACATCATTGTCCAGAGTTGTGAATACAGTCTGCAGCTGTGGAAATACCTCTGCGGGGCTGCTGACAAAAGGGCTTTGTTGTAATTTAAGAATAGAAGGCATTGCAGTTTAAGATGAGTGAACATGTGCAACATTTGCTACTTTTCTTAATGGTTCCCTAGCAAAATAGAGAAGAAGTGGTCGATCTTCGTAGATCTGTGAGAACTACTGATTTTGTCTGTTCTTGCCATGAACAGAAGACATTGCATTGACCAAACATTAATTAAGACTAAATTGTAGTAAATGTTGATAGTTTACTTTTGTTTAAGTTAGCCTTGCCATGAGCTTCAATGCAGACATATATTTATATCCCTCTACCTGTATTTATGTACATAAAGTAGATGCATCTATAATATATATGTGTGTTTATACACACACAGAGAAGTTTCTGACTTCGCAGGAGATGCATCTACCTCTTCTTAATACTAGAGACTATATTATAATAAAGTTTTTTTTTCTTTTTAAAAAAATGGTTAAGGCTGGAATTGGGCCACTATTTTTTACATAATTCTTTTTTAGAGGCAGTTAAACTTACAAATATTTGGTGGCAATACTTGTCTCTTTCTGCTAAGGTACGAATAACATTGTTGTCTTTGAAAGCTGGTTGTGGTTGTTGTTCTTGCTGGCTCGTTTCTTAACTTGGCAAGCTAAAGTTTCAGAATTCACACAGGAAATACCATTCTAGGATATTATTTGGAATTCTCATATTTAATTCCATTTGTAGATCCGCAGTTCCATTACAGAAACAGATATATTTTTTTCTTTTTTTCTGTACCGTCCTGTAAGTTCATTAAAAGCTTGGATATCTTCTAGGGTTATTAATAGCTTGGTATAACTACCTCTAAGTCATAACCACACTGAGAAAATTCAAGCAGCTTGAAATAAATGTGAGAATCTGGAGATAGTGTTAGGTACACAGGTATTTTTAAAAGATAACTTAGGTCTGAATGAACATCTAGAATAATTACATTACACTGGGAACAGGAAAGCAATCTGTTAACTGTTACTAATGTCGTGGTCTCCTTTTGCAAAACCTGGAATTCTGTGGAATTCAGTTTTATATTCTATGGGTTTTATTTGTTTCTCTATTAACTTAAAATCTCAGCTGTTTCTGTTGTACAGGAGAAGGGTCTTGAACCCATGCTCCCCACTGAGAAACTGAAATTATAATTGTTAGGCCAATTTATACCTAAATGTATTTGTCCATGGGATGGTAATGCTCTATTACGTATTCCTTTCTGGTTTTCCCTTCAATTTTTCATTGGGTTTATATCTATTAAATTATTTATATTACAAAGTTTTTATTAAGTATATGCAATTTGTGGTGTGACTATAGTAACAATTCTGACAGATCCTTAAATTTTTGAAACGTCTTACTTCTGTATCTCTGCTTATTGCAATTAGACCTTTCTGTAGCTAATGAAACATATGTGATTTGTTTGTTTATGCCCGAGGACTGAATTTGTTGCTGAATAATGCAAAAACATATGCAAGGACAAGTATAGTAAATGGAATTAGGAATGTGCGCACGGAGGGTGTGTGAGCAAAGTCAATTGAAAGAGATGCTAAAGCTTTGGCTCTAGCTCTCCCTGCTCAGTGCAGGTGGAAGCATGTTTATGTTAATACATGTGAGTAGAAATTCTCCAGAGGCTGCACAAGAATGGCTAATGTTATTTGACAAAAAATTAGTAATTCATATGGATTTTTACCTTAAATGGAATTAAAAGCAGCAATCCGAACGGCTCCAACGTGGATGGGCTACTTGGCAAGAATTGAACATTTGCTTTCCTGCTCTGTGCTCTGCTGGCAGATTCGGAGCAGAGTAGAAGAGCAGAGTATACAGCTTTCTAGAAGACAGCAAATGAACATTCGCATTTCACTTTCAAGTATGTTAATATTTGAAAACAGGCCTACAGCATAAATATTTTTCTAAAATCTGTTTTGTGAGATTTCAAGTCAGCTTTTTAGGAAAAGGCTAATATAATTCCACCCAGGATCAACAATTTGAGTTTCTTTCCCTGACACATCTGATCATTACTAGTCCACACACGGGAGTAATAACCTCCTTTTTTAAAACCTGGTATTTTTCAAGCAGTACTGTTAAGATGAAGGGAAATCTAGTTTGTTTAATAAAAAGGTATCAAAATGCTGCATACTTGATGTTAGTGGATTAGATTTTTCTCCCAGAAATAACTTCAGTGGAATTGCATTATGAATGAATGTGGTCCAGTTCATTTTATAATTATATTTTTGAAGGAGTACAGAAGAATGGAGTCTTACATCCATCTTGTGTAAAAAATTCTGCCTTTGATGTTTCTTTGGTTGAGCAAGTGCTTTGATTTTTATAGCAGCATATTGGGTCTGGAAGTTGCATTCCCTTCATCCACAACACCTGCTTTTCTCTGGCACCTGTAGTGATGTGCAGTGTCAATACCATTTTGCTCATAAACTTTGGCAGATTCAGTATATAATCTCTGCCCCTACAGACAGTCTTCAGCTTTGCTGTCGATGTTGTGGAATTAATGCCACACAGCTCGAAAATTTGCCTTGAGCATGTCCTTGTAACATTTGACTGGCCTATCCCTCAGTCATTCCCTGTGTTCTAAATGGCTGTATAGAGATAGCTCTGAGCACTATTTATGCAGCATATGCACTGAATGCCCACACCAGCACAACTCAGCTTGAAGGTTCACTGGTTCAATGCTTAATATTTTACTGTGAGTTTAATTATATATTGGCTATAATATCAGCCAAGTATCCTCCACGGGGATCGTATTGTTCAGCTAATCATCTAGCAGAAATTAATTGATAGTCTTTGTGCCTGGTTATGGATACAGAGTGATTTTCTTGCAACGAGGAATTCAGCTAAGTTCTGGAGTACAATGTAGCTCAAGTTAATTTAGAAAGGGCACTCTCTTAAAGTATCCTTATGTCTTCAGTCTTTTATATAGCACCTCCTTAGATATTTACACACAAAAAAATGCTTCTGGTTTTACAAATGCAAACCTATCTTTATTAGAAGCAACTTCAACTGATGCATATTCTTTCCAAAAAAGAACCTAATATAAAAAAAAACCCCAAACTTGTAAGAAATTATTAATCAAATTATTCATACGAATACATAATAGTACTCATCATGGGGTCTGACGAGTAGATTGTTTCCTTAAGAAAGTATGATTAAAAGCAATGCACATTGGACACTATGTATTTGTAAGCAGTAGCTTTGATGAGATATTAATGTTGTCTGTGAAGAAAGGTGAGTGGCTTTTTAATGCAAGTTTTCCTGGAGAATGAAACTCCTGTTTTACATAGTTCAAATATTTTGTCACATAATTTAATATATAAGTTCTTATTTCGGAGGAAAGGTACTTCCTTACAGTCTCTTTTCATCATACTTGGAAAACACGGTATTATTTAGGTACAAAAATGGGTCCTTATAGCTGGTAAACTACTTCGCTCAATAGCTTAATTGTATGCTTATTTTTATTAATAATATAGGTAATATGCACTAGACAGAGAAAATAAAAAGATAAAATATTTATGAGCTCCAGATGTAACACATAGATAAGAAAAAGCACAGCCCAATTCATTGATACGCACTAGATATCTATTACCTTTTTTAAAAATAACGATCTGCTATTTTTCTCCAATACAAGTGACATGGAGGGGAAGCCCTTTTCCTGATGGGTAGCAGGTACACTTAATAAAAACTAAAAACTGATCACAGTTGAATTGCTTGGAGAAACTTGCTTTCCAATTTGTGAAAATGTTATTTCTCCTATACAATCTTTGTTTCAGTCACTTCACTTTGAACAAACAGAAGCAGCATGTGAAAATATTCATTACTTTCAGGCAGCTCCTAGTGCTACCATGTTTGCAGAATGAAATGAAGTATGACGTATACTTCTGCCTACAACAATAAACTTCTCTACATTAGCAAAAGTAAGTTAGCTGATACCTAGTGAAATGCCTATTCTAGAGATACGGCTATTTCATTGATAAGAAATAACACTCATTTAATAGTTTTAGTGGCTTTGTGCCATTAGTGTCTTGTGCTGGTGACTACTTGTAACACGAAAGATTTTTCTTCCTCCCTGCCTTTCTTCTATTGGGCAAAACAGAAAACAACTGAAAAAAAAAGGCTGGGGATTTTTCTTAAGGAAAGCCACAGATACACATTTCACAGTAAACCAGTCTATCCAGGTTATTATTTGCGTGTAAGATCACCCTGCTTAGTGTGTGTTAATGCATGCATGTATGTATGTTTATATTTTAGCATGGATTATGGCTGGCAAGGGAGTCACTCAGAGTAGGTCTCCTGTCCCACGGTTGGGGCGACTCGGGTTCGCGGATTTCCGTTGTCAGAATTAAGGTGAAACACCACCAGAGGAGCCCAAACAACAACTAACATTTATTAACCAAGCTAACCTTGCGAGACCGAGCGATACCAACCCCGGGTCCAGCGGATGAAGGAGCGGTCCGGGCCCCAGGCGCATTCTCCTCAGGCAGATTCCCGCCTTTTCGCTCCCTTC
>VXAK01004469.1:0-36833 GCA_013399435.1 Arenaria interpres
GCCTACATCGAGGGGCTGCTCCGAGGGGAGGAGAGCGACGAGGAGCGGCTGGAAGCGCTGCGCGGCGTCCTGGCCGCCTGCCTGGTGAGGGCCGGGCCGGGGGGGCTCCTCTCACCGGACGGGCCCCCTCGGAGGGGATGGGTGGTCGCGGCCTCGCTGGGCTCGGACGGTCGGTGGGGGACGGGCGGGCAGCGCTCCCCTGGAGCCAACTGGTGGACAACTGGGCCCTGCGGGTGCTCGGGGTTTAGTTGGGGTTTTTTGCTGGTTGGGGTTCTCTTTGGTGCCAGTTTTGGGGGTGACCGGGAGCTTGGGCAGCCGCTGTGGAGCGTGGCTGTTCGGCGGGGGAAGAAAAGGGGTGGCTTTTTATTTGTGCGGAGGCCGCAGGGTTCAGCCTGTGAGCTGGGTGGTTCCTAAATGTAGTTTAAGAGATGATTTCTAACAACACGTCCTGTACAGCAGTCCAGCAATAGCTGTGTTTGATGGTCATCGCTCCTCCAGCAGGTCTCGTTCCTCACAGCACCGTGTTGTCTTCCAGGATCCCTCGGATCAGGCTGGAGCAGGGTCTGTCTCCCAGCTGGGACAGCGGGAGGGCAGGGGCTGGAGCTCGCGGGGGTGGGCAGTGTTGCCTCTCCCCTCCAAAAATTTCTGGAAGAGAGTTAGGAGAGTGCAGAAAGCAATGTCTCTTCAACAGTCATTTCCTTTGGGGGCTATAAGATTTATGCAGAGGCTGAGGGACTTGGGGCTTTTTAGTCTGGAGAAGAAAAGACTGAGGGGGGATCTGATCAGCACTTATAAATACTTAAAGGGTGGGTGTCAGGAGGATGAGGCCAGACTGTTTTCAGTGGTGCCCAGGGACAGGACAAGAGGAAATGGGCACAAACTTGAATATAAGAAGTTCCACCTAAACATGAGGATGAACTTCTTTCCTGTGAGAGTGGCAGAGCCCTGGAAGAGGCTGCCCAGGGAGGTGGTGGAGTCTCCTTCTCTGGAGACATTCAAACACCCCCTGGACACGTTCCTGTGGGACCTGCTCTGGGTGGACCTGCTCTGGCAGGGGGTTGGACTGGATGGTCTCCAGAGGTCCCTTCCAACCCCATGTGATTCTGTGTGTATCTTGGGATATTCCATAAATAGGTGGGTTTTAGTGTAAAATGTGAAATAATGAGTGTGTGCTGCTGTTGAAGAAGTGCTCAGTGGCCATCACTGATTTCCTCCCCAAAATGTCTGTAGGGGAGCACGAAATCCAAAGGGACTTGGTCACTACAATCAGCTGTTTGTTACTGTAGGTAACTATATCATGTAATTCCTTCCATTCACTGACAGCATGCCATTTAAAATTGTTTTTCCTAAAAGCCAGAGCACTTCTTCACTCCTCCGCCATCCCTTCCCCGCCTCGGGCACCGCTGGTAGGGTGGTTTCTCACAGCAACATCACTGCCAGTGTGGCTTTGTACCTGAAATAATCGGAGAAGCGAATACTGCATCCTGCTGGCGTTAGGGGGGAGCAAAACATCTTTGGAAAATGCTGTTCTGAAACAGCTGAGGTTAATTAACTTGCCTGCAATTACCAGACTCACTCCATTTCATCACCAAAGGCAGAGCCCATATCAGATCCTTGACCATGCTGGCTGTGGACTGGACAGCCTGGACTGGCCCTGGGCTGCGCTGGCTCTGGAGGCGCGAGGTGCGTCCCCTGCCCCGCAGCGGCCTTGTTATGGGCTGACACGTCCCCGCTTCTCTGTAGTGCCGAGTTACTCTTCCCTTGTGAGGGAACTGGTGCAGAGTTTTGCTGTTCCTCGAGTTCTGGGCTGCCCTTATCCTGTACGTGTTGCACCACAGCCCCACTTCTTCTCTTTGTTTTCTTTTTTGTGTCACAGTCGCAGCTGACTTTGGCTTCGCTTGCAAGTTTGAACTCGGTTTGATTTTTCTACAATTCTTGTAAAACCTTTTTGCCTCTTGAACCCTTCAACTTTCTAATTACTTGAGTCATTTTTTTCTTTATTTGTAGACTTTGCTTATTTCTGTATTGACTTGAAACGATGTTTTATTTGGTTAATGTGGGGCTGTTTCTTGGCAAGTCTTTTCCTCTTTGTTCCTTTCACAAATTCCAGGTCATTTGTTTGTTTTTGACAACACTCAAAGAAATAAATTTCAGGCGACCTATGCATTCATGTCTATGGTTCCTCAGTCCTGGCAGCATCATTCATTAGTTCTCTGAGTTTATTAAGGTATAACAATTTCAAATCAAGAAACTTAGGACTGAGATCTGTTTCTGTTCAGTTCTTCTCTTTAAACCAGACAGATTCTGGATCACTTGTATTTTCTATAGTTAATTTTTGTCTGTATTCGATAACCTCTAAACCAACATCGTTTCCTCTCTGTGTGGGGAATACTGGATGAAGATAACTGGTCGTTGCACTCTCAGAGCTCTGATGCTGTTACTGCGTTTGCTCTCACACGAGGATGCGAGTCCCCCAGGAGCCAGGGCTGTGCTGGAGGTCTCCATCCTGCTGTCACGGACGGAGTGATTAACTTCACTAGTTAGAGTGAAGCAGTGAAATAATTATTAAGGTGAAACAGTGATTTAACAAAACCAGTAGTAAGTGCGATAAAAACAGTAGTAAATGTGACAGTGTTTTACAAGATTCGATGTCAAGGTACACTCTGTTATTTACTGCATAGAGGACAGGGTCAGACAAGCTGTCAGGGAGACCCTCCCATTGAGTCACGAGGTTCAGAAAGGACCCCCTGGCTTTCTAAACTCCTTCTCAGAGAGGAGTCTGGGTGCAGCTGGATCCAATCCTAGTCCCAGACTTGGTCAATGGTTTATGTCTAAACAATTATATAGGCACAATCAATCCTTTATATTACTTAGCTAAGATTTCAAAGTTTAGCATGCTATTAGTCACTTACTGAGAATCTGTTGCGGCAAGGAATCTCTCAGCCTCGAGGAGTAGAACCTTAAGCGAGCGTCCTCACAGAAGGGGAGATCCTGGCGTGCAGCCACTGCCGTACAGGAGAGCTCAAAGGGCTTTTGGGCTGTCTACTATTTATACAGTAAGATAATTGACCTATAGTCATATTTTCATGGCAACAAAATTTCTAGGTCCCCACTCCAGACAGTATTTTGACTGTGTTGGCTGCCATCCCCCAAAGACCGGGTGCAAGTTATCACAGCTGCTGTTGTGATGGCCGTGCTGGCCAAGGCTGGGCAGGAGCCGGGGGGTGCTCACCGCCACACCTGCCTGCAGCCGGACGGGAGGGTGCTACAGCCAACGGCCTCGCCGCGAGACGCAGCTTCTTTCTGCTTCCGTAAGAGTTGTTTCGCCCAGGCTGCCCCATCCTGTTTCTCTTCTCGTGCTTCATTCGTGTCCGTTCACGCACTGCCATCTTGGTCTTCCCTTTCTTCCTTTCTGAATACGAGGACTCTCCAGCTCCAAGGCGAGTTTTTTTGTCCTGTTTCTGGGATCACTAGAACACCTCGCCTCTGTGTTCTTCACCCCTCATAGGCCTGTCTCCGGCGATAAACAGACACATGGTTTGTTTCTTATTGCTCAAACCCTCATTCGAAGGTTGCGCAGGTCTCTGCCGTCATTCTTGCTCTTTTGCTGTTTATTTTTCTTCCCACTTACGGCCACTCCTCTGTCATCGCTTCCCTGGTTTTCTTCCTCCTGCACACTGAAACTGGGCACCCAGGGAGTATGTCTCTCCCAGCCTTCTCTCCTGGCTTAAGTTGCTCAGAGTTTTGCCAGCCTTGATTCCAGCAGGCCAGCGTTCCCCGCGCTTGGGGAGCCCCTCCATCGAGCAGGATCCTTTTACTGTGGGTGTTTCTGGCCCTTAAAACCCTTCATGTCTTCCCTGTCCTTGGCCTGTGCTGACTTCCATTATCCTCTCATGACTCAGCTGTGTCTCTGAGGGCTGGAAGGGTTCCTCTCGCTGGCACTTGAAATGTGCACATCATCCTCGTTGCTGCTCTGCTCATCCAGCATGTTCCTGTGAGGATCTGTGTCATCTGGTGGGAGTGGGGTCAGTGGGTTCTTCCAGACCTGAACCACCCTGATCTTGGCAGCAGCACCCCGTCCTCTGGATCTGCTTGGGTTAAAGGCGTGTTGACTTCTTAAAGTGGAGCCTGAAATTGGTGGGAATCACAAACCCTTTGTCCTTCTGCTGTTTCTCTGTTTGCAGATCACCTCCTCCCACAGCCTCGAGTGTCCCGTGTGTTTGTCCTTGCAGCGTCTCCTCCCCAGCCCGGGGACTGTGTTCTGGTGTGTGTACGGTGCTGGGCCGCTCCGTGTGACAGTGTTGCCGTGTGATGGTGTTGCTGTCTGTTGGTTCTGCTGTCTGCCTGTTACATGAGGAATTTTGTGCTCTGCTGTAGGAGGCTCGGGGTGGGAGGACTTTATTCCGAGTTGCTCTTTATTTGTATTGGAGCAAAAGGTGGAGAGATTTTTGTGGATGTTTTTATCTCCTCGTCTCTCCCACAGCTGGGGAGAACTCAGGGGTTTCTGACTTGAGCTTTGCTGTGCTGGGTGACTAATCTCCAGTCTGTCCTGGAGATTGGAAGTGGTTTTTCTAGGCACCCGGTGGCCAAGTTCTCAAGATGAGGCTGGGGATCTCCGTGTCTCTGTGGTGGGAAGTCTGTGCACAGGTGTTCGGTGTTTGAAATGCCCATTACTGCACACCCAGCTGCGTGGGTTGGGAAAGGGGCAGAGGTCTGGTTCCTACACAACTTTACAAGAAATTCTTTTCTAGGCAGAGTTTATCAGGTTTTCTGCTTCTCAGAGCTACCTTTTGGCCTAGGCAGGGCAGGCGATGGTCAGGGCTGGCAGAAGAGCTCTGTAAGAGGTCACTGTCGCTGTTTGGGTGCAGTGCAGAGCAGGAGACCGCAGGGACCTGCGGGCAGTGCCGGACGGAGCCTGAGCAGTAACGCCGGCGGTGCTGAGGTGCAGGGGATGGGGGTGTCTCAGTCCCAGCCGGCTCGTTCCTCAGGTGTCCCTGGGCAACAAGTTTCTGTTGGATATCAGCTCTCCTCAAGCCCCTCTGTCTCTCAAGCTGTAGGCAAAACTGATTTAGTGTTAATGAGCAAAATAAATTAATAAATAAATAAAAAGAAACATCCTGCCCGTCCTACACATACGTCTTCCCGGTGAAGTGCTCCCACCTGTAACTCTTCACAACGCTTTTTCATCAGGATTGTGTTTCTTCCCTGGACTCAGCTCCAGAAACCTGAACTCGCGTATTGGGCAGTTGTCGAAGAAAGGCTGTCGCTGTGTGTGATGAGGTGTGATAGTGTGTCACCTGTCTGCTGCTGGAACTCGAATTCTGATGCTGATCAGTGTGTGTAGGCACTGAGGAGACATAGTCATGGTGGGACTCCACAAGAGAAGGATCTATGCTGTCATACAGCGAGACCTAGACAGGCTGGAGAGTTGGGTCAAGAGGAACCTTATAAAGTTCACCAAAGGCAAGTGCAGGGTCCTGCATCTGTGGAGGAAGAACCCCCTGCACCAGTACAAGTTGGGGGTGACCTGCTGGAGAGCAGCTCTGCAGAGAGGGACCTCGGAGTCCTGGTGGACAAGTTGCCCGTAGGCCAGCAATGTGCCCTTGTGGCCAAGAAGGCCAATGGTCTCCTGGGGAGTATTAAGAAGAAAGTGGCCAGCAGGTGGAGGGAGGTCATCCTGCCCCTCTGCTCTGCCCTGGGGAGGCCACATCTGGAGCACTGGGACCAGTTCTGGGCCCCCCAGTTCCAGAAGGACAGGGAACTGCTGGCGAAGGTAAAGCGGAGGCTACAGAGATGATGAAGGGCCTGGAGCGTCTCTCTGCT
Source organism: Arenaria interpres (assembly GCA_013399435.1). Classification (NCBI taxonomy): domain Eukaryota; kingdom Metazoa; phylum Chordata; class Aves; order Charadriiformes; family Scolopacidae; genus Arenaria; species Arenaria interpres. Next base: position 5,824 of record VXAK01004469.1, read on the forward strand.
GAGGGACCTAGGGCTGTTCAGCTGGAGAAGAGCAGACTGAGGGGATCTCATCAACGCCTATAAATACTTCAAGGGTGGGTGTCAGGAGGATGGGGCCAGTCTTTTTCCAGTGCTGCCCAGTGACAGCACAAGAGGGAATGGGCACAAACTTGAATACAAGAAGTTCCACCTAAACATGAGGAGGATCTTCTTTCCTGTGAGGGTGGCAGAGCCCTGGCAGAGGCTGCCCAGGGAGGTGGTGGAGTCTCCTTCTCTGGAGACATTCAAAGTCTGCCTGGACACATTCCTGTGGGACCTGCTCTGGGTAGACCTGCTCTGGCAGGGGGTTGGACTGGATGGTCTCCAGAGGTCCCTTCCAACCCCATGAGATGCTGTGCTTCTGTGATGTGGTGGTGGGAATACCGTCCTGTGGCTGGTTGGTGTGTTCCCTTTCTCCCTGCATTTTAAAGTCTTCTTCAGCAGAGGAGAACAGTGTGAACGCATTCCACTGGCACCTCTAGATCATGGTTAATGCTCCAGGGCAGGTGAAGGGGGACAAGAGTATCTCTGTGGGTGGGAGGAGATGGTCTCTCAGTACATCCAAAGTGGTTCCAGCTCCATTCTGGCCCTGACCAGTTGCATCCAGCCTCATCTATTCGCTTCAGTGAGACTGGCCATTGGAGGTGGCCTCTGAATTGCTTCTCTGCAGCTTTGCTCGAGAGGAGAGACAATGCTGGGTGGTAGATTTCTAGAGTGAAGACACCCTGACTGCCTTTCCTCAGCGTCTGTAGGGCTGTTGCAGTGCTGTGAACCAGTGTGTATCGTCACCCACCGCAGTGATCCGGCATCGCCCAGCGCGGGGCTGTTGGACGCAGCCTGGACACTGTGTGTTTGTGTGATGGGTTAGGGCTGTTCTAGTCCTGAGCTGTGCCAACAACTGCGTGCGTGACTTGTATCAGCCCCTGTTAACCAAAGTGTGTGTAAATTCCCGAGTGTGCAAAGCTGTGAGCTTATCGCTGGGTGTTGATTCTCTGCAGCCGGTGCTTTTCATACCTGATTCATGCTCGTTTAACTTTGCTCCAAGACTGAGAAGTCTCTTTTCCCTTACTAGGAAGAAGATCTCTTAAACGATGTTTGCAGGGAAGTAGTGGAGAAGTGGTCTGAATCTCAGATTGTTGACGCCAAAGAGGAAAAAGAAGGTAGTGTCACTGCCGGCTGCGCCCTTCCTCCCGCTATGAGTGACCGGCAGGGCCTCGCCGAGCTGGGAGCTGTGTGTCCGTCCCGTGAGGAGTTCAAACCAACGCTGCTCGTGTGTTTGCAGATCTCACCTGCTTCTCATTGCCTTTGCTGCTTATTTACTGTTTTGTCTGAAAATATGAAAGGAGGATGAGCAGTTTCACTTCTGGCTGTCCCCTCACATTCTGCTGCTCTTCAGGGTCATGATCCTGCAGACGAAAAGCTCATTTGTTTATTTTTTTTTTTTTCTGTGGGATTTTTAAAATTTCCTTTCACAAAATACCTGGGCTTTCTCTCCATTAAGTGCTGCCGATGTGGCGACGGCAGCGAGCGCAGTTGTTATAAAATGCTGGTGCTACTTCAGTTTACGCTGTTTTGGAAAACGAGTGGTTTTTATACCTAAACCGCACCTGCGGGGAGCGGTGCTGTCCCCTCTGCCGCTCGCCCCAGGAAAAGGTCCCGGCACCCATCAGGAAAGCATCGTTATTTTCCTTGTTTGAAATCTTTTCTTAAAAATCTCTTCTTTTTTTTTTTTTCCCATAAACGCTCGCGGGGGGAAGCTCTGTGAGGCTGCTGCGCTAACGCTGCTCCTTCCCCCGTCGCCTGTAGCCCCACCGTGTCTTTGGACCCCCAGAATTCACCCCTCCTCTTCAGCTGTCGGTTCGGGAGCAAAGAGCTTCGTCTCGTTCTTGCTCATCGCGGGGGCCGGTTCTGGTGACTGAGTTTTGCTCTGGAGTCACACGCTGGGGGGATTTTGCTGGTTTAAGCATTCTGCATGGATCAGTTAGTAACCTCCCACCTGCACGGACCTCACCGTAGCCCCCAACGCTGTAACATCCCTTTGGGCTAAATCCTGCTTTTTGTTTGCTTTGCGTTTATTCGTTGGTTCTGGTTGCAAACAGAATATTGCCACCGGGCGATGTCACCCCAGAAACAGTGAGCCCTTCTCATGAGGCCTGCGTTTATATAGCGCTTTTGGTTTCTAACCCTCAGCAGCTCACAAACACAACTCACCTCCTCTTTATAGAACCACACAGCAGTTTGGTGGCTTTCCCTGAAAATTCACGGCAGCCTGTCCTTGGCCTGACCTTGCCTTTGGCTGGGGATGGGGAAAAGTTATGCCATTCTCTGCATTAAATAAAATAAATCCAACTTTTGGGGACAAGTGGCTGGAATTGCTGGAGCTGCTGCTGGTATGAGCAGGAGGAGTCCATTGGTGACCCGCAGGGAGTTCTCTTGTCACAGAAAGAAGGCAGCAGTTTGTGTTGGGGTGGTTAGAAATGCAAGGATTTGATTATTTCACTGTGGTTCCATAAAAGGATAAATCCCTGGTGAAGTCAATATCTACTGAGAATAACAGAATCCTGAGGTTAAGTTATTAACAAACTAAAAAAAAATAAATATTGGTGTCAGAACCCAAATGTCATTTTAAGAAACAGGAAGCAGAAAGTCAATGTTAAAAGGTCCATCAGCTCTTTGTCTCCCCAGGTAGAGAAGAGAAAGAATATTACAGTGATCCGTCACTTTGGGTTTTCAGAATTCCTATCGAATGGGGCTTTAAGGACGCGGTTAAATGAACTTTCCCTCTCTTAACCAGAAGAGAAGGCAATTTGGGGTTTTCATTAGCAAGAGCCTTGTGGATTTTGAAGTTTCATTGTGAAACTTCCCTTCCTCCTGGAAAAACAGTGTCTGATGGTGGCTGCGCGGAGCTCGGGGGGCTCCTCCGGCGAGGAGAGGCTGGTGTCACATCCTGCAGCCCCTCGCTGTCCCTCCAGCGCCGGCTGCTCCCGCTGGCCTCGGGTGGAATTCCCACACCGGCCGGCTCGCTGCACCCTGGCAGCGCTGCTGCTGACCTTCTGAGAGGGCTCCTGGGGGGTGTTTTTGGGTGAGACCTCTCCCGTTAGCTCAGAGCACTTGTCCCCAGTGACATCTGCCTCCCTGCAGACGGGACACAGCCTTTGGGTGCCCTTTGGGGACTGTGGACGTAGGGAGCAGCAGCGTGTGGTATCTGCCAGCTGGGACTTGGCGGCTGCAGGGGACTGACTGATGCTCTGACTCCTCTCTTTGCCAGATGAGGTCCAGGCCCTCGCCAGCATGATGGAGAAACAGGCCAGGATCGTGGTGAAGCCAAAGGAGGTGTCCCAGGAAGAGAAGCAGAGGAAAGCTGCCCTCCTGGCCCAGTACGCCAACGTGACCGACGAGGAGGAATATCCTTTTCCTGACCCAGTCAAGACTCAGTGTTGTCAGAAATCTCCTAAAACTCCTTTCCAGCTTGGCAGTGGCTGGTGGGGAGAATTGGAGAAACTTTTCAGTCTTCCTTCTCCAAGATAAAATAGCATGGAAGCTCCTAGTTGGTGGAGTGCCATGAGCAGATGCTCCTTCGAGTGTGTTTCTCTGCCCTTCCCACAGTCCCCCCAGAGCCGTGTGTGGCTGGAAGGGTTTGCCTGGTCCAGGTGTGTGGCAGAAGAGCAGCGAATCCCCTCCCGATACCTCTGTGCACAGTAGTTAATGTATTTTCTTTCTTTCTTGCTTTCTGACAAGAAATCTGCTGAAAAGATCCTCTTTAGAGAGAGGATGTGGAGAGTGAATGTTCCCTTTTCCTCGTTCTGAAGAAGCTCTTCCTTGAAGAGCAGGGAGCCCTGCCTGTACCCGGGCGCTGGACACGGGGGTTTGTGCTTTCCTGCTCCTCGAGTGCCTGCGTTAGTTTTTAGCTGCTTCTGTTATTTGACGTGTTTTGAGTTAAGTTCATTACTGATGTCCGTATTTCCTTAATTCTCTCACTGGCGAGGATGAACAGGACGGATCGATTGCGACAGCAGTAAATATTGGATCAGAGAAATGTATCCTTTGAATTGTCAGTGACCCAGGGTTTTGGTGAGTTTCCCATCCGTCCTTCTCCGGGCTGATACTCCCCGTTTCTTTAGGGCACCTTTTAAGTTTGGCGAGTCATTGTTCTTTCCATGTACTGACCTTGCTGGTAATAAAGGCGAGAGGTCCCCTCTGCTCCCTGTCCCGCCTGCACAGCTGGGACTGATCCTCTTGTTCTCTTTTCTCTCCTCCTTTCCTTCCTTCCCTCTTCCACCCTCCTCAGGAGCTTCACAGAACATGCTGTTAATACAGATAATTCTCCCAGAACATCAGCTTAATGGTGTCTGGTGTTCGGAGAGGTAAATCGCGTCAGGATTTATTAAAAGTGCAACTCAAACAAACCTCCTGTGAAACCCGTGAGGCTGTGGTGAGCTCAACTTTAACGGTGAACAAGGACCAAGTATCCCGTGTTTTTCCCAGCGCAGTGATTAGGGATGTTCCTTGAGCTCACCAGGTTTAAGATGGAAGCGGGTTTTATCACATAATTAAACAGGGAAGCCTACATTACTCTTGTCCCTGCATTATTGATGGTGAGGAGGAAGAGAGAGCAGAGGAGACGCCCACTCGCTCCCTCTGATGTCCTTCCCAAAGCCTTTGCCCCTGGTGGCTGCAGCAGAGATGGCACAGGAACGTGGTGGTCCTCGGCTGAGCTGCCCCCTCTGTTCCCACCCCTGCAGCCTCCCCTGCCTGGCACCGTCACCTGGGACCCATCGGGAGCCACTGGGGATGCTGCGTACCCCGGGCTCTCAGCTCTAGTCAGTGCCTGCAGGTACACGCAAACACACGTATGTGCATGTGAAAACATACATGTGACATACACAGCCGTAGTGGATCCACGCGAGGAACCTGCACCATAGGTGTAGCTTTTCGTCCTCTTAGGTTTCTGGAGGTTTTACAGATTATTTTTACCTATCAGTCTTAAGAACCTGTAGGCAACCTGATTTTTCCAGGAAAAAATCCTTTTTAGGGAGCATGCATTTACCCCACATGACTTTTCTGTTTGGAAAGAGGGATTCCTTTTTCCTTCTCCATTCCCAAATTCCTGACCCGCCCGGCGAGGGAGCCGAAGCGGGAGTCAGAAGGTGAAGGTAGAAAGCAGGTAGAAAGAAGCTAGGTTAGAGCTCCGGAACGCGGCTCCAGCCGAGCGGTGCCTGCCCTTAACGTGCCCCCAGCGCTGTTCCGAAACACCAACGTGGAGGATGTCCTGAACGCCAGGAAGCTGGAACGGGAGCTGCTGCGAGACGAGTTCCAGAAGAAAAAAGAGCAAGATAAGCTCCAGCGGGAAAAGGACAAGTTAGCCAAGCAGGAGCGGAAGGAGAAGGAGAAGAAAAGGACACAAAAAGGCGAGCGGAAGCGATAGCTGGGGTTTTGCAGTTGGACTCTCAAGGGATAAAATTAATTAAGAATACGGTGTGTGTTTAAAAAGCAGCAGAAATTCTGGGCACGTGGCTGGCGAGTGGTTCTTTGGAAGCGTTCCCTTTTTTTTTTTTTCTTTTTTCTTTTTTCTTTTTTTTTTTGAAATAGCAAAAAAGAAATTTGAGGCACCTCCTAACCTGGCAGCGTGCCGTGAGCTTGTGGTGTCAAACGTCCCGCTCGGTTGTTGTGGCCAATGTCTGTACCAAAGAACGGTGAAGTGATTTATGTCCGTGTTTTAAATCGATGGATTCGTTTTTTAGTTTTGTTTTTTTTTTTTGTACTTCTGACCACTTCAAGCAAAGCGAAACAAGGCTCTGGAGAGGGGCTTCCACGCCGGCTGCGTCCTCCCGCCGGCCTCGGTTTGCAGCGACAGCGCGTTCCCAAGTGAGAGGAGCGCAGACCCTCCCTGACCCCAGCCCAAGGACACGCTGCTGCCGGGAGAAGGGGAATTGCTGGACACCGGCCTTGGGAACCGTGATTTGCAAATCCGTGTATTTATGCTGCCGAGAACAACGCTGTGGCTGAGCTGAGAGCGCGGGGTTGGGGGCTGAGCTCGGCGAGTGCTGCTCTGCAGAGAAAGGAAAGGTGATGAAATATAGATGAGCTGCAGCTCCCGGACTGCGTCGCCCACGGGCTCCCGGGGAGGGAAAGGCCGGGCTGATCCGAACGGCGGCGAATCGCTCAAACCCTTAACGCTGCTTGAAGACTTTCTGCCGGTCGCTGGGAAATAGTGCTCCCCGGCGTTTTGTGGGGGTGAACGTTGACTGTTATTTCTGCCGACTGTTATTTCTGGGGCGGTTGCTGGGGCGGGTGCGTTACCGCGGGCGCAGCGGCTGTAGCCCTTGGGGTGTGCGGGGTTTACAGGCCGGTTGCTCTCAGCGGGCGCAGCTGCCGTCGGGAGCCGCCTGCGGGGGCTGAAGGCTTCTCTCACCCCCGTAAAGGCTTGTTACATGCTCTTTCCAGCTGTTTTTTTGGGAAGAACACTAATTTCTGTAAACTGAGGGTGAAGGAGGCCCTGCGGTGCTTTCGGGGGTGTGGGGGTCTCTCGCCCCTCTGCTGCCTCCTGCTCCGGCTGCCCTGTTGGCGGAGGTTGCTCCGGGCAGCCCGTCCCCAGCGCCTGCTCTCAGCGAAGGGTCGTGCCTCCTGTAGAACCAGCTGCCGCGAGTGTGAGTATCGAACTGCTTGATCTTTGGACTCAAATAATAAAACTGGTTGGCCAAGAAGCGGGTTCCTCTGTCTGAGTGAGCGTCGGGGCCACGGGGGACCCCCCACAGATGGGTCCTTGCGTCCTCACTTTGCCCTCGCCCGGTAGCGGTGTCTCCCAGGGGTGCTGGTCCTCGTTTGTTCACACCCCGCTTCCCGAGGCTGCGGTGCCTCCCTTCACCTCCTCCATCTCCTCTGCTTGTCCCCGGGACTCGCTTCCCAGCCCAGCATCACTTATTGGGGTAAGGGCACAAGCCGTGGCTCAGCACCCTCTGTCTGAAGCAGCCCTGGCCACACGTGGGTTTGAGGAAGCTGCTGGTGGTCCAGGGTGGTCTAACACTTCCACCTGTAGCTCAGGTCCTCTATCAGCAGCAGAAGGTGATAGAAGCTTGATTTCTTCCCCACATTCCTGGGCACCAAGAGCTCTGCGACTTGGTACCAAACTTCCCCAAACTTCTGCCTCCACACGGGAAGCAGCTGAGGGCTGGAGCTGCCCACCAGAGCCTGGTCCAGCTTCCTCAGACCTTCGGGTGTGAAGGTCCAGAGGCTGTGGAGGCTGTGTTCACCCCCTTGGGACACAAACTGACCCCCCTCTGCCTGCCATGGAGCTCAGGAGCCAGGTGAAGAAGACAAGGCTACACCATACGTGCCAAAACGTGTACATTCAATAGAGGGGTGTGTGGATTTCAGAAGGGCGCAGTCAGGAGCACACCATGGAGCTCCCCATCACCCCTGCTGGTACCAGTCACACCCCGCAGGCACAGACCAGAACATGGGGGGAGTTTGTTCGTTGTTTCTGGCCAGTCAAGGGGTCGCTCCCAGGTAAGAAAGGTCCTTTAGGGAGAGGGAACCAGGGGCAGAGGGAAGGTCCAGCCCCGTGTTTCTCAGCAGAAACACCCTGAGGCAGAGCAGGAGAACCACAACCATCCAGCAGCACCGCAGGGAGGCAGCTGGAGTGGGCTCAGTCTTGTGGAAACCCCCAAACCCCTCAATCTGCTCCACCTGAAGGGCTGGAGCTGCCCCTTGGCCACCAGCCCCTTTCAGCCCAGCTGGTGCTTCCCAGGCTGGGAGGCTGCAGGTCTGGCCTCGGATCCCAGAGCTGCTGTCACCGGGGTCACCGTTTGCTGTTGCTGACATTCGGGACACTCAGGAGTGCGTTACTGGCACCAGCACCAAGGAATGTATGGAGTAGGAATAAATACTCCAGATGGAGTCCTAAGGTTTCCAGTGCAGGCACTGAACGATGGCACCAGCTGCCTCAGTTCGGAGCCTGTGACTAACGAGATACTTGCAGGGAAAAGCATCCACCGCTCTGGCTTCCCTGCGCTGATACAATTTTCCCTTGGTTTGTGGAAGGTCACAGTCCTTTTTCTCTGCAGAAGAGTAATTTCAGCCTCACCCCCGTTTTACCACTCTGACGGAGCGGTTCAGACTCCTCCCCTCTGAACTGACCGAACCTTGGTCCAGGCAGATGCTCCACAACTTGGCCAAACCCAGTTAATCCCACCGTGTGAGGTTATTGGTGAGAACCCGGCACCAAGCCCCAAACCCCCGGTTTGGCTGCAGACCGGCCCGACGAGTGATCAAAACCGCCTGAACACAGCACAAAATCCGACTGTGAATCAACCACTTGAGGCCATAAATACCCACAGCCACCAGGGCCCCGCGAGCTCTCCTCCACAGCAGCCATCTGGGTGGCAGGGACCTCCCCTGGGGCAGGGACACCTCTCCAGGCCCCCCATGGAGGCCGAGATCCCCCACCAGACACCCACAGCTTCCTAAGGGACAGCTTTGCCTGCATGTAATATTTGAGGTAACTATAGTGAGCTTGCACAATGATCGTGGTATCTCATACTAGAGTGTAGTATTGGTGCATCAAGAAGTGTGTGGCCACAGGGAGGTCATCCTCCCCCTCTGCTCTGACCTGGGGAGGCCCCATCTGGAGCATTGGGACCAGTTCTGGGCTCCCCAGTTCCAAAAGGACAGGGAAGTGCTGGAGAGGGGACAGCAGAGGCTACAAAGATGATGAGGGGCCTGGAGCATCTCTCTGATGAGGAGAGGCTGAGGGACTTGGGGCTTTTTAGTCTGGAGAAGACTGAGGGGGGATCTGATCAACGCCTATAAATACTTCAAGGGTGGGTGTCAGGAGGATGGGGCTGGTCTTTCCAGTGGTGCCCAGGGACAGGACAAGAGGAAATGGGCACAAACTTGAATATAAGAAGTTCCACCTCAACATGAGGAGGAACTTCTTTCCTGTGAGGGTGGCAGAGCCCTGGAAGAGGCTGCCCAGGGAGGTGATGGAGTCTCCTTCTCTGGAGACATTCAAAGCCCACCTGGACACGTTCCTGTGGGACCTGCTCTGAGTAGACCTGCTCTGGCAGGGGGTTGGACTGGGGGGTCTCCAGAGGTCCCTTCCAACCCCAAATCATTCTGTGACTATCAATCCATCTGTACTTAAGTATTTTACACACCTAAATTTACGGATTAGGACTCAAATGCCTGGAGAAGATCACCCCAAGGGATCTCCAGCTCTTCTCCTGCACCACCCTCTGAACACGCTTCAGTAACGAACAGTCTTACAGTCCCTGCTAACGGACCCAGCTCTAGGAGCTGAGCCTGTGGAGACAACGGCAGAACGAACGCTCGTCAACAAGAGCTAATTTATTTCTTACCAGACAGAGGAAAGTCAGTACAGCATTTCTTTTAACATCAACAAGTCCTAGGTTAAACTCAACAAACCTCAATGCGGTGACTTGCGGTATGAAGCTGTGCGTTGTCCTCCCGCCCCAGCACCCCCCCGGGCAGTGCCTTCGGTCCTTTCAGTGATCAAAATACTCTGCTTTCTGCTGCACTCGCACTCAGCTTCTCTCACATCATCTCATGACAATTTCTGTGGTGCAATCACACCTCTCGCGTATCAGGATTTCCAGAAGTCGGAAGAACACCGACATTTAAAATAGCAGGGTATCCAGGCAAGGCCAGCGGAATAAATTTAATCCACACATTATAAATGTGATGCTAGAAGTGTTAAAACCCCGTACCTCCTGAGCCACATAATACCACCATCTCGTATCAGCGAATAAGTTACTTCTATTCCATACGGATTAAGATATGCAGAGAAACACCAAGTATTAAGAGCTGTCAAAAATGCAGAGGTGAACTAATAAGTCTAAAATACGACAACGAAATTCCAAACCAAACTAGTGAAAGAGTAACTTTAAGAAAACCTACATTTCAGAACTTTGTGATACCTCTTCCATTTCAAAGTGAAGGCATTAAAAACAATACTCATCATTTCAGCTGCTGCACAGCTTTTTAAAGGATAATTCTGTGTGTGTGGCATATTTTGATTATGTTTAAATACTTTAAAACAGAGGTTCTTTTTTTCCCCAAGAGCATGCCCAAATGATTGGAACACGTTTACTGAATTGCATGGTTTCACAACAGCAATTTTGTCATACCAGTAATTTAGTGGAACCCGGTGCATCTCCTTTTGCAAACTTACATTCTAAAATCTCAAATTCATAAATATTTATCTTTTAAATATTTAATTTTACACGAATATTGGGTATTCTTAGCATTTTATCCCTCCTGTTTCCAGGTACGAGTTTGATAAGGAAACCATTTTTACATCACAATCTGATCTGACACTGACCGGACGCTCCCTTAGACTACAGTCTTTAAGAATCATTATTTTAAAACCTATTTCCTAAGGCAAAACTAAAAGAAGTTTATCGGAAGAGTTGTACACCAGGGTTCACCTGCAGAAGTTAAATAATAGCTTGGCTGTTAATTAATTAGTCTGATTATTATTTTTGGTTTTTAAGTTAACATTCAACCACTCGGCTTTCCAATGCTCTGACCCTGCCTGTCGCGTTAAGAGTTTAAGTAGAACCCGAGAGCCCTTGAAGCAAATTCAACATCTCGTCAAGGTACAGCTTTAAATACGAATATTAGTGGTTCAAACTTCACAAATAATTAAAAAAAGAATTAGTATCATCTCTCATACATCCAGGTTGCGGAGTGTATTTTTTGACACGCAACCGGTATCTCATTAGTGCTTGCTTACTTCAGCCCTCCGAGTCGGGACGCCGCAGCCACTCGTGTTCTCACACACTTTCTCTTCGGGTTGCGCCGTCTCCCGAAGAGCTTTCTCTCGATCGGGTTTTCCAGCCGGAGATTTCGGTAAGGTCATCTGGAACGCGCACCACAGAGTCGTACGTGCTTTACGCGTTGCCACGCTCATCTCTTTAATTGCCAGAGCAAGAGCAAACACATCTGCAGGGAGGAAATGGTGCTTTAATCTTTATTACACAGGGCATCAGCAAGAACTACTTGGGATTAATTCAGCCCAGCAACACTGAAACCAGCAAAATTTTTTAGGTTCTTTTTAGTGTCTGTCTCTTTACAAGGCTGTAAAATGGAATCTAAGAAAGCATTGATTTTTAGGCCCTCATACACAGAATCTATGGAATTTAGGTACTTATTTTGTTAGAGCTGCCACTTAGCTGTCACCTAGTATCAGGAGGACCCAAAGCCTGACGGTCACCCCTGGTTTGGAAAGTGTCCCACCTGCAACACCCACTAAAGGCTCATTGCTGGATGCTCACAATTCCTCCACATCCACAAAGTGGATCCTTTGCCCATCTCACCCAAGAAATCATTAAGACAGGTGAAGGAATAGCTCATTTATGGCATTTTGTTAAAGCATAGAGATCCTGTTCTGCAAAAATTTGGCAAAACCCACCACTTTAGAATGAAGAAGTGGTACAGTGTCCATTTATTCAACAGCAATCACTTAATGCATAGATAATGCTTTGATTTCAATTCCAGCCCATGTGAAGAAACAAATTCTTCTAGAAATTTCAGGGTTTTCAGTCAGAGCTTGCACATTACTCTGAGGCAGGGGCACAGGCGCTGCCCTCGGAGGCGGGTCACACTACACCGTGTCTCCTGCCTCCCTGCTCACACTCTGCTGTGGGGTTGGAACCAGCGGGAGATTGACTCACAGCCGGCCCTTCCACGTCCTCCTGCTCAGGGAGCGCGACTGCAGTTTCATCTATGGCAACAAGCTGGCACCTACCTTCGACTGACACTCTGGGATTCGCTGTTCCGGGTAACGGCATCCCCTCTGCTGGTACCAGGGGTGCCTCAGAGAAGGGCAGAGTTACAGGCCTAACCTTACCCTCTTCCAGCCCCTCCTCATCACCTCCTCTGCCTTGCACTCCCTGGGCTGGGTTCTCTGAAACCCACTCTGAGACATCACTCCTTCCTTCTGCACGGAGTGACTACCAGTTCCCCTACACTGACCACCAGTTCCCCTACACTGACCACTGCTGATACGTCTGGAAGGAGCGGTACAGAAAATTCAGGTAATTGTAAAGAATCACCATGAAAATCCATTTGTCCAACATGAGTGACAGCCATCCAAAGAATTTTAGAAGGTAGAGTTTGGAAGGGTAACTCCAGAGATAGAACACAGAGTGGGAGGATGTGATTATGAGGTCTTGTGTTTTCAGAATTCCAACTTCCACACCAAACTTTGTGGAATCAAGAAGAGACACCAGGAACAGTGTCACCTGGGCTGCCGAAAAGCAGCTTAGAAACAAGTGACACATAAATGTGCGTCTCAAAGCTGTAAGATAGGGCTGGCATTCGGGTCGCTACCAGGGAAGAAGGGAAAATCCCACAGTAATAAGGAAGAGCTGTTGTGAAGTCTTTGGCTGAATGCGGTGCCTGAGAGTTACAGACATTAAAAAGCTCTTTTCTCCCCTCAAAAGATGGTTTAACTTCTATACCTTTCTGAAAAATCTTCAGCACTGAATCAAGGGCAAAGCAGAGGTATGGTCAGTGCTCTGATGTTGTCTGGGTGACAGATGGCACTCTGTAAAACCCTTTTTCTTATCATTGTGATTTCTTCCAGAACTTCATTAAGCGCTCAAAGACATTCACAAACAAGTGCCAGACACCCCACACAGTACCACAACTTCCACATGTGTGACTAGAATTTTTCAGACCCATGTTGTGGATGAAAACAACCGATCCGATGCAGCTCAGATCCACCCGCTTCCCACTGAAGGAAATCCGTGTTGCAACTAAAGCCGGGGAGCTGGGAGAAGACAAGACTATGGGTCACCTATGAATTTTATTTAAATCAAAATTCCTGGAAAAAAGGACACAACAGACAGGTCCTGCCTGATAAGATACTTAATATCGGATCAGATGGAACAGAAAGGTGGTGTGGAAACAAGGCTGGGCCAGGGAAGAGCTCTTCTCAAATGAAAAAAGAGAGCTCTGGCAAAGAGAGGAGAGGCAGAGCTTCAGGTGTGCTCCTCAAGGCTCTCCTGGACATGCAGCAGATACAGTTACTACATTCAGTGGTCTTCTGTTGGAAAAGTTCTTGCCAGTTGCTGCAACAGATGAACACACCTTGGGGCCAGGCAGTATGGGGGATGAGAGGCAGCGAAGGAAATCAGATCGCGTGGCGCAAAGCCCTCTTCTTTCTCTTCTTTTTGACCAGGGAGCAGATCTTGGGGTGCGACAGCTCCTCTCTTCCAGGCTACTTGGTTCCAAAGAGCTCACTGATGTGGTTAAGAAGTAATGCCAAGTAAAGCCAGTGCCAATTATTTTCATGGGCTTAAACGCCTAAAAAAATCCCTTCATCTTAACAAGCCACATCATCTTCAATCAAGGTAGACAGAAACAAGAACGATGGTGAACAGGTGAAAAGAAAAATTGCTGTAGTGTATCTGCTGAAGTAACCTTAAGAATTACAGAACTGCGTGATGGGACACCCCAAGGGAGGGAAAGAACCCATCCAATTCAGCTGTGGAAAGAAAGGCAGGAAGTGAACAGAGGGCTCTCAGAAATGTAAGGGAGCTTCCAACACCAGGCCGTAGCTCAGAGCATCACAGGCAGCAGGAGTGTACTCTGCTTCGTATCTGAGAGAGAAGGGATCCTGCCATCCTGCCTGTGCACCAGTGAAGGATTAAGCTGAACATTCTGCATATTTTGGACACCATCAAGAATAAAAACATTCTGACCAATGTATTTTTGTGTATCCATCTAAAATACAATTTGTATTTTACGTCAATCTACGACAGAATATGCCTGAAGAGCAAATCCATTCGTAACACAAGGCCATCGTGGTCTCTGCACAGATTCAGCCTGGAGATACCACGGCAGTTCCACACAGAAATAGACAGGGCCAGAGGGGTGACAGGGACGGGAATGTGAGGGACAGGGGGAAGAAAGAGACACTAGTTTGGTACCATCTCCAACCCCAAGCTGCATTACAAAAACACCCCACTACCTTTTCATGACTTGCTAGTTTATTAATTGAATAAATGCACTCCAAATTGATTTAACACATTTGTCTCTAAACCCCAGTTTTAGTGTCTTCTCAAAACCGTCATCTAAAACCCCCACAGTCTGCTTTTCTCAAAGCTCTAGACACTGAAAAATAAATTAAAACTTTAATACAAAACCCCTCACATTTTTTTATAGACTTGCAACACGTGTAGAATTTTTCAGCTACCTTATAAAAGTACATAAGCATAGTTATACCTCTGTCATCGTGGCATCTGGGAGCTCCTTGCCTCTGTCGATTTGAAGCATTTACAATTTCATCTTTTCTACGTGACTGCACTACGTGAATTACCTCCAGGTGTTTATCAAGAGCAGTAGAAATGTTAGCATGAAGGGGAGAACTGCGAAGACGCTCCATTTTTCCCAGTAAAGTCACAACCTGATGAACATTTTACACGTTACAGGAGTTCAAACTATACTCATCTAGATTTACAAGAAAATTAACTAGATTAGGAAGAACAGATTAACAATAACCATTATTTTCTTTTGTGTACAGTTTATAAAGTTACAGTTGAAGTAGTTAAATTCTTACCTAGGATTTCTTCTTCTCCAGAACTGGAGCTGTAGAATACCCGGGTGTGCACAGTGCAACAGAACAAAGCTAAAATTCCCAATTATTAGGACACCCAGCTTACTAATTAATAACAGATATATACAACTTTGAGATAACCATATGACAGGAGGTGGTTTCGTGACAACGTGCATTCCTCTGAATCAAGACCACTGTGGTTCTCCCGTCCATCAGCACTTCCCTCAGGTCCTCCCTTCCATTCCGTCCGGATGGAATTATCCATCCGGACAACGCACTGCTGCAATTATCCAGGTGAAAACCAGTCCCGCAAACACCGGCCAGTTTTCACCCAGCTGACCTCCTTGTGCTGCGCTGGCACAAAGCCACAGGCAGTGTGGGAGAGGAGCTGGGATTGGATTTGCTAATCGAAAATCTGCATCTTTGTTTATTTTATAATAGTCACATTTCTACAAAATCACATTTCTCCCTGGGTGAGCGATTCCTCAACCCCGGCTCACAGAGCACTGAAGAACCTGGTTACTGGTCTGCAGAAAGAGATAAAACCCCAAATTCCAAAATTGTAATGTTTTTGGGCAATGACTACACTCCATGACCTATAAAGAAGCCTGATGCTTCATGGTCACCCACAGGTTAAAAATCAGCAATGGAAGGTCTGGGAGCTCAGTGCAAAGCAACACGCTTGATGTTTCCTTGCAAGAAAACGATTGTAGGCTTTCCTGGCAAAAGGACTGGCACAGAGTTTTTAAAATTTAAGAAAAAGTGGCAGGCAAAGGCATCTGAACCAGGGCAATTTGCCCACCGTGCTGTAGGTACCCTCTGAGCAGGCTGCTGGCCAGGACAGGTATTTTGGTAGCAGCACCCGCAGCAGCAGAGCAGAGCAGCCCACTCCTCGCTCAGGGCTCTGGGGAGAGCACTCGGAAGGAGCGAGCTCCCACTCCAGGACTCATCCTGCTCTCCCTCAGATCCCGCAAAAGCCTGGGGAGGCGGAAAAAAAACGCAGGCAGAAATAAACTGCACAGGTTACTGTGACAGCAGCAACAACCAATACACTCAAAAAGTGACTTTTCCCATTTTTTAAACTCTCAGCTTCCTTACAAAAGCGAAGGGAGAACTTCACACCAACAATCAGTCACTACGACAGCAGGTAAGATTGATTGAGAATCACTAGATTTGTTTCTGAAGAAAAAGCTAGATTTTAAGTAGTGGCACAGCAGGATTATGTAAGCAAGTGAAACAAAGCAAGCGGAACCTGACAGCCATTTCCCACTCTCGCTGACTAGCACATCCGTGTCCACGTTCTGAAGACGTGGATTTCAGGTACCACAACCTCATCCAGTGGGATCCACAGCTGATAGTTAAATAATTAAACCTTCTTTATACTAAGCCTGGGAGAAGTGCCAGGTGTCTAAAAGCAAAATCCACACAAGTCAGCAAAGCTGGGCTGCCCCAGCAACCCAACGGGAACCACTGAAGGCTCAAATCCTCGCTTTCCTATCCCCTCAGGTTTTTCCAAAGTTCATCCTGTGCTCCCAAGAGACACTTCCTTCTGCTCATGACTCAGAGGCATTAACGAACCTGCCTGTCTCCTGCAAAGCACCACTGATCCATTTGACTGCCACAGGGCTTGCTGAGTAATTCCCATCCCTCACTGGGAACAGAAGCAAGCCACCAGTGATGCTGGGGCTGACCACTGGAGCGGCAGGGTCCCAGCGAAACAGCCAGCAGAGCCTGCAGTCCAGAGGTGAACATGCACCATGGGGTGAGGACTGACGTTTCAGGCCCAGCTTTGATGACTGTTCTTCACAAACAGGGACTAGAATGCTTTCCCCAGCCCATACAGATGGGGAAGAGCAGCCCTCGCTACTGGAAATAAGCTGGTATTTCCCCTCTGTGGCAAAAATCACTATCAGTCCCGAATCGAAGAGCTTCAACAGAACAAACTGGATATCCAGCCTCGGAACACCCCACAGCAGGGCAACTACAGCATTCCCCAGTTACAACAGAGCTGTGGATTTATATCTCCCCAGACAGGGGAGACGGGACACAGTCTGTAGAGAGGAGAGCCTGGTTTAAAGTTTGTTTAATAGCTACTGAGGACATAGTGAAGGAAGCTACTGCCACCTTTCCATCAGCTACGCTTTGTTCTGGAACTGAAAGCAACTGTAAGTCTCCAACGAGAAAAACAAAGTCAAGTGCATGACCGCCAAGAGGATTTAAGTAGGTGCTCCGCGCCACGAAGAGTTAGTGCCAGATTCAGCCATCTCAACTTCCACTGGAACCTTTGTACCAGTGTTTCTCTTTGGCCATCACTAAGCTTTTGGTGTTAGAATCCAGGTCTAAGAGCCCCACTGTGCTTTTGAGAATCCTTAAAACTACTTTTCAGTTGCTACCTAACAAGTGTTTGAGGGTCTATACCCTTAAGTTTGGTTCCTCAAATGGCTAGAGAAGATTACGTTCTTTTTAGATGCATTTTTAAAGTACTAGGACAAGGATAGGTAAACCTTCTCAAAGTGGAAACTTCCTACCACTGTTCTTTTGGGGTTCATAAAGCAGTAGTTTAAAAAAAATGTAGAGTAAGCCTGGCAACACATCTTTCCCTACACTCAGCTGTCTGAAAAAGAGCAGGCAGTTGCCCGAGACAGATTTCAGCAGGCAGTAAGCAGCCACGGCTCCATAGCTTATTTCACCTGCGTGAGACTGGGAGGAAAGACAGCGTCTTAGCACTGCTGCCCGGGGAGCGGCCGAGCTCAGCGGTGCTGCTTCCTCCAAGGACCAGCACTGCTCGGAACGACAACTGCTGCCTTTAATCCCACGTCCCCTCGCTTTGCTTTCAGCCCACATTTCTCCTCCTCTCTCGGCCTCCGAAGGGCCGGATCAGACCCTTGGTGATCTGCTGGCAGCACAGACCAGCTCTGCGTGCTGGCCTGAGACCTCCTCCCTCTCCTCTCCCTCGCGGAACTCTGCTGCTGCCTCGCAAAGAAGCGTGACACTGTGCACTGGCACCATCGTTTGGCCACAGAGCCACCGGCAGCTCAGAAGACACCAGCCACGCTCGCCCCACAGGTTATGGCTGTTTGGCCTAAGAAACAAACCAGTAACACAAATTCTGGCTGAGGTTGAATCAAATAACCATTCTGCATTAAAAAAATACAAGACTCTCAAGCAAATACGGATCAAAGTCTTACAAACATTAACTACACTTGCTTTTTTCCCCACAAATACCTCTCCTAATACAGTGTCCACAAATCTATAGCGAACATTTCTCTGCTGAGCTGCTTGAAACAGAAGAACTCAGAGGTCAGGCCCATCTCAGAGCTGTGCAAGCGGACAGGCCAGATGAGCGGGTTCTGGCAACTCGTGCCCACCCCTGTACCAGGGAACACACCCTCCCGGCACGCGTGCACATCAACGTGAGCCTCAGCTCCTCGGCGCGTTCCCTGGTAACAGCAGCAGCGAACCTGGAGCTGCAGAAATTCTAGCAGGGACTGCTGAAAGATTATTCCCTGCACATCGTTTAAGAACAAAGCTATTTTAGGAAAAGCTGCTCCCATCAGCATACATATCTTATACTGTACTCTAAGTTCTGTGTGATAACCTCAATAGGTTTTTTTGGGTTTTTTTTTTTTTTTTTTCTTAGTCCTACAACTCACTCTGGCTTGTTCACGTAGCTGATCCACAATTAAACGATCAACTCTTGATGGGTTTGATGTCGGCCTTGGAATCGGAGTGTTGTTAGCACTGGAAACCTTTTTCCCTTGGAAATTCTTAGCAAGAGCCGATTCAGTCTGCAGGAAAACAAAAGAATAACTCCCTAAGAACACAAGCTGCAAAATGTGCTTCATGACAGGAACAAGAAGAAATATCAGATGTACAATTCTTCTCCCTTAGAGTTTTGGATTTTTTTTTTAAGCAGATAATGACGATTCAGTCATTTGGGATTTAACCACTTGGTAAGACAATCACCTGTTTTAAGCGAACAACCACTTTACCCAGAGCAGTTCAACTGAAGTAATTATGCCAACGTAATGTGTTTCAGAAGAGCTTCTCACACTAACTACAGCCTGTACTAATTTTGCCTGTAAATAAAATGGAAGCAAGTTGGAATGACAAGGCAAAAAAGAATGAGCAAACAGGTTTGAACCCCATCCACAAAATTAAAATAAAATTGTCTAAGTCAGCAATTAATCTAAATTTTTATACGGATTAGTCAAACTAAAGAAACGTTTTTGGGGTTTTTTTTGTTAAGATGAAATAATATTTTATTTAGCCATCAGGAAATTACTTTGAAACCTGACTTGAAGATTTCATATTCCAATCTTTCTCACCCTATTGTTACATCACTCTGGAACAGCTGTAACACCATGCAGCTAAATCTTCCCAGCATATGTCAACTCTTTCTCTTTTGCACTTCTCTGTGCAAGCCTGGACATCAATCTCCCCTTCTCAAGTCAAGCTCGTTCTCTCTCTGACCCCTCTGTTCAAAGAAACACCTGCATTTTGTCAGGAAACACTCTGGCAACCCCCCCCTTACAACCCCTCACAATGAAGTTTATTCGGGTGGACTGGCCCCACAGAGCTTCCAGAGAGGTGACAGCCACATGGCAGCCCCCACCATCCCCAGATGACATTGGCCAAGCTTCCCTCTTAGAAAGTCACAGCTCCTGATTGTTTTTGAGCTTCAATAAAGTTCAGAACTTTAACTTCAGTTGAACTGGTGAAACTAAGGCAACTTTTACATTCAACAAAGGTAGCCTGAAGCACTTCTGCTGGTGACCAAAAAGGCCATCAAAGTTGCTTCAAGTAGGGCTTCCCACAGAACTACCTGAGCTGTGATCAAGGGTTAAAACCCTTGTTAACTATGTTAACCCTTGGTAATAGTAAACTATTACCCTTTCCTCAGCCTCTGCGTCTCGGGGGGGAAAAAGAAGAGCCCCTTCAAATATATCTTAGGTTTAAAACATCAGGGGAACAGGAGGTGAGAAGAACTCATTGAAAGAACTAAAAGTATAGGGCCTAAGAAATTTAATTAATTCTTGAAAGGATTAAAGTTTAATTCCAATTAAAAATATAATTAATGGGTTTGCTTTTGAAGTTTCAACATGCATTGAATTTATTGTAGTAGAAAAAGGAAGTGTGACAGCTTTGCTAGTCACACACACCTTCCCCAGCCCCAACAGAGACTGAAAAGTCACTGAATTCCCGCTTTAAGTGCAACATTCAGTACA
This sequence comes from Arenaria interpres, assembly GCA_013399435.1. Lineage (NCBI taxonomy): Eukaryota > Metazoa > Chordata > Aves > Charadriiformes > Scolopacidae > Arenaria > Arenaria interpres. Next base: position 25,651 of record VXAK01004469.1, read on the forward strand.
GCATCAGTTATGTTCCCACCCAGGCTACAAACCTTCAAAATTTCTGTTTTCAGTCCCAAATATAAAGGAAAGTGAAGTCTTTTACCTTTGGAGTCCCATTAAGCATTTCAACTCCTAAGAGGGAGAATTACCTGTGATCTCTAACTCCACTGAGCAGGATGAGATCTACATCAAATCTGTGCTATGGCATATTAATTTGATTTTTTTTTTTTACCTTCTTTCTCTCTTTCTCCAGAGCTCTCCATTGTTCGTAACACTCTTCTAGTCTAACATGAAGCTCGCTGGCAGGCCCACTACGGGCTTTAACTTGCCTTTGAAATCCAAACGCCGGTACAAAACCGGAAAAAGAACCATCACTGTACACCTTATCGTTCAAATAAGGGTAGAAGCGTTTTAAATCATCGCGGGAGAACAAGTCGTGGGACTCCATCAGAGGGACGATGGAACGGCCAAAGAGACGAGCTGATCTCAAGGGGAACGCGCTGGAGCCAAGCTGCTGATTGCGCCGAAAGTCCCCCATCACGCAATTGCTGGGAAAGCCCGGTGCCTGCAGGGAGCTCGGGGGATTGACGGCGTTACTGTCCCCGCTCCCCTGCCTGAGATTAAACTGACCCTGAGACTCCAGTAAACCCTGGTACATGGCCTGCAACAACCCATCCGCGTGTTTCTGTCCTTCCAGATCATAATGCTCACTCTGTGGCTTCAACTGGAAACGGTGTTTGTTCATATTTTCAATGATCCCAAACTGCTGAGCTGAGTAACTGTCGCAGAATCCATTTGGCTGCTTTAATTTCTTTTCACTTAAATACTCAATGAGATTCTCTTCCCCACTCCTCATCAGCGCTTCCATGCAAGCAGCAGACCGAGCTCGTTCTGCTGTGTTATAACCAAAATCGAGACTTGAAAAAAATGGATTATCTTGAAACTTGTGAAATAAATTACTATTTAAAGGGAAATTTGCAGACGATAACTGAAAAAAATCATTAGAGTGACTGGAACTTTTTGGAAAAGCGGGGAAATGATTATTCAGTTTCAACAAAGGACTTGGATTCTGAAACAGGGCAGGAGCAGCGGTTTTGGTTTGCGTGTTCATCCAAGCCGGCCTTACATTAGTGCCCGCCGGAGGGTTCGCCGGGTTTGGTAACAACGGAAGTGATTTACAGTAGTCAGAATTCTGAAGATCGGACTTGGAAAACTGCTGCTTTTCTACACCATTGGCACAGTCACTATTCCCTGGACAAGCTGCAAATGATTTCAGTCCATATTCAAATTTTTGCCCCAAATCGGCGCAGAATGAAGCTTCATTTGCAAACTGCTTTTCCGATAGAAGTCCTACAGCCTTGGGAAATGTAAAGTTTTGCTGATCTGAAATTGTATCTTCTATTTTTTTCTGAGTTCCTGATTTAACTTGAAATAATTTACTATAGGGTTCTGCATCCAGAGGTGGTGCCTCAATGGTTCCATTTACTAACTTTTTACTTTCTTGGAGGCTACAATTAGTGCTCTTGTTCGGCTTTGCCTTACTAGCATGAGAGTATTCAGTGTACATACTGTAATCTGTGTTTTCATTGTATCTGTGAAACTGTGGAAGAATCGTTTCTACCCGCTTTTGGTGCAACTGCACATCTGCTCCTTTGGGACACACCTTCTCCCTTCCGTAAGGATAAGCATCGTCTCCCAAGTCTTTGATTACTTCTGAATATCCAACTTGGGGTGTAAAGGCGTTTTTTATGTATGGATAGTTCTGATATACGGGTGTTGTCTTCATATTCTCATTAGTCTGCATGTTACAACAGTTGGCATGATCATTCCTAGAAGGATATAAACACTGCTCTTCGAGGTCTATGCCAGTAAACCCGCGACAACATTCCTCTGCTTTCTGCTGCGATGCAAGATTACCGCTTTGCAAGTACTGTTTTTCAGCAGCAGAGATGGATTCGCTACTATAAAAACCCTGTTGTGAGACAGCTCCAACAACTGGTCTTTTAGTTTCTGGCAGCAGGTCGGGGTGGTCTGCGATTCTGGTCGCATTCACGGGCCACACTGACTTCAAGTTGGGAGGGCAGCTCCTTGAAAACCAAGAAATACACGATTAGGTTCGTCATGCTCCTCTTCCATCCCCGAATGCAGAAACAGGTTTAAAAAAACCCCAAATTTCTCTCAAATGATTCAACGATGCTTCACGCCAGCTTCTATCCACTACTGGCATCTTCACAGTTTCCCTTAGCTAGATGGGGAAACTGATTCTGGCTTGTCTAAACCCATATTCCTTCCGAGATCCATACAATGCCTTCAAGCTGCAAGCAATGTGTACGCACCAAATTATCATCAGTCAGCTCCGCGAAGAGATTCAATATCCACCACCACCAAAATACTCCTGGATAAACAACAAGTTAAGATAATCATGCGTCCCAAACTACCTACAACCTTTCAAAGCCACGTCCCAGCCCTCCAGACCAACACTTCTCCGTATCATCTTCCCTACTGCTTCAGAACGGCCCGTGTTACGCTGGCTTACACTGCTTCCTGCAGGTAAATCAAGAATAAGCATCCCAGCACGTTTCCTTTCCTTTCACTAATTACCATGGATTAACGCAGGACGATCACTGTCAAGAAAAGCTGTAAACAGACTAAGTAAAAAATGGAATCGTGCCTGGAAGTCATTACAGTCACAGCTAAATTTGGCAGCGCTGAAAACAGAAATTCAACCTTCACTGTCTGAAGTGAAGGAATCCGTAAGCTATCTCTTGATCAAGACTGACTCTCTCTGAAGTTTTCCCTCACTTCAGCCACATCACTCACCACATATACAGAAATCACTGGAATTTTGGGAGAAAACAGAAAGGAAGAGTGGTGCCTGGCTTGGGAACCCTAAGAACTGCATGCCCTTTCTTATCCCTTAGGCCTAGAACACTCAGATTTGGGGAAGAAGATTATGAGCTCTCTAAGTATCTCAGGGATGCTGGATCCGAATCCTTCTGTGTCAAGTTATTATGACTATCTAATTGTTTCTTCTGGGGCTAGAATACAGGTATAACAAATCTGACATTTAGATATGGAAATATTGCTTAGGTAGAACTATCATCAAGAAATAGTAATTTTGCGTGAATTCTTGTCTCCTGCCAGTTCAGGAAAGTGTGAAAGAATATGATTTCGTGTTTTGTGTACTCTTTCTGTAAATTGAAGTTAATCAAGAAAGAAACCTAAAGTCTGAATTCAGTCGATCTACAAAAATAGATCAGGCATATATTCCAAGAGATTTATTTGAACACAGCCTTTCCACAACTTACTTAAAAATGCCAATTAAAAAGTTCTGTAAATATCAGAAAGCTAGAAACTATCACGTAATTTGAGTACCCAGAGAAATGCTTTCAAGTGTCACAAATGAAATATTAGAAGATTAAGGGAAAGGAACGGAAACTGTGAAGAGCATGAGGACCTGCCAGCAGGAGACGCAGAGCTGACTAACAGAACACAGACACTGAGGAAGAGAACACACCAGCGCCTGCACGGCAACACACTCACCCCTCAGCACAATACGGCTGCGATTTATCTTGTTCTTCCAAGATGTTAGACACGAGTCCGTATAAATCTGTCTCACTGCCATAATCATTCCTTTCAGGCTGAATCCTGAAAATGAATTGCATATTAATGGAAACAATTACTTTGTTCAAAATATTTCATAAACAAACAAACACAAAAATCCATCTACTCCATCAGCACACACATTCTCTCTCTGTGAAATGAGACTACCTGGACTTCACGCTGCTCTGAGAAGCAGCAGGAGGCTTGGTGTCGTCTCCGTAGGTAGACCATGGTGCGTATAAAAGGGAAGAGTCCACAGGTGCAGAGAACTCTGATGTTGAAAGGGAAGAACTGTAGGTCTGAGGTAGCTCTACGTTTTCTTCATTCTGCATTTTATTACAACAGAAGCACCGATTTTAATATTAAACACATCAAATTGTTATTTTTTCATTCTATGAGACTGTAACAAAGTTTGCCCCTGGAGTAACCAGAGCACAAGAAGCAAGCAAGCCATGTACTTCTGACACAATGCTACAGCCAGCTTCTGCTGGGGACCGCTGCCCAGCGCACAATTCCTGTGGGAGTACACTCTTAGTCACTGGGAACATTAACAGTGTTTTCACAGGGTTAGATGTTAAAGATCCACCATATATTCTTCCATGGAGCAGGGCAGTGACATGCAAAATCAAGTTTTACTCCCAGTATGTTTTTTTTGCCTAAATATGGGCAGGCGTCTACTTCACGCCTCAGTTCCCTGTGTCTGCAAAATACTTCTTGTAAGCAAAAAAGATGCCCAGTTTGTGGACTGAAGGACATGGAAGAACAAAGCCGCACAAGTCTGGGATAGAGTAAGTAATAGGTCTATTCTTGCAGGTATTGGAAATGAGTTTCCATTCATTTATTTGAATCTTTTACCTCCGTGAAAGTTTATGGCTAAGACAGACCTAACAAAAAGAGAGGTCTGATATACTTACCTGCCCTGGCACTTTCTACTGGTCAGACTAAGAACCCCCTGCTGACCAGGCTGGTTTATACCAACCTTTGGGCTTGATGTCTGTGACACACCACAGGCATATCTCCTGCAATACCTAACCTTCTCCTTCTTACCGACTTCCCAGTTTTCCTAAAAATAGTCATTTGCTCCTCACTTTGTCTACAATTGTTTATGCTAACAGAATAACAAAGAACACTGAAATATTTTACTAAACACTATATATTCCTTCATCTGTGGCTGTATTAAAAAAAGTCACTGTCCTTTCTGATTAACATCATGATGATGGAGATTTATTACAAATAAATCAAACATGGTGATTTATGTTCGCCAGTATAAGCAACTGCATTTGAAATATTTTTTGACCATTCTGTTTACAAGCAACCCAAACTCTTACACAAATATAAAAAGAAGTCATTTCTAATCAACTGAACCTGTGATTTGTAGCAAGCATAGAGCGAGCCAGAGCCTGTCATTCCGCTGCTGAATACATCCGTCAGCCTCCCGCCAGCTTCTGTGCTACTCCAGCAGCGACTGCCGCCTCTGAACGCCACTTTAGGCTATATGAGACAAGGGAAAAAACAGTGGTAGAAGGACATAATTACATACAGCCCTGAGAGTTGTAGGTTTTATACCAACACGAACTTCTCCACCGCTTTCATTTACACGTGAATCCTGCTCCATCTGGGTTTTCAAGGAAGTAGTTCCACATATGGATATTAGAACAATTTCATATTTGCCCTTGGAGAACAGCTTAACCCATGAAACCACAGGAAATTCGCAAGGTGTTTAGACACAGGGGAGGTGCAGGACAAGAGGAGATCTGCGTCCTCCCCCTTTACACCAGCTGAGCTTCTGAAGGGCTGAATCACCATGGAAGAACAACAACTACAGAAGTGGAAGAATTATCCTTCTGTGCATCGCTACACACCTCTTCTCCTTTCATCACCGCTCCTATTACATTGTTTATGTTACACAAATGCATATATGTGCATTTTCAGATCTCAGGAGGTAGGATTTTGCTATAACACACACTCCAGGAGCTATGGTGGAAACCTGTCCCATTCTATAACTCTAGGAGAAACAACTCCCACCCAAAACCCACCCCTCTCGCCATCGCCAGCCTGGGGGTGCTCAGAAATGGTTGGCCAGTGGCAGCAAGGAAAGAAAACAAAACAAAAGCTAGGTGTCTTTTCTTCCCTTCTTCAGAAGGTGTGGTACACAAGGCAAATTTAAAGTTAAAATAAACCTTTAGCTCACAAATAAAAGTTGTTTGCATAATACTTAAAATAGCAGCTGTGAGAACCCAACAGGTTCATCATGAACCCAGACCAACAATCGGACCAGGACCCAACAGCAGTTCATTTGAAACGCTTCCTAAATTCAGAAACAGTTCAAGTTTCACAGGACTAGTGTTCTGAAAGTATTCTAAATAAGCACCTTCTCTAGAAAAAGTTGTTCTTCTATAGCTACCTGAGGATGAAAACCCACGCTGCACCTAACGTACAAGGCTCACAGAACGCCTTCCTTCTAGTTTATGCCATGCTCACACTGATGGATTAACACCCTGTTTTTCCCAGACACATTTTACAAATACACGAACACACAATGCCAGAAGTAGTGTGCGGCACAGCTCCCTTTCCTTATCCTAATTATGCTATGTTTTCTCCTTAGTTTTCCCCTTGCTCAATAAGGACACCTAGCACTTACATGACTTGTGACCTCATAGAATGAGGTACCATAATGGTGAGCTGCTACAGACCTGTGACACCTCCACCCCCACCAAACCAAACACACTCAGTTTTTCCCCAAATGGAGCTTTTTCAGGACACTGGAAAGCATTTTCTTGACGCTTTCAAGCAGTTTCATAGCACCTGTTAGCACAAGACAGGCCTAGGTCTAGACAGTCCCCCACAGGACAGCCCAATCGGGCCCGCACTGCGGGGCGAAGGGCCTCTCCCAGCCTCAGCCCCACTCGGTTACCGGCGCCCAGGGGAAGCCCGAGCCCCGAGACAGCTCTGACCGACCGCCGGCATTCTGACAGGAAAGTTGCCCAGCCCGGCCTCTTCCCAGCCCGCGGCGCGGCCGCGGCCCTGTTCCCGTCCCTCACCTCCATGGGCGACCTCGGGGCGGCGATGGGGGCGGCGGCGGCTACCGGCAGGGAGAGCGGTCCCTCCGGCGGCGCGCGGCCATGGCGGGCCGCCTGAGGCGACGGGCGGCCGTTAGCTTCGCGCCAGGGCCAACCGCCGCCCCGCCCCGCGCGCGCCAGGGGATTGGCCGAGTCCGGAGCCGTCTGACCAATGAGGAGCCGCCTCGCTCCCTCGCACCTCCCCGCGCCGCGTGACCCTCGCCGTGCTCCACGCGGTCCCTCGATATCGAGAGCCCGGAGCTAGTCTTATGGCAACAGAGCTTTATTTCTATTGGCCACTATCGCTAACGCCAACCAATGAAAAATCAACTCCCTCACCGCTTCCGCCAATGAGGGGCGGCGGAGGCGTTGTTAACCTGGAAACAGGGCGTCGCGAGCCTCCCCAGGGAGCCGCGGGGCTGATACAGGCCTGACAGCTCCATCGGGGCAGAGCGTGAGGCAGCCCCGGGCCCTGTCACCCCCTCAGGACCCATCGCCCCCAGGCCCTGTCGCTCCCCTGGGCCCTCTCACCCCTTTGGGCTTCACCACCCCCAGGCCCTGTCACTTCTCTGGGTCCTGTCACCTCTTGGGGATTTGCTACCCCCAGGCCCTGTTGCTTCTCTGGGCCCTGTCGCCCCTTGGAGACCTGTCACCCCCAAGGACCATCACCTCTGGGCCCCGTCACCCTCTCAGGCTGTGCCACCTCTGGGCCCTGTCACCCCCTACGAGGCCCCACCACCCTGGTGCCCTGCCACTGCCGGGGCCTTTCACCCTTGGTCCCTGTCAGCGAGGCTGCCCTCAGCTGCCACCTTGGCTCCGCACCAGGACCTTGGGCCAAACTGCCGTGGCAGCCCTGTGTGTCCTCCATGGGAGCAAGAGAAGACCTCCTTTACCTGTCGCCGGTGACAGAGCAGGTCCCCGGCCCCATGGCAGAGCCTGCCGGGCTGAGTCCCTGCTGGGAGCCAGCAGCTGAGGGTGCCCCAGAGCCCCGGGGTGGTGGGAGAATCCACAGGGAACCTGCTGGAAGAGGGAGCCCAGCTCAACAGCAGGGTCATGGTGCTGCCAGACCTTCTTTCTTTAGAATCATAGAATGGTTTGGGCGGGACTAGACATTCAAAGGCCAAGTCCAACCCCGTGCATGGGCAGGCACATCTCCAACTGCATCAGGCTGGTCCAAGCCCAGTCTCAGTGATGCTGCTGGTTTATATACTCTGCCAAGCATATGAATAACACTGTTTTCACTAAAAAGGCCTAAGGAAAAAACCTAAAAGCCCTGAAAGCAAACCTACTCTTGATTTAACTTCTCAGGCTATTTTGCTTTTTAGTTCTTTTTTTTTTCTATTTTTTTGCCTTTTTTTTTTTAACTTTTCGGTTCTGAAGTGATTCAGCTTTTCCCTTCTCAAGCTATTTTTACGGAATCTAGGGCCATCTCTATTTGGGTGGATAAAGGCAGTGCACAGATAACTTCATGACGATGGAGGCATAGATTTTGTTATGAGTCGTGGGCATTTGTGTTGTGATGCATCTCCTTTATTTCCCGTTGCTACCCAGTTTCCAGGCTTCTTACTCCCTTTCTGCCAGCCAGGGGGTGACAGGGAGATTGGTGGCACAAGCCTGAGCGGCCGGATCCTGCCCAGGGCTCCTTCCTAAACCCCTAAACCCACCTGGGGGGTCAGGATGCAGATGTTGTATCTGCTGGAGGTGTCACTCAGGAGACCACAGGAACACAGGTTGTCAGCGAGGGTCTTGGCTCCACAGCAGGCACTGTCCTCCTGCTCCATCCCAGGCCCCCTGTCCTGGGGAGATGCTGGCTGTGGGGCAGAGCTTCGGGACAAGCCTGGGAAGGCGCCTGGTTCAGAGCCTTGTGCCCAAAGCTCCTCGAGGTGCAGTGCTGTCACCCAGGGAGACAAGTGGTGGCTGGAGCTCAGGACCAAGCTGGCATGGGCTGGTGTCCCCTTTGATCCTGGATTGGCAGAGGAACCAGTGTGACCTTTGCAATTGGTTTGGGGAGCTTTGCTCTGCGTCTTTATGCCCCTTGAAACAGTGAAATACCATTTTTTCTCCTTTGAAATGGGGGACTCTGGCCACTCTTCACTGCTGGGGGTGCAGCAGCACCAGACTCCTCCCGGAGGACCCTCCAGGACAGACACCTTTCCCAGCTGCCGAGGAAAATGCTGTTTCAGCGGACGTGGGTGTTTGCCTGTCGGTCTCACCCCCAACAGAGCCCGGGAAGCAAATCCCCTCTGGCAAGAACCTCCCCACAGTTACCTGCCCGAAGCCGGGGGGTTATTTGGGTTATTTGCAATACTTAACAACTGCTTGTCAGAGGTTTTTCCCCATGGTGGTGAGTTGGGGACAGAGGAACTCTGCTGAGCTGTGGTGCAAGCAGGAGGAACGGGGTCCCACTGGGGGAAACCAGATTCTTGCCCTGTTTTGAGCTGCCCACAACAGATTTAGGCATCAACCCGATTTCTTTATCCATACTCTGCTCTGAGGCACGTCCGTGGGTCTGGGCTATCCACTGCTTTGGGTGACTGCATTGAAGTGCCCTCCAGTTTTCCATGAGCTTAGCATTCCCCTTGGGGTTATGGTTGATGTTCCTACCTGTTCGAGGCAGCAAACAGGCAGTTAAGATCAATATTAATATTTTATTATGTTGTCAAAGCCCTGCGCAGGAAGCTGATGTAACAAGTTGCTAATGCGTTAAAGCTCGCTCCCTGAATTGATTTCCAGGCTGTTGCGGTCACTGTCGGAGACGGTATTGAACCTGCTTTGGAGCCCAGGCGTTTGCCGCCTTCTTCCCTCAGAGCAAAGTCAAGCCCAAACACTGTAATTGGGCTTTTTTTGGGTGCAATGTTTCCCTTTTGGTCTGTGCACAGGCTGTTTTCATCTCTCAGTGTGAGACAGTTTATCTGATATTACGGAATCACGGAATTGTTGGAGTTGGAAGGGATCTCTAGAGATCCTCCAGCCCAACTCCCCTGCCAAAGCAGGGTTGCCCAGAGCACATCACTCAGGAGCATCCAGGCAGGGCTTGAAGATCTCCAGAGAAGGGGACTCCACGCCCTCCCTGGGCAGCCTCTTCCAGGGCTCTGCCACCCTCACCCCAAAGAAGTTCTTCCTCAGATTGGAGTGGAACTTCCCCTGTTCCAGCTTGTGCCCGTTGCCCCTTGTCCTGTCCCTGGGAACCACTGAGAAGAGTCTGTCTCCATCCTCCTTCAACCCACCCTTTAGATCCTTGGAAGCATTAATAAGGTCTCCCCCCAGCCTTGTCTTCTCCAGGCTGAAGAGCCCCAGCTCTCTCAGCCTTTCCTCATCAGGGAGATGCTCCAATCCCTCCATCATCTCTGTTGCCCTACACTGGACTCTCTCCAGCAGTTCCCTGTCTCTCTTGAACTGGGGAGCCCAGCACTGGCCGCAGGATTCCAGTTGTGGCCTCCCCAGTGCAGAGCAGAGGGGGAGAATGACCTCCCTCCACCTCCTGGCCACACTCTTCCCTACGCAGCCCAGGATGCCATTGGCCTCTTGGCCACAAGGGCCCATTGCTGGCTCCTGGAGAGTTCACTGTCCACCAGGACCCCCAGATCCTTCTCCTCAGAAGTGCTTTCCAGCAGGTCCACCCCTAAGCTGTACTGGTGCCTGGCATTCTTCCTCCCCAGGTGCAGGACCCTACACTTGCCCTTGTTGAACCTCACTAGGTTCTTCTCTGCCCAGCTCTCCAGCCTGTCCAGGTCACGCTGGAGCCCAGGCATTTGCTGCCTTCCCCCCTCAGAGCAAAGTGAAGCCCAAACACTGTAATTGGGCTTTTTTTCTCCCGCAGAACGTTACACACGTCCATGCACAGGTTCTTTTCATCTCTCACCGTGAGACAGTTTATCCGATACAATTTGTGGATTTGAGAGCGACGCACTATTGCAACCCAGCCCAATCCTGGGAGTGGGCTCCGTGCGGATCCATATCCCGGGGTTTGGCTGCAAACCCTCGGTGAGCGCTCAAACGGGCCCAGGCTGCACCAGCTCCGTGTAGGAGCGAGAGCTGCAGAGGGCAGAGACCCCCATGTCGTGAGCGAAGGCCCAGCATCGGGCTCTAGAAGCCCCCAGCCCTCCTTACCACCGCAGGAGGTAACTCCAAGCTTTGACAGGAGAGGCCGGAGTAGCAGCTCTGAGTTCCCATTATCTAGGTTCAGGCTCACACACAGCTGTAATTCATAGCACAAAGCATAAAAACATGCCATTAGTGTGAGCCAGACGCTGTTGAACGGAAAACCACGGAAAGAAAGCTAAGCCATCGGATGCACTACCGGAGGCGGCCGCGGCACCCCATTTGAAGGAGCTGCTGTGTTGGTGCACTGCCGATTTGGAGCCGTTTCAAAGATTTAAAGTCCCTTTTTTTTCCCCACAAAGCACTTGTTATGGTTTGAAGAACCCACAAGAATTTATTCCTAGAGGAAAGCTGGGGAGGGACTCTGGATCAGGGAGGGGAGCCAGAGGAGGAGAGGGAAGGGTTTGACCCTGAAAGAGGGGAGATGGAGCTGAGATG
>VXAK01004484.1:251-14964 GCA_013399435.1 Arenaria interpres
CCCTCCTTACTAACTCTCAACAGCCCAGTTGGCTCTTTATAGATCAGCACCAACTCCTGCACCCTTAAATGTTACTGACAAGTCTTGCAATGGTGTTGCAAGCGCTACTTAATAAATAGGCAGCTGTTTTCTTAAGAAATGTTTCTGAGTTTTTCCGCACAGGACTCTCTGCCTCACAGTTTATGCTGCAAATATTTTGCAGAGTTCATAGTAACGTCTGTGCTTCACAGTGGTCGAAAATACGTGTGAGAAGGGCATGCCTGTGGGCTAGAAAGGTCATTCTGTTTAAGAAAGGTGAGAAGCCTCCTCTGTGGCTCTTGGTTCTAGAAAAATTGTGCTTAGCAGGTAATAGTATCAAAAGGTTTTATGCTACAGGGAAATAGAAGTGATTTTTTTTTTTCTTCTGTATTTAAACGGAGACAATATATACCTTTATTTCTGCAAGTAGCTGATTCTTGAAATCTCTTTTTCTTTGACTTTTTTAAGCTTGTGTGCATTTACTGTGCTTATACAGTAGGCAGCAGCGCCTAGCAAGTGTAATTATTGTGTATTTCTAGTTTACTTCAAATTTTGATTCAATCAGAATCCCTAAATCTGACAACCTATAATCAAACAAAGGGAGTACTCTAGTAGGTGGGGATTAACAGAAGGGAATTAAACTGTCATTTTGTAACAGCTTAGACCAATATGAAGGCCCATTTATGAGTCTCTCAATAAATATCCCTTTTGTTTTGTCTAATTGCTGGTTTGAATGTATCAGACTCATCAATGGGATTAGGGTTAATAGATGTTTGGTCACGCATAACATGCAGAGGAGGAATCTGATACACACACACACACAAAATTGCACTTAATGAGCTTAGCAAATGTTTGCCATATTTTTAATGAACCCTGGGGCTGTCATTTAGAAATGCTTAGCAACTGCTTTTCCATCCTTGAAAATAGAGCAACTGAAGGACATTAACACTATGTACACCATAAATAAAGTGAGCTATTTAAAGATGCCAACTGGGAGATGGGAACGATGACATTTTCTGTTCAGGAGCCAGTGATACTTAACACTTAGTGTGTGTGTTAGATCTCTCACAACCCAGGCAGGCATCTCTAGTTTCCTACAGGGAATAAGTATGGGTGTTTGAGGGAGATCAAATAATTGCTTTTCAAAAAAACCAAAAATCAACAAAAAAACAAACAAATAAAAAACCCCCAAACTTAAAGCTGTTTATGGTGCAGCTTTCAAAATCTTTCTTCCCTGACTTTTTTTTTACTCACCCTCCTCATCTGGTTGCCAAACACTTGCCGGGAGGATTTTTTTAAAAAGAACGGATTATCTGTTTGCATCATCTGAGTTTATCATTTCTGCCTTTGACATTAAGCAGAATGCTTCCTTAAACAAGTGATGTGGCAAAAAATGGGCATACTCTGGGGGACTGATTGCAGAGTAGATTTAATGATCCATTCATTAACCTCTGGGACCTGCACCTAAAACCAATGCAGGCTGATTAATGGGAAATTATTGGAGCAAACCATGTGTCATGTGGTGTACTTATTTTGACTGGATGTAACAGAATCATGTTTTCCTTAGGGAAGGGCTTGATTTGATATAATAATGCAAAAAGTGCCATTCAGGTGGATTATGTCTAGAAGAAATGAGTGCTTTTTAAGACTTCAGTTGCCATAGAGGCAGTGGATCTAAGATCTTTTGTCTGCACACAGAAATCTTTTGAAACATCAGCTCTTAAGACCTTGGATGGGGAAAAGAATCTGAAAACTGAACTGGCCTTTAAATGTTTGTTCCTGCTGTGATCAGTCAAAGCAGACCCTGCTGTGTCATGTGGGTAATGCGTTTTAAAATCTGAATAGCTGAGAAAAAACAATATCATTAGCTTAGAGAGTTCACAGATGTCACCAGACAAGGCTGTGACTACTGAAAACTTGTATTTCACTAGCTCATTTTTAGTTAATGCATTAAGGAAGACTTGCATACTATTTCTGTTATGCTAAAGTGGGTGACCCAGTTGGTGTAAAACCAAAGTGGGTTTAAAAGGAGGGTAAAACAAGAGAGGTCTTTAAACATCTTTCATCTAATAATGAAAATGCAAATATAAACAGTGTTGAAATTCAATAACTATACCTTCAATTTGCTTGCATAATGTTGCCTATGTGAGCAAGAGAGACCAGGTTCCTTTTCTCTCATTCTGCTTCTACCTGATGCTTTGTCCTTTTTCCTTCTTGAAATTAGAGGGGGAAATATGATGACTCTCTTTGCCTTTGACTTCCCAGCACAAATATTTCAAAATTTTGGAAATGATTATGTCTGCTTTTCATTTATAAAATATTTTATTCAGAGAAATAAATAATTCTGAAGTTCTCCATTGGTGTGCAGAAACTTTTTCCTTTACCCTGAAATCAATTCATGACCAGTAATACCTGGAAAGGTTTTCATGTAATAGTCAAGTTATGCCGTATACAAAAATCTTTGGTCTTATTTCAATTCTCTGTGAAGAGGCATCCACCTTACAAAAAACTACCTCTGTGCTATTTCATTTGTGTTTATGTCAATTAGGCAAATGAGCTGTTCCAGGGAGGTGTTGCTCAAAAGCAGTATAAAGTCTTGGAACAGATATGAAATGTTATGGCCATTCACAGTTCTACAGGCCATGTATTTTGTTCGGGTTTTCGGACAGAGGATTTTAGACAGCAGCTCATCTCATCATGGGTAATGTAGTTTACACGTTTTGCTACTTTATTTCTGATATGCTTTATTTATTTTGAACCTATTTCACTTATATTTTCATATAGGAATTTTATAACTGTATAGCAAACTCTTCACATTTGTTAAATTCTTCATGGTATTTATTGCTTCATCAAGCTTTAGAAAATAATCTAAGACTAAAGTTTATCAAGATCACTTTATATGCAAAATACAGTGTACATTTTCAACCTACCTAATCTTAGTTTTAAAGAGGTTTCCCAGCTCTTACAAGAAGAAAAAGTTTTTCAGTTTACAAAACCTCAAGGAGGAAAGATACAGTCTGACACCAAATCTGGCTTCATCACTGTTTGCGTTGCTATGAATAACAGATATCAAAAAGATGATAAATACTAGGAAAGGAAAAAAGGCTCTGCTGACAGTGAAGGCAGGTTCAGGAGGGATCACAGAATCACAGAGTCACAGAATCATATGAGTTGGAAGGGACTTCTGGAGATCATCGAGTCCAACCCTCCTGCCAAAGCAGGTCCACCTGGAGCAGGCTGCACAGGAACTTGTCCAGGCGGGTTTTGAATATCTCCAGAGAAGGAAACTCCACCACTTCCCTGGGCAGCCTATAAGATTGGACTGACTATCAGCAGCCTATCACATTGGACTGACTGTGTGGCACAAAGGAGAAAGGAAGAGTTGAAATACCTGGGCAATATTCATACACATGAACAGCATAAATATCTCATCAAAACAACATGACTGTGAGAGAGAAGATAAATGACAACACAGGGTGTATCAAAATAAAAAAAATAGTGAGTTCAGGCCTGGGGGAGACCAGACATGTTTCTTTGAAAACTTGTGACTTCTGTGGCTATTTGTCTGGATGCAAAATTACACAGAAACTATTTCTTGACTTCACCATTTGTGCTGAGGAAAGGTAGTAGTGCAATATCCTGCTTTTTTTAGTTGAATTTTCTGCAGGCCAGTGGGATGTGGCAGTAGGCTCTTGCTTGTTCCCTCACGCTGCTGCTGCTATAGAAGTCACAGAGGGAGGGAGGGAGGACAATCACTGTTAGCACAGGAAATTTTGTATGAAAGCAAAAAGTATTTATTTGATTATGTTCCCCTCCCCCTGTCCCAGGTTTGTTTGGTTTTTTTGTACAGTCTCATGCATAGCCATGGAAAGGACTGCAGAGCTCCAACCCTGAGATAGCGCTCCATGTGAGGATGGCCTACAAGCTGGTTTCCTTTGAGAAAGAAAAAAAAAGTAAATACTTATTAAGCTGGAAAGGCTGTTGCAAATCAACTTCAGACACCTGTACCTTTTGGCCTGAAGACTTTGGAAACAACATAGTAGCCGGTACTGTTCCAGCATCTGCATGTGTTAGCTTGTGAACAGGAACACACCAAGTGTAAAACCTGGGGAAAACTCCCCAAGTTAATCACGGAGACTCTCTTCCCTGATGGTGTCCTATAAATCAGTAAGATTGATGCCATTGTATTGGTCAGCATGTAAAATAACCTGTCATCAGTACAGAACGTGATGTGCAGAATATCAGTGTAACTTGAAATTCATAGCACTTTAACACCTGTTTCCATAGCTACAGTGTAATCCAGACATCTGAGAGGCCAGCCTGCCTTTTCCAGGCCTGTCATTTCAGGGAAATAAATTAAGAAAGCTGATCACAAGGCCTGGATTATACAATTTCTTTAAAGTATAGCAACCAGACCTGAAATCTAACCAGGAATGAACATTCTTTGGATGAAATGGATAAAACCCATTTCCTGTAACCTTTGTAGGAAAATTTCAATGTGGCCTCCTCTATATCTTTTTTTCCCTCCCACAAGCACAATTGTATGTTATACCTGGCAGTTATATTTGCAGGACCATATTTCTTGATTTTTGAGAGGTTGTATCGTATTCTTAAGTGAAGGTTTGAAAAAAAATAAGCAGATGGAAAAACGGGAGGGAGCAGGCGTAGGAAAGAGATACAGTTAAGTGAATACTAAAGGGCAAAGCTTCAGTGCCAGACAGTTATTTGCATATGCACAATATGTTTCTGTCTAGAGGCATATTTTGTCAAAGTCTGTGTGTATATTTCTATGACTATATTTATCTGTATTACTGGCAACATATGTATGGCTATGAATAGAGTTGGGGTGTTTGCTGAATGATTTATGATGCTGCTTAATTTTATTTTATTTTTCTTTAAATACATACTGGTACTGAGAAATGATCTCGTGCAGGTAGGGAAATCAGAAAGAAATAGTTATCCTTTCTTAAATACAAAGCAATGGAATCCACAGAAGATGCATCTATGTACATATTTGTGCTTAGAGGGCAAAAATATAATGGGTATGCGTGCGTGTTTTCTAGGCCAGTTCATTTGTAAATGTTTAACAAGGAGCTGAAAGCTGTCCTGATATTTGTAGGACTGAACAGCAAGCTGCACTCTTAAAAGATGATTTTCTTCTAGTCAGATTTGGCTGGAAAAAAGGATATGAGGTTCTTCTAAAAAACATGTTTTGCCCCCAGTAATTTGTGACATCCCAAGAGAGATGGAGGAGAAAGCTATTGCAAAGGTGTCATAGCTGCTAACTGCATTAGTTAACTGTCCTGGTACAGCACAATAAAGCGTCCATGTGGGCTCTTTGCCTTGGCCCTAGAGGAGGGGCTGTATTACTGTTGCTTTTAGCAAATGGGAACACCAAGTATGTCCATAATGGAGAGTGGGAAATGCATTCCTTGACTACTGTCACCAAATAATTTATAAAGCCAAATCATATTTGGTTAATTTTAAGTAACTTACTTGTATCAGTAAGTACCAAAATAAACAAGATAACTTTGTATGACTTCAAGTAAGCAGAGCCTTATATCTATTCTTTTAAAGGCAACACACTTGTTTGGCTTTGCCTCTATAAATAAATTATGGTCCTTGTATTGGCATTAGTATAATAACATTGTAATGCCATATTTGACTTTTCCTTTTATGAAACGTCTTACTGATGAACCATCACCTAATGAATGAAGATAAAACAATTCCAGGCTGAAATAAGTCTTAAATACTTGAAAGACATAGCCAGCTAAACTCAGTGTTTCTGTTCCTGGGCATAGTGGCGTGTTTTGGTTTTTTTTCCTAGAAGTGGATATAAAGAGGCATGACTTTGACCTGTCAGGCTGAAGCTATTACAGTCTGCCAAATCAGTGATCCATAAGCTAAAGATTCTCAGTACAAGCCTTGACCCAGTGAGCTGAAATGTCTTAGTAAGAGTTGTTATGGACTTTTGAAAGAATAATAAAATGGATTCTGTGCAATGCCTGTGTAATTAATAATTCAGTAGTCTGAAAGGTCTCTGAAGACACTGCTCACGGGTAATAAGTGAATAACATATTTTTGTACATATTCTTATTTCTGTGGTTCTAAAGGTGTGGGTTTTCTTTACACATTTCCTGCTAAGTTTACGGACAAAATAATGTCTCTAAAACTGTTTTGGTAATTGTTCATAATTCATAAAAGAAAAAGCTACCCGAACCAATTTGTTAAATACATGGTTTGGAGTTTTCTTTCACTTTTGTCCCTTCAGAAAATCTTAATTATGACACATATTGCATTGCTAAATATATATTTGATGCTTCAGAAGGTTCCAAATTAGGCCAGCAACCCTGACTGTCTCATGGTTTAACCTCCAGCTATTCTTATTTCAATCTTAGTTGAAGCAGTAGATACTATAACTCTAGGTGCTAAGAGTCATCATTTCTTCTTAAGACACTGTGATGACACTTCTTCTCAGTACAAAGAAATCAGAGTAAGGACAACAGTTTAGGAAGTTCCTGTGTCTCTGTGTGATGGGAGATACCAGATTATTTTACAATGAGATATTAGGCCAGTACTTCAAATGACATTATTGCTGAGTAATACACTAAGCAATGATTGTACATATAATACCCTAAGTAAATAATATGGGAATGCACTAAGCAAAAATGGGTCTAAGTGAAAGCCCTGATATTGCTGAAAATGAAAACTGTTGGGTCTACTTGTCTCTGAGTCTAAATATTTTCTCTGGTTTTAACTTTGTCCCAGATATCTATACAATAAAATAATGAGTTTGTGGGTGGTGTTAGAGGAATAATTTTATGACAAAGTAATGACATACAGGAACACATGTAAAACATTTTAATCCACTCTGGTTAGCAAATAGAAGTTCTGAAAAATATCAATTGGAAAGCTTTAACTAAATAATGATTAAAATCATGGAGATAATGAATATTCTGTGGAAGTCAGTACCAGATTATGATAGAGGGTAAGAACGTACATGCTTATCAAAAAAGATTAGAGAAATTCATGGAGGATAAGTCCAACACAGCTATCAAACTCAGGAACCAGCAAATCTGTAAACCATAGTCACCTGATGTCTTGAAGCTATGTCAGGGAAAAGGATCACACTATGCATATTTTATTTGTTTTATTTTCCCCACTATATCTGCTCCTGGTTACCAACAGAGAAAGGATACTAGGGTAGCTGGAGTTTTGATCCAACAGATGGCAGTTCTTGTCTGGAAACTCTTGACCCTATAGCTTCTTGTGTGTGCCTTCTCTGCTTTAGATTTGCATTGTTGCAGAGACTGGTCTGGGTGTGTAAACATATGCACAAACAAATGTGGAAAAATTAGAGGAAACAAGAATGATTTTGTATGTAATTTGGAAAGAGGACCACAGAGATTTACTGCAAATTCAGATCCTAATGTGTCATTAGTGTTCAGAATTTATTAGACTCAATAGTTCATTTTAAACACTTTTGCGGTAATTGTTGTGAAAGAGTGGATGGACTGGCATTTGAATTTCTCTCTAAAAATAAAGCACTTTTAAACATTTTGATTATTCCTTTTCTTTGAGTTATTAGCACATCCCAATTTTTGTGTTAACAGTCTAGTTAATTACATACTAAAGAATGCAATAGCCATTTAATGCCAAAAGAGAATTTTGAAAAGAACACAAAGTGGAAACAAATTGAATTAATAGAATATAGAGTTTTTCTATTTAAGACCAAACACTCCAAAGAAAAATTATGAAAATTAAAATACATAAATAGATCTAGAAATGGATAAGAATGATGAATTACCATTGCTTGGGCAGTAATGAGAATAAGAAATTAGGTAAAATAAACCTAACATCATCTTTACCACAAGATCCAGATCATACAGTCATTCTCAAATGTCACAGCTGAGAGTGTAAAGGTCCTATACCTGTTTGTTGGAAAAATTCCTGGTTTAGCCATGTCTTAGCTTGGTCACATGAATTTACATCTTGAAATCTAATAGAAATAACATGTTGAAAAGTTAAAAATGAAGAGCAACACAAGCACTTCATTAAAAGATTTGATTCCTGTATTCTGAAGGATGTTAATGAGCTGATAGAGATCCACTTCAAGGAATAAAGAAAATAGAAACCCCTAGTAAATGTTGTTAGTACATTTAAATGCTTATTTTTTAAGGTGCATAAGTTTAGGAAGATGTGTAAGAAAATTTGCAAACAGACTTTTGCACCAAATAGAGTACAGGTAAGTTTTTTAAAGGTATGTGTAGGTCTGGAAAGATGAAATCTCTTAGGTGTTTCTTTCAGTCTGTAAATACCTAACATAATGAGTCTTAATACTCAGGTTCATAGGATCTTTCCAGTCTCAGAAATTTTATCTCCCAACCCTTCAATATGTTTCCAACCTGAAAACTTGCTGAGAAATTTTGCACTTGTTGAAAATGGAGGGTAGTTGGAGTCTATTAAAAATCAGGCAGGATTTCCCACACTTCACACATAAATACTTATATAGAATTAAGAGGTCCTCAATGTCTAGTCTCCTCTGCTCTGAAGGGAATCCTGAAGACACACTCTACTTTAAAATTCCAACTTTAACTTCCAGATATGGTAAAATACAAACTTACAATAAATATTGTACTTCTTTAGTTCTTACTTTCCTTCTTATTTTCCCATTTTGCTAACCTTACTCAGCTTTCAGTTTGACTAAAATTTTCTTACATATTATTTAGGAACGCAGCAGTTGTTGGTATTGTCAGTAATTGTGGCAGATTTTGGTTCCTCCTAGTGGCTTTATATAACCAAGACACAGACTATCTCCCTTTCAGCGCCATTTTGAGTCTTGTGTCACCAGATTGCAGATCAACGTTTCTTCATAGACTTATCTGTTTTCACGCAGTTTTCCATCAGCTTTCAAAATGGACAAAGAAACATTAAAAAGAGGGAACCTGAGCCAAAAGGCATCTTGTCCAAAGCTCCACTGTGGCCAAAGATGTTTGGCATAGCCTGCCTCAGACTTGCCATCAACCATGATATTGATGGACTTAGCTTAGCAGAATTGACTGCCATTTCACAGAAGACACCACAGGCAGCACTTTGCAACATAACCTTCCTCCCTGGCACAGCTGAAGAGCAGCCAGCCCTCCCCTGGACCAGGAACAGATGGCAAAGGAAAAAAGACAAAGCTTTTGCTACCTACAGCTACAACCAGCAATACTGTAATACCTTTGATCACATTCAGGCCCTTTGCTCTCCTCTGGTCCCAGAACTTACTGGAGTGCTCAGAAATTCTGCTGCTCCCTTTTATCTTTTAAGAACAGAGCCTGACTTCTTTAAATTTTCTTTTTTCTTTGGTGTTTTTTTGTTTGTTTGTTTTTTGTTTTAGTTTGGTTTTTTGGGGTTTTTTTTTTTGTATGTGCTTCCTTGACTTTATGACTAAGAGGAAGGAGGGAGGGAAGAAATAATTTCCAAGGACGTGAGATTTTATAAGGTTCTCTCCTACCTTCCTGTTTCAGGTTCAATCTGTTTAAATAAATGGCATGGCAGCAAAGGATGGAGCCGGTCCTTGCTCTGTAATCCAATTGCCCAGAGTCAAAATATGCCAGAGGCAACATTTGGTGAAAGGATTTAAAATCAAAGACCCTTCTATCTAACAGTGCTGGCCAGAGACCAAGGTTGATGCTGGACTGGCTCTGTGAAGGCAGCAGAGGCTCTTGCCACCCCACGCTGGCACTTGTCACAGGCAGCAGCTACCGATGGGATTCAGAATCGCTACTTTCCTCCTTAAACACAAATAGCTTGCCAACTTTGGAAGGAGAAGTGTAGGATTGAGGAGTACTGGGACTGTCTTCTTTGACATAAAAATCTCTAAATATCTCTAAAAATTTGCAAATTATTCATTCTTTTCTGGCATCAAAGTGAGCTGGTGCTCTGAGATGAGAAACTGAGTGGACCCATGACTATTTCTCCCACCATCCACCTGAAATCACAGTGCTAAGCAGAGATAACTATACTTCAAAACAAATCTGACCTAGTACTTTTTCTTAGGACTAGGCCAAGTTCAACAGTCAGACCCCTGGAAAGAGTCATTGCAGTGTTATAGAGTAGATTTAAGGTCTCTAAGTGTAAATCTAACCTCAAACGTCTTTTTCTAGGAAGAGAAGTCATCTCAGATTGCCCAGAGTTAATATGAGTATCTAAAAAATTAACAGCTCTTAAACTGGTAAGGGAAGGAAAATGTGATGATGGCTTTCCAGTTCATTCAGCAGTGCTTTTCCCTGAGTTTGCCTTAAATTAGTTACAGTTGTGCTTTGGTATTGATTTGGAAACAGGGCTTGAAAGAATATGAATATTAATATGAAAGAATAAAAATATGAAGTAAACTTGGGCCTTCAGAGTTCCTAACCCGTGTTGCAGTTTGGTGGAGTAAGCCAGTGCGTGTGTTTTCCAGGAATTTATTAAAGAGCACATGGAAAATTAAACACACTTATGATTAATCTACAGAATGAAAAGCCACAATTAAAAATTGAATCAATAAATCAAAACATTCAAAGTAGTTAAATAAGCAAATTGAAATTAACTCATCATGCTCTGAGGTTGAGATTATTTTGCACAGATTTGTATTAACACTCATTATGGGGGATTTTGAATCTTAAATTGGCAAGAAAGTTAAAACCTCAGTCAGTATGTTAGACAATCCAGTGTGCTGACCCAATTAGGTGAAGCATATGTGTCTGTAGACTTACACAAGCATTCTGCACATGGAATCATACCTGAAGAGCTAGCCCAGTGAAAATACCTTGATTCATGTTAAGGAAGAAGTTCAGGCACTTACAGCAACTCTGGTTTACGACTTTCCATCTTTGATACTACTTTCTTTGGGGTTTTATTCTTTACTGTTAAAAAAAAAACAACCAAAGGTAATGGATTAGGAACAAGGTCTTTAATGCATAACAATCTGTTAACTCATTTAATGGCAATTTGGCATATACCCAACATTTTTAGGAAGCTATTAAACAATTTTTCCTCACAGAGATGTGCAGACGTCTATTCTCCATACACAGACATATCAATGACAGAATAAAGATAGATGTTTAATTGAAATCAAAAGAAGGGCATAATTTTTCTTAAGTAACTCACAAAAATGTTATTTGTGTTCTGAAATAGAAGTTCTAG
The DNA here is from genome assembly GCA_013399435.1 of Arenaria interpres. Lineage (NCBI taxonomy): Eukaryota > Metazoa > Chordata > Aves > Charadriiformes > Scolopacidae > Arenaria > Arenaria interpres. The sequence continues at coordinate 11,442 of VXAK01004484.1, forward strand.
TTAGACCTGAAATTGCTGAGTAATTTTTCCGTGGACAAAAGGGTCCACTTTTCCTCCATGCAATCTATTCAGAAAAGGGGGGAACCACATAGATTTGTTCCCTTTAATGACATAGGAGGGATGCTTTTGCTCTTTGAAATTTATTACCTCTTGTATCTGTTTCAAAATTGCTTGTAATTGATTCGAAATCAGCTAAGTGAATGTATGTTTTCTGAATTTACTCTTCTGCCTAGTCTTCAAGCATTTCTAAGCAGTCTCCAAGAATTGTGGCTCCCTCACTGAAAGTATTTAATCAGATCTTCTTAGGTTTTCTACAGATCAGATTTTAGTCTAGAAATGCAAGGCAAGCTAGCAGAGTTAATAAAGACATGCATTTTCTATATTCTCGTATGTTCTCCTATGTTGTAGCATTGCTTGTATTATTTTGGGCTTTGCCGGTAAAGTATGGAGCAAATGAAAGTAGATTTATTGTTTGTGTTTTAAGTCAAAAGCCATCAGGACAAACTGTATTTTCCAAGAATGATTTCTACTTATTATTAAAAAAGAGCTTTCGAGTCTTATCTGTAAACTTGGATTATAATGTTTATGTAGTCATTGCTGCAGAATTTTGTACAGTCTAGTGAATTATGTGAAAACAATTAGGCCATAAAGTTCCTCTTCCAAGATAATTCTGCTGTAGCCCCGTGAGAACTACTATTGTCAGTCTTCATAGTAAAATCAATAAAATTTTGGGGGCAATCATTAAACATCAGTTGCAGCTTGATCTTTGAGCTGATATAAATTAGAAGATTTTTCTTGCATCTGTGTGTAGCCAATACAAAAAATATTTTTACTTTTTCTGTCATTAATTATTCCATTCAAACATTTACCCTTTTTTTAATGATAAATGGTAATTTTCTTCCTCAGCAAAGTGATACATCCCAGGAATGATTTTCTCTTTTTGCAATTGAGAAGAAATTTCACTGAATTTCACTGAATTTTTTCACTGAATTTTTTAGAGTTGGAAGGGACCATAGAGATCATCTAGTCCAACTCCCCTGCCAAAGCAGGACTACCCAGAGCATGTCAGAGCATGCCACTCAGGCACAGTATAAAATGAAAACACAGTATAAAAATGAAAGGTAAATTCACAGAAAACAGCCACAGTGTTAATTCACCCATCATAAACTAATAAATATACATAGGTAAATAAATACATTTACTTCCTGCCACCCTTAGAGTGTAGCTCCACTTACTTCTCAACTGAACAAACAATTGATGGATTACACACTAGCAGTTGCTGAGATACTTCCAAGTACAATGAACGTGGTAGCAGAAGGGTGAAGGGATAGGACTGCATGCTGACTGTGCTGGGTCGTTCTTAGAAATCTAGTCATTATGGCTGCAGGTGTGTGGATGCCTGACTGTTAATTGAGCCTCCTAAACAAGGTGCCATTTACAGTCACGTGTGCTCTCTGGCGGGCTGGAGGTCCTGCTGCTATACATGAATACTGAAAGAGAGGATTCAACTACATTATGAAAAATTACTGAAGGTTTGTTAAAGAAGAATCTTAGTGAAAATTTGTAAGACGGAAATGTCCATTCCTGCTTGTTTTTAAAAGACATCTCAAGACTATGATTGCAGGAAGGGGGTTTGCAAACATTTTGCTGAAATTAATTGGCTTATCCAACATGTCAGTATGAAGCCTGACAAACAACGTTGTGAGAGATGGGAGCAAGCTCTCATACATTGTTTATTATGTAATTTGTATTATATGTATTTATGATATAATATTATTTATCTGCTTGAGCAATGATAAAATATTAAACAAGGAAGAAGGCCTCTAAGCATCCCACAGTTTCAAGCTGATACAAGGCTTAATTAAAGTTACTCTTTGTGGTGATTTTTTTCCATTCTGCCGGTTGCCAGCATTCATCAATGATCTGTGAGAGGCTCTCATGCTTAAAAATTTAAAAATTTTCATTGAATAAGCATTTTAAAAGCTCTATTTTCCTCTCATCTGTAAAATCACAGCCTAGATCCCTGCATTTAGCAAAAGTTCTTTCGTAATCACATACATGTAATGTCCATGTTGTCCCAGTGTTTCTTATGAGCTGCTTGCTCTTTATACATGACAGTCTTGAATGACCACTTCATAGCAGTCCCAACTAACTACTTCTGCTTAGCTCTTCAAATCAGAGCACTTGATCATGAATTAGGAAGTTGGCCATAAGTTCCTGGCAGAAAGAGTAAGATATGTCAACCATACTGAGCTGAAAGTTATCACACCTGCATATTTTTTTCTGTAAAGCATTCTGTATTCTGCATTCTGTAGTTTGAACCAATGCAGTTTTATTGCTTGCTCTTTAAAGCAATATTGGCTTTTCATAAGGGATAGGTCACAGGACACCGTGTCTATACAGCAGGTCTGTGTAATCAATGTTACTCCACCTTTCTTTCACTAAGATAGCTTTTACAATACCTTGAACTGTTCTCATCTACGAAAGAAACGATCAGGGAATTTTACTCTTTTGAAGCTAATCTCACTGTAGCAGTAGTTGCATAAATTATATGTACCCAACTTCTGTGCTGGACAGCAATATGTGCCAGCAATTTCACTTCTCAGGTGGCATTCTCAAAATCCATTTCAATTGCAATGAATCAATAGTGATCACGTTTTTCTTTTGGTCAAATAGGAAAACTTCATGGATTTGAGGAGGTTAGAGATGAATCTGGCTTTTACATTTGATTTTTTAGATATGCTTTTCTTTCTATCAAAACAAGAGTGGAATCAGAGGAACATGCCTTTGAATGTACAGGACTGAAGTAACTAATGTGCTTATCCCGTGCTATCTATCAGGTATGGAATCATAGAATCTTCTAGGTTGGAAGGGACCTTTAAGATCATTTAGTCCAACCATCAACCTAACTCTGATAAAAAAACCAAAAGAAAGCCATATAAAAAAACCCAACCAACCCCACATTACTAAAATATGTCTCTAAGCACTATGTCAACCTGTCTTTTGAAAACCTCCAGGGATGGTGCCTCAACCACTTCCCTGGGCAGCCCATTCCAGTGCTTAATATGGACACATACTTTAAACAAATGAGACACGTTCTCTGTATAAAGAAATTTGCCTTAGAGAGCCTTTCAGATTTTTTTCCACTGAAAATATTTTCTCATAGTTATGATATAAAATTAGGTTTATAGCAATTAAGTTTTCTTTTGTTAACTACCTAGTAATAACAATGCAGAAGTCATCCTGAACACATCTGTATTTTATGAAGGATATAAAATGCCTAGCATGCTCAATGTGACATGTAAATACTTAAGTCTGAGAAGCTTCCAGCAATTCCGCCTTCTTTATAACTATTTTATGACATAGTTGCACTAGAAAATAATTCGTCAGACAGGTTTTAAATGGGATATTGCCATAATCTGGCAAAAATAAAATGTTTGGAGACAAGCTATTTTTAAAACAGAATTTACTCCAGTATGAATTTAATGAAGTATATTACATATTTTTGTTTTGTTTTTTTTTT
>VXAK01004490.1:0-18465 GCA_013399435.1 Arenaria interpres
GAGGAAGGTTCAATGTTAGGAGCTGGGTGTAGCTGTGAAATAAGAACAATACAAGTTTTACCTGCAGCAAACCTGTTAGTTTGTGTAAATTCCTCTTTGACAGATTATGGGCAACGGAGATCTGAATATAAAGATATATTTAAAGAAATAGTCCGTCTTGCCTTATACCTTCCTGCTATTTTTCCCTTGCCAAAAGATCACTGTCCTGTTTCTTCAGAGAATAATTTGCACCTACCTGTATTCTTGTTCCCATTTTAAAAGTTCTTGTCGTAAAAACTTTGCTTACCTAGTGTGTTACTTAAATATCCTCCATTGACTAATTGCCAGTAGAGGCAGACATAATAGCAACCAAACTCCTTCATGGCTACATTAACCTTAATGAGAAGGGTATTTATTGATGGAGGAGATGGTTATAGGTGGGAAAGCAGAACTCTAATGCCTTGTCCACTAGGATTTCTTCACAGCTTTGCTAGCAAAGTCAAGAAAGAAGAATCTAAAGTGACTCTATGTGTAATCAGTTGTTTGCAGTTATCTTACAGGTTGACTTCTGATAATACACTATTTGCTTATATCCAAACCTCTTGTGTGTTTTTCTCCAATTTGATGAATCGGCAGAGACATGCAGATGAAGGAAACATCCTATGTAGTGCAAACAGTGTTGCAAAACCTCTTCTAGAAGGACTGAGACAGAAAAAAACCTTTTTCCCTTTTCCCTTTTTTTTAAATTTTTTTTTGTCAATTCTGCACATATAGTATTCTTTGCAAAATACTTTGAAACCTAAAATACTGCAGAAGGTCTATCTACATCAGAGTTTCAGCTTGGATAAGAAATGAGATAATGAGATTTTTTAAGCAAATTGTCCTCACTTACCTATGCTTTGGTTGACATCTTGAGGCATTTGAGTTGGATTGCTTTTTCATGAAAATAGACTGAAAGGTGTGCTCTAGGAGGACTCCAGATGTACTCCAGCTGTGCGTGAGCATTCAGTCCATGCTATCAGATTAATCCTACTTCAAAGCAAAACTTCCCCAAAATACATATATGGATGACAGGTCCTCAACACCAACTTCTTTTGTTCTATAAATGCACTCAGGCTATGCTGCTTGAAAAGGTAGAATAGCTTCTGTACAGTAAAAAGACACTGTACAATAACAAGATATCACTTTGTTCATAGATTTATGCCCACAAAAATGACAATTATTCATCCCCTAACTAGGCCCCTTCAGTTGCAATCGTAATTTTAACTGTATGATAGACTTGAATTGCGTGTTGATGTTTGGATAAACGGGTCTAGAAATCCCTGCTGCACTGAGGTGTTGCTTAACACAATGGTCAAAGATAGGCTGAAAAACACTGGAAATAAACTTTGGAGCAAATGACATTGCATCGGTTTCTCTTTCCTTTCTAATATTCTTTAGCTCATTAGCAAAGTTCTGAGTTTATTCAATTGTGCAAAATGGGACTTTCTAAGGCACAGAAGTACCAAGTTCCAGAAAAAGTTCAGATGAAATAGCAGAATGAAATTTTAGTTTGGGGACCAATTGTTCCGCAGACTTTTATCCACTCTCTCTGTAAGTCTGGCAGTCTGAGAAAAATAGTTTCTTATATAGGAAACAGAATAATGTAAAATAGAAGATGTTTCATGTGAATTCTTTGTTTGCTCACTATAACTCTTACTTGGACGTATGCATACTTTTGAGATTGTCTCTACCCACTTGGCAACTTTATCACTTTAATATACAGAAATGGAGGCACAATAGTGTTGACACATACAGTTATTCAGTTATTCTTCAAAAAGATACTAGAACTATGTCTCTGTAGGAGATTGTACTTCCTTGTTCCTATAAACTGGATGCATGCTCTAAGAGAACTGCCCGTGCATCCAAGGAGAAAGGAAATACCTTGAAGAAGAGAACAATCACACTCTGAAAATTGACTGTGCCTCAGACAGATTTATTGGATGGGACTATATTCACAACAAGTAGTACAAACAAGTTAATTTATTTTTATCCATAAGTCAGTTAACTGCATGTGAAGTAGGTAATCTGAGTTGAAGGAGACAAAAAATAGTGTTAATTAAATTTTTAATGGCTATCTCACCCCAGCTGAACTTCTTGACAGAGTGTGTTAAACTTCGCATGAGCAATATGTCTGCTTTGAGGTTTAAAAACAATCTGAGTGCTGGGTATGGAACTGAGAGATGAAATGTATTGTGTTAATGATCATATCAATTAGTAATTCATAATTACTTACATTTCTACTTTTGCCTAATATTTGTAACCATATAATTAACTCAGAATTTAAGGGATTCAAATAACTGGGAACTGACATGGGACAGAGAGTCTAGGAAATGAGTTCAAACAATTCTTAATTAGTTTTTGTTGGTAATTATTAACTATGAGATTTCAACAGATAAAGTATCAAATTTTTTTGAAGGATGAATTGATTAGTGTATCTTGATAATTTGTCTCTGAAGTCCTTTTTACTTTCCATGTGGTGCAAAAGGCAATTTAATGCTTTTTGAATAACTAATTTTAAAATTAAGCACCAACTTCACCCTTATATCGCTTCTAAGAAGATGAAGTTTTCTACTAAGAATCAATCTCTTTTTAAAGCTCAGCAGTACAATTAATTGATAGTCTCTAGGGCTTCTAAATTGTGATGCTACAGAAAAACATATGGCTATTTCTATTTGTTATATGTAGGGCTTTTGCATGTGACTAAGAGGTACATATTCATTCAGAGTGAGCATCTGAGAGTGTTGGGAGAAGAGAAAGAGTGCACGCTAGAGCTTCACTTTCCTGTGTGAGTAAAGTGAGGACAATTATGTTTTGTGCTGAGTGGACTCAAGGTCCTTGGTGTCAGGATTGGACCTACTTCCTTTCCTTATTTTCTTCTTTCCTTCTACTTCTGTCTCTGTCTTGCTATGCACAGACCTCATTTTTACATGTAACATTTAAATTGATTGTCATGGAGTCTTTTGAGATTTAATTTTGTTGACAAAAAGAGGATCTTAACTTAAAAGCTCTGTTTGGGGCATCAGGGCAGAGAATGAAAGGTTGCTGTTAATCCTGGGCTGAGTCAGGGGAGTCAGGGATGGTTTCTTCTTCTTCTGGCAACACGAGCATAACAAGTAAGTTCCATACACAATGGAACTGCAAAAATCTGAAATGATTTAATTAGCATTAATTTCAGTTGTACTATCCTGTTCTTAAAATAGAAGTTATGCATACATAAATAAGCCTGCTCCTTTTGTTTGGTTGGTTTTTTTGGATTGCTGTGTGGCACAGGAATAAATTGTTTTTTTTTCCCTACCTTGACTATTTCTGCCTTTGGGGGAGCTGTCCATTACGTCTTTTTTCACTGAGAATGAAAAACACACCTCACAATGATATTGCTGTTTTCTGAGAGGAAAGCTATGTTTTCTGCTCCCCAGTGTTGATCAAATAATGGGTCTGAAGCACCTGGACTTTGCCTTGGACTTTACTGCAGCGTGCACTGCTAGAAAGGTACTGCAGGAGCAAAGGTCTCGCTCACTTGTTGCATTACAAAGCTGGTATCACCTCCGTGAAAACACCTCTGAAAACTGATAGAGTGAGGTTACTGCAGATTTGTATGCCATGCTTGGTCAGCATTAAGACTGTTAGAGAGATTTTCCCCACGATGTATGTAGATGTGTGTGCTTTGACAGTTTCTGTAAGCATAAACCAGGACTACAGCCCTTCAGCCTCACTAGCACTAACAGGATGCCTCCTCCTTAGTCTTCATTTCTGATGGACAGTACCGATCTCTGCAGGCATCTACTTTGTCTAGTTTGGCCAGAAGTATTTCAATTGCATGCATGCACACACACACACTTTGAAACAGCAGGAGAGCGGGAAGCTGATTTCCTCAGGCATGAGCTAGAAAGCAATCACTCAAAGCAAAGGCAAAACAACTTACATTAAGAAGATGCACATTTTTAAACAACTATAGGCAGGATTTGGGTAAATGCCTTGCTAGGCATTTCAGGGCGGTGTTGTGCAGGACCAAGACTATAGTCCACACTCTCCTCATCTTAATTCTACTGAACTCTCTGTTTCTTATCGTCAGAACTGTAATGATTAAACTACTTAATTTTCATATTGACATTATTTTACAGAGGAAATCACAGAATCACAGAATGGTAGAGGTTGGAAGGGACCTTCAGATGTCATCTAGTCAACTCCCTGCCAAAGCAGGGTCACCCAGAACAGGCTGGACAGGAACGTGTCCAGGTGGGTTTTGAATATCTCCAGAGACGGAGACTCCTCAACATCTCTGGGCAGCCTGTTCCAGTGCTCTGCCACCCTCAAAGTAAAGAACTTTTTCCTCATGTTCAGGTGTAAACGTACAACCTGTGACAATGTTCTTGTGGTACAGATGTCCTTTGTTTCCAGTAAACGGTCTCTCTCTTAACTTCAGTGTTCTAAAAGGTTGTCATTCTGTTCTGAACATGAACGTACAAGCCCAGTGTTTCTTGAAATTGTTGAATGACCCTTAAAAACATCAGGGTTATACAAATTGCCTCAGGTTTCCACCACTTGGTTGAAGAGTGCATTGCACAAAGTTAATTAGGGACAAAGGCAGTACTCTCTGGTTATGGAGGGTTCTGGGAAGATGTTGTGGTAGAGGCTGATTGTACTAATGGATTTTTTCTAACACTGTAGTCTGCACGTATCTTTCTTACACCGAAATGGCAATCCAGCTGAGCTAGGGATTTTCATGTACTTATTAGTAAAGATGTATAAAACTGTTTCAAAAAATATTACAAAAGGTATGAAATTCAAGCTATCAGGAAGGAAATTTATTGAAGTTAGATTTCAGTGCAAAAAGGAAACATCATCGCTATATTTGAATTTAGAATTGGTGATGAAAACTGCTAACTATATATGTGATTATTGCATCGTCCATGAGCTCCATTAACTGTTGCCATGAAGATATCTGGAATTGTTTCTTTTTAATCAAAGGAAAAAAATATTCCACAAATGACTAGAAAGATATTCTCAGTTGTCAGAAAGATGTCTTGTTGCAGTAACTGGACTTTTTTAGTGGATCATTTAAAATACATTAATAAAATGTTTTGATTAGCAATATTTGCATTCACTTGTCACATTTTTCATCTTTTGGCTATAGTAACCCAGTAGATTTGATATCTTTCAAATTTAGCTGTCAAGAAATTCAATTGAGTAGTAGAAGCTTTGTACTCAAATCATTCATAAACTAGATACTCCATTTAAGATGGGTGTTAACAGTATAATTAGTTGTGTCGATAAGGAATATCAAGATGCTCTAAAAAATGCAATGAGAATGTCACAGGAATAAACAGATCACTTTGCTCCCATTACTCCTCTCCCTTGTCAGTTGATCGCTTTCATGAGTACTGACTAATTTAATCTGCATTGTTTCCTTCATCCTTGAAAAAAGCAAAGTAAAACAAATAATCAAAAGACTAATTTAGTTGGTTATCTGTCTGACAGCTGATGTGCTGAAAAAGTCAGGCGCTTTCTCTGTCTACCTGAAGTGCATTTTTCTATCTGTCAAATGCTATCTGTCATGTGATGCTTACTTATCTGTGAATAAAAAATTTGTTACAGCAAATGTATTTCACAAAATGCATTTTTAAACTACAGCGCACATTGCACAGGATGTGTCAGAGCTGAAGCCATTCCAATCATAAAGCCCCATGGTACTTCTTATCTATATTTGCTAAACATTTTTAAGCAAGCTGCTAAAAAATAGCTTTGGGGAGATGGATTGGGTATGTTTTTCAAAGCATAAAAAAATAAACAAGGGTACAGCATACATATGCTACACTCCACCGCCCGCCCTGTTTCCTGCCTTTTTTCATTACTATCAGAACCTGAGACTTGATGCAGTCATTCCACTTTATAATTACTGGCAATTTCTCAAAGAAATCAGCACTTGGAAGCATCTATTTTCTACCTCCTCCCCATTTACAAACAGATCGAATTTTTAAAAAGCAATATAGAAGTAATTATTTCTCTTTTTTTTGCAAGAAAGAAGTTTAAAATTGCTTTTGGTAAAATTATTTTTCTACAACAATGGAATAACTATTATATAAACATTGCCTACAGGAAGGACCAGCAACGGAGGATCACTCCTTTGAGATGTGCCATCATTGGAAAGGTGGTATATGGAAACGCTCAAGAAATTTGCACTCTGAATAATTTACTGAGAATCAGATGTGGCATACAGTATCTTAAAAATCCATAAATAACAGCAACCTTCTTCAGCACACCTTTTTGCAAGTTGCGGTTTTTTTTTTTTTTTCATAAACAGATTGGTCTAGAGAAAATAGCTTTCAAATATTAAAGTTCACATAGATATAACTGGAGGGAATATAAATCTACCTGTTTTCCTGTTAGACCTTTATCCTCAAATCATCTTTCTATTAAAATGAGAAAACTAAACTAACTGCCCAGACCAAAAAGACTATATTTGGCAGTAATTTAACAGTGACTAATGTTACCCAGAACATTTAACTGTTTAGAGATAGACCAGAAGGTTATTTTGGGAGAGAGGGTGAAAAAACTGACTTTCTTTGAAATATTCCATCTATAAAGAAAGAGAAGACTCATCTGAAAAGGCATAATGGAAAAAGTGGGTGTTGCAATAAAGTTTATTCAGGTGGAAATGGCATTTCCTGTAGTTCAAAACCAGAGGTAATGACTTCTCTACTCAGATTACCAAGGACAAAAATAATGGTTTGGTTTTTGTTTTTGCTTAGTCCTTGGAGAAATGAAGTGCAGTGCTACTACACAGTGCAGATCTGGCCCAAAGAGGGCTTAATGCAAAATCAAGCATACAAAACTATTATTTTAAAGAGCAAAGAAGCTACTGAATCTTCTGTCAAATTGTCTTTTTAGCATCTGATTCAGAATCTGCTAATGCAGATTGAGCAACCTGGTCTAGTGGGAGGTAACCCTGCCCATGGCAGGGGGTTGGATCTTTAAGGTCCCTTCCAAATGTAGCCGTTCTATGATTTTATGAATGCAAACAGGGGAAAGCTAGCTCCCAGTAGTGCCTAGTCCTGGTCCTTCTGCAACCTCGCACCCCTTACTGGGGCCACTTTACGGATGCTCTGGCAGGTAGCTCCATCACTTGGATCTGCTGTCGATGCGATGCTGCGCTTGTTGGAGAACAACCACTCAGCAAAGGGACTTAGTGCTGCCCAGAGGTCAAATGTGGAACCGTGGGTTGATCTATAAGGCAGTACACTGTGAAGAGGGCAGCACCACAGGGCTGCAAAGGAGTTGCAAATCCAGCCTTTTTCTTGGCTGCTCACAACCTCACCACGAGTGCCCACGGCTACTTCTGAAATGCCTGTGGCTGTGCTGGGGAGGGCTGCTGCAGCAGCTGCCAGAATTCAGTATTCCCACACTCTCAACATGAAGACAACGCTTTGCAGGAAGGCTCCTGTGCTCTACTGACAAGGGACTACAACTCACTTCTAGGTATTCAGAGTGCAGAGGGTGGGTTTTTTTGCATAATTACCACCCTACTGTATTGCACATTATGACTCTGACAATATGGAATTTTTTTTTGCATGTCTTTTCTTAGACATGATAATAATGCCTGAATATCACAGGAAAAGTAAAGAATAGAAAACTCTTCTCTGATTTAATTTTCTTCCCTGGTTCCATATTTACACATGAAAAGCACACTGCTGATTTATCATTAAGTTGGAGACTCAAATTAACAAGACACTTGCTGTTCCAGACTGATTGCTGTGATGTGGCAGAAATAAATGTTGTGTTGTAGCCAGTTTCAGGCACGCTGTGAGAGCACAGCAGGGTTGCTGCAGGGTGCCGGGATGAGGTTTTTCCTTCCGAGTTTCCCGGCTGGTAATTGAGGCGCAGTGTGGAACTGTGTTCTTGTGACTGAGAGGTTGTGTAGGTGGGCTGTCCTTCAATAAGGCTTCTGGGCACGGTTTTATCAAAACTCTGGCAAGTCCCAAAAGGTCCACTCAGGGAGCCTGTTCCTTTTTTTTGTTGTCAAGTTTACTCCTTCTGTCACTCACAGATCTGTTGCCAGACTAAATTTAGCATACTTCCAGCTGTTAACCTGCAGATTTTCCATGTATTATTCAAAATACAGACTAGATATTTCAGATGTTATTTATTTCAAATATTTTAATATTCATAGAATCATAGAATGGTTTAGGTAGGAAAGGACCTTAAAGATCATCTAGTTCCAACCCCCCTGCCCTGGGCAGGGACACCTCCCACTAGACCAGGTTGCTCGAAGTCCCATCCAGCCTGGCCTTGAACACCTCCAGGGATGGGGCAGCCACAGCTTCCCTGGGCAACCTGTTCCAGTGCCTCACCACCCTCATAAAATATTGCTAATATTATTCTTTAAGAATTTACCAAAAAAACCCCAAATAATAAGAAACTATATGAGCAAGAAGTATAAGGAAAAGCATAGTGACAATTCACAAACTCAGAATCACCACCATTCACAACCTAAGTATGGAACAAGCAAGTCTTTCAACCACAGCATGCATCCAAAGCCCCTCACTCTAGTGAAGTAAGCTTGCTTAAAAAAAAACCCTTTTCAAGTGTATGTAGTCCAAAAAGACATCTTTAAATTCTAAATTTCCCTAAAACTAGAGACTTTCTCTTTTCTTCATAACATATGTAGAAACAAAGTCCTAGCAGTTCTTCAAACAAGATTCCTGTGGTGTACTACACTGTATTAATGTGAGCTCAGGTATTTGCTGTTTGCTGTTACTTCTTGTACTGCTGACTGCTGGAACCAGAAAAGAACATGTAACTGAAAAAAAAAAACAGACAGTATGATTGTAAATTTAAAGATCCATCTACGTTAAAATCTAACCTGATACTGATTCTTATTTGATGCTGCATGGTTATGCTCTTCTGTTTCACTTACATTGATAGGTGTTGAGTTCCCCACCCCGTCTATAGAGATTGACTATCTGACCCTTATTTTAAGTGTAATATAAGCAAATGACATTATTTTAATTTCTGGTGATTCTATTGAATAGATTATCCTGTTTCATTCTTCCCAGGTCTGCGTGCCTTCAGAGCCTCCTGTGATGCCAGAGAATGACAGACCCGATTTTCATCAACTTATGCAGATGATTAACGATTCCCCGCCCCAAGAGTACTGTTCACTGGCAGATGCACCCCACTAACTTACTTCAGATTTCTCTAGCAGCATGATCTGCAGCAAGTTAGCATTTGTATTCAGTACACAACCTTTACATTATATTCAGTTTAAAGGAGAAGGTGGCTTGATCCTAGCCTAAGTGGAAGCTCTTAGGTCTATTATAGGTTCAGAGAAATTAGAAGAATTTCCTTGCTTGGGGTAAAGCTGAGGTTCTCTGTTCTTCTATTAGCTATTACTCTGTATGATACCTTTTTATTTTTCACCACTTTGAATATAATTATTTCCTTTTAACTGTCTAAATTCTTTGCTATCTCTGACTCCTTTATTTATTTGCTATTTAAGTAATCATAAATGTATGCAGAACATCCATTAAGATCTTAACTATTTTTCAAGAGTCCTAGCTAGTTCTTACACTACATCCACTGCATTTCTGCTACATTTTAATCATGTCAAGGAAAACAGGATTTTTTTGGGCTTCAGTAGGAATATAGAAAACATAATAAAACCAATAAAGAGTAAGAACTGCTTTGTCAAAACCTCCAACAATAGTAATTTTAAATTTGTCAGATCTGGACTACTCAACTAGTAGCTCCCTACTAGCACATTTCCTCCCTCTCCTTTTCTTCTCTGTTTAGACAATTTTTGATTAAACATTTTATTCCAAAATTAGGAGGTGAATTTTCCTTTTAAAAGGTCTTGACATAAAAGTTGCACACTTTCTGCAAAGGAAATTTTATGGTTATGGTTTTATGGTTATGGTTTTGACTGTGAGAGTTGCCTTCTGTAATGCAGTTAAAACTTTGAATATGCCCATCTCCTCTGAGAGTTTTAGTCTCTTTGTCCTAAAACTTTCACAGTTTAATACTCAGAAATTGTGACGGTGATTCTAGCAATTTAAAAAAAAAAACCCACCATATTTTATGTATTTTTAAGGAACATGGAAGTTTCAACAAAACTATAAAGACAACATTTTTACTCGACTCCAGGCTGGAAATGACAGTTCATACTGTTATACAAATGAGAATGTGAGCACAGTATGAGAACAGGACTTAATGGTCTTGGTACTCACCTAAATTGTGCAAGATACAAGTTTTAACACTACAGCAAAATGTTTAGACAACAGGACTTGATCACGGATTTTCTGCTTCCTCTGAGCTTAGGTTTGGCTCATGACTCTTTAGTGGATAAGCCTTTCTTTGCTGCTGAAAAGACTCAGAAAATTAAAGAAAAAAGAATGACAGAAAGCATTGTGGATTGGGAAAACAATTTTCTACCAGGTCAGATCTCCAACTTCTTTGCTCATATAAGATTTATGTTCATTGTGTATTTTTAAGGTGATTATCGACTGTGTCCAAAGAAGTGGAGAAAGGGTATGTTATTATCTTTTTATGTAGGAGCTTTAAAATTGTGCAGAAGATAATAGTGTATTGTGTATTTCCCTAGGGGAGAATCAAACGTGGCATTGGGAGTACACTTTCAGAAGATAAATGAATGGACTTTTTATTTTAGACTTATAGAGTAAGGGGAGAAAAAAAAATCATTGCATATGACAGAACTGAAACAGGAAGAACATTATTCTGAGGATATAGTGTTAAAGGCAGGTGACATGTCGATAAATGGAGGCTGGTATAGCAGTCCCAAAGTTTGGTGAGGATGTGATCATTCGATACGAGTGGCAACAGTTTCAGGAGAGGTTGGAAGTCACATTGAAGAAGTTTGTGAGGAAAGTCTGTTTTCAGCCAGCAGAAACAAGTATGCTCACTGACTCTTGGAATGCAAATTGTGTTTTGCTTTCCTTTTATCTCTTAGCAGAAATAAGGCTGTTTTATACTAACTTGAGTTCTGAATATTTTGTGATAACAAGTTACTTTGTGCCTACTTCTTAGGTTTTGTTCCATTTCATACTTATTTTCTCTTTCTGAACCCTAAATAAAAGAGACAGTAACAATTGTAAATGTAAGGTTCCAAACAAAAGAGATTAAGATTTTAATATTTAAGTCATATTCTAATGTGTTTTAATGTTTCTGTCATGTTCAATATGTGTTGGATCCAGTGACAGAAAAGTTCTTGATAATTTCATTTTATTTTATTGAGATCAAATACTTAAATTTTTATACTAAAATGACAGTTGGAGTAAGACAAAACAGCCGGAAAAATAACAAGGCTTTGTATTGTGAATTAAGTGACATGAATATACAGCAACACACCCATACACAGCAATCTAGAATTTTTACAGAATTGTTTTCCTTGTGGTATTTGTAGGATTTTTCCCCGAAAGAAACATCCACTGGACACAGTGCTTTGTGAGAAGATTTCAAGTTCCTCTAATATTTATGCAGAATTCAAAAACAGCCAGGGGGCCTTGGGATACCCTTATTTGAGATACCTTATTCATGAAAATTAAAAATGGCTGTCTGGCCTAGGGCTTTTGAGAGCTGTTTTAGAAAAGGCATAAAAATTAAAGAGAAATTCTTCTCAAAGGCAGGCATTCATGCTTAATGCTAAACAGACACTCAGCATGCCAGATTTAATGCAAACACTAGTAAGAATGCCAAAATACAGGCACTGCACAGCGTAAATGTCTCCGCATAAACTGAAAAAAAACCAGATTATAAGAAGATAAATATTCATTTTAGTCCTTGTGCTGTGTGCAATAGGGAGAGAAGGAGATGCGAGCATCAGCATCACTGTTTTCACAGGTGTGTGTAAGCACAAGACAAGGACAAAGTGTTGAATAGGAGTTATTCAGACTTCTGGGCTCATTTCTGGGTGGCACAGGGGAGATGAGGGTGATCAGTGTGCTTGGAAAGAGGTGGACTCAAGTGTCATTCTGAACTGTCAGCAAGGACTAAACTCTGCTCTCTCATCTTTAGCCTTAACATCTGTCACTCGATGGGAACAAGCTGACATTTATGTAGCGGTGCTTTCCCACTACTGCAGCCGCAAGCTTTGCTGTGCCCCCTTTGCAGCTCATCTTTTTTTTTATCTTGTGCTTATACAAGCAACACTCAGTGCCTCTGATGTGTAGGATTAAACCCTTAATGCTGGCAGATGATATTTGTAAAGTATAACTTCTGCAAAGCAGGATATTTGGTCTGTGGCAGGCTTATCCCATTGTCTTTAGTTAATTCATGTATATCCGCATAAGATCTTTCAGATGAATATATCCGTAGGGGCTATCTTCAGAGGTAAGAGCAACTAACACAACCTCACATATTCTGTATGTCCCCACAAACATAGAAAGGATTCAATGAGGTAGTTGTGAGCGACAGTAGGAGTGAGAATTACCCTGTGCATGTTCTGTGCTTCATCCATAGCAGAGGAAAACAAAAAGTAGCAAAGGATGCAGTGATGGTGCAGAAACTCTTGGCATATTTGTTAAGCAACAGTGCCAAAGGTGGAATATCACTTCTGATCTCTCTCCGTTACTCTTTGTATTATTAATACTTAACAGTGACTGACAAGCCTGAAATTTCTGAACTTTAAGTCTATAGATACCTTTGTTTCAGCAACTATGTCTTTAGTTTTTATTTAGAAAATGTAATGTGAATTTAGGTGGAAAAGTGTCATGAGTAGGACTAGGGTAGTGATCATCCCCCCGTACTCAGCACTGGTGAGGCCCCATCTCGAGTACTGTGTTCAGTTTTGAGCCCCTCACTACGAGAAAGACATTGAGGTGCTGGAGTGTTTCCAGAGAAAGGCAACGCAGCTGTTGAGGACTCTGGAGCACGAGTCTGATGAGGAACAACTGAGGGAGCTGGGGTTGTTTACCCCTGAGAAAAGGAGGCTGCGGGGAGATCTTATCACTCCCTACAACTACCTAAAAGGAGGGTGTAGCCAGGTGGGGGTCAGTCTCTTGCCCTAAGTCACAGGTGATAGGACACAGCGCCTGGAGATATTGAAAAGATGGGTGGACGTGGTGTTGAGGAATGTGGTTCAATGGTGGGCTTGGTAGTGTTAGGTTGGTGGTTGGACTCATAATCTTAAAGGTCCCTTCCAATCTAGACAATTCTATGATTCTATGATATTTTTAGGAAGAATGGGACTCCAATCAGGGTGTATTGTGTAGGATGTTTTATCCATTGCAGGTCATTTCTAATTAATGTGTTAACTTGAGAAAAAGAGAAAATAGAAAACAGCAAAAATCCTTTTGGTCTGAAAATTGTAAAACTTTGCTTACAGTGTTAATACAACTGGTCTTGGGCTCTGTCCAGGCTGCGTTGAAGCAATCTCATGAATTCAAGTCAGAACATACAAGGTGTTCATTACCTGACATTTTATCTGTAAATTAATTTAAGACACAACAGTGACTTTTTTCACAGAAAATTAAAGAAGGGGAAGATCCTAAGTAACCATGATCTAATTTTGCAAATTCTACGCCTGTCAGGGTCCCGCTGTCTTGCAGTTCTGAAGTTAAGTAGATTTTAAAGAAGTTCCGGTTCACATTAAAGAGCTGTATTATTTGGTCACACAACCATTATTAAAAAAAGAATTTACCACTGATGGGCCAACTGATGGTCACCACAGTAACATTATCACTGAATGTTCTTAAAGTCAATTCGCAAAAAAAATCTGGGAGACAGAGGAGGAAAAGCTGATATAGATGTAAAGAAGAGCCAAGTCCTGCAAGGTAAAGAGAATTTGATTTTATCTTTTTTAAGTTTTTTTTTTTAAACTGATGGCATCATAGCCCTGAGGAACTTTCTAAAGGAAGAAGGAACGATGGAAATAAAATTCTACCTCCCAGACTTAGTGCAGTTTCAGCTCATATCTCAGGAAGATTGATTTCAGCATTCCAAGGCATTCTTAGTTTGAATTAGTATCCAAATAAAATCCTCCACAAATGGAATTATGAGTGTAGCTTCCAACAGAGCAAACTATGTGTTTTTGGCTCATAGTCACCCCTAGCTGTTGTTTGACTTCTTTTTTAAAAGTTGCCTGCTGGAGAACTACACTAGCAGTGTAATTAAAAGCCCAGCAGTAAAATCTATAGTATCTGGATACAAACAGTTCCAGAAAAATAGTTTCTGGAACAAGAATAAACAGCGCATACCCCTGTATATTTTGTTTAAAAAACTATGGCTTTTTTTTCCCCTTCAAATCACAAAAACAGTGTATCTTTTCCTTTGGATTTGATAAAACTGATCAGACAGCAATTATTTTCCTAACTGCAGATCGTATTAAGTTCAAATTAGATATTAGCAGCATTTCATTAATGAGAGATTTAAATTTAGCACAGCATATAATTATGCCAGTAGCAAGACAATTGTCACCACATTAACCACACTTGCCTCACCACAGGGTCTGTATGCAAGGAGAGGACATTGTGTTCTGTTACCCTCAAAAATCATCATCTTTATCCAAAACATGGCTGTTATTAAGCTAATAACTTCTAATATCTGCAGATGACAGATTTAGTTACCCAGCTCCAGGGTCAAGACTAACATGTTTGAAAGTAACTTTTGTGATCTCTTGTGTTCCTTGGTCCCTACGTGTCTAAGCCTAAGCAAACTGGATGGGATTCAGAAAATGCGTTTCAGCTGAAAATCCTGGCAAGTAAATTCTTGGGGAAAATCTAACCCCTCTGAATAGGCTGATGTCCCTACAAACACAGTAGGAGCTGGGCGTATATGCTGCTGGATGATGATTGCCTGGTGTTCCTCACAGAACCCTAAGTGGATGGAGAACTCAGGCTGGAGAATCATCTTGGAGGGTTTCAAAATTACAGCCTAATTTCCACTCTATTGGCAGGAGTAAGAGAAGAGTACTGACTGAGGCCCAGATCCTGCAAAAGTGCTAAGAGTACGTTTAATTTCATACACTGTTACAGTCCTAAAGTTTTCAATTCTTTTACATCCCCTTTTTTGCCATATAAAAAATTCATTTTACAGCAAATATTACTTCTCTTTTCTTGAACAACTTGTTGCTCCTATCTTCTTCCTTCAAATCTGCCCATGCTCTCTCTCTCCAAATATCCACCGCTGTGTTTGTCCTGATTTTACTTTGAATAATTCCCAAGAATATCAAGGGGTTAAATTCAGTTTCTGAAAAAGAAGAAATTAAATCCATGCAATAATATTAGTAATCACAGATATTTGGAAGCTCTGTGATGAAATAATCTGTACCTCTATATAATTTATAGAAAACTCTTTAAAGGTGTATGGGTAAGCTTGTTCAATGTAAAATGTATCAAAAAAAAAAATGTATAAAAGCTGTCATTATGATGTTGAAGTTATACATGCTTCTTAAAGGGAATGTTTTCTTTTGTATGTATGACATGAGTGTCTTGTCTTTATTCTCACCCTTATGTATAAAAAATGCCTAGAAAGACTATTTTAAAGATGAATTAAGTTCCACATGCATGGTAGGGATAATTACTTGCTGATTTATATTTGACATGCTTCCTGAAGCTAATACTCAGCAGGTGTCTTGTTTGCATTTAAGAAAATGACACAGTGTAAGGACATGTGTAAATCCTGTGTCAACAGCAATTATTTATAACTAGGTCAGGCTATTAAAGATGTCTAAGAGGGCTTTCATGTAGCTTTTAATTTTAAACTGAGTTATCTTAAAAAACCCTAATTGCCCCATTCACATGCATATAAAATTCAAAAAATTATTAATTTATGAAAACATCTAATTTCACTATTTAGAAACTTGACATTTCGCCTATGTAATTAAAATCTTGTGAACTATACTGATTAATTCATTAACATTCACATTATAAAAGAGTTGCAAATACTTCTAATTAATTTGTATATCAAATGCGGTACAAAACACTGTAAATACTGCAGCATGTCTACTTTATTATGTATGGGCAATCATTTCCTTTACTCTTCTGTTTAGAATATTCTAAAGTTCTCTTCCTATGCTATTTCCCTGGCTAAACAGAAGTATGGGTTGTGGCTGAGAGTTATTTTACAGATGATCCCTGATTCTCACAGTGAATTTCAGAGAGGTCCCTAGTTCTATTTTGAGCTGCACTAGACTTAAAGGTAAGTATATAGCAGCGTTTTTTCCTCTTCGCTTTTTTTTTTTAAACACTGCAGATGTTACTTTTACCTGATTGTCATGAATGTGAGCTTTCACAGTGGAAACAAGGCAGTCATCACCTTTTGGTAGCTTTTAAACTCTCACCAGTCTCTCTCTGCACAGGCAAAGCCACAATTTTAAGAATTTTACTAACCCACCTAATTCCCTCCATAGCGTTAGACATTTACTTAAGCATCAAGATGTTCAGTATTGGTGCATGCAAAGAGGCTTCTCAAAAACTATTAACTGTAGCTTCACGACTGCAGTGTGCATTAAAAAATAAATTAAAAACCATTTATATTTGGTTTTCAAAAATATCCCACATTTATTGGCTCCTGTTTAGCATTGTCCATGAAAAGTTATTCCCTCCTGCCCTTTCACTGTCTGTGTGGCAGAGCTTGAACTTTCCTCAGCATTTCTTCCCAGCACTCTCCAGCTCAGAAGTGACTTTTCATCTGTATTTCCATTCTGTTAGAATGGAAGTACCTCTCTGATAGACAGTTCTGGTCTTGAAGCCTTTTTTAACAAGGTTCTCTATCTAGCTTATGACTCACTGTCTCTGCAAATTATATGTGGTTCAGTATGTCACTGTAAGAACCTAATATACTGCTCTGTAAGTGCTTGTGCTGTATTAATAAATGTGTCATCATGAATGCGGTTCAGTGTCATCTCTTTTTATTTTTTGTATTGTTTCTAATGTTTAGGTTTTCTATTAAGTAATTTAGTTGCACTTTCACTTCCTTTTTCAATTACACTTGCAAGACAAAAGGCACACTAAAAAAGATACACAGTATAAAGAGAAGAAAGCAGAAATAAAGCCTGGGGACTTTTTTATCACGTAAATTCTGTTAAGATACTAAAAACATCATCAGAAGATTAATTTTGAAATTATAAACTTCTTTCACTATTTTTGCTGGAGAGGCTACAAAAACTGTCTACGAAGAAAATAAAGTGATTAAGGAAACTCATTGAACATTATGCCATATTCGTATCCCGTGTTACTTAATTCTGGACATGGAACGACACAGATGTCTCAATCAGTTATGTTTGCGCTTATTTAAATAAAACTGCTAAACAGCAGGTGGGTGAGACCCACTGTTTTTGAAATATAGTGAGCAAGAAGTGATGTGTTGAAAGTGTGTCTGGCTTAGTCTGACAGCCGCACTGTGATTTAGAGCCTGATCTTGCATTATAACCTCAAGCAAAACTCTATGGATGTCAATGGGAGTCTTATTTCTCTAAGAACTGCAATATCTGACTCTCAGCTATAAGGCAAAATTATATGGTATTCTAGGTCCATCAATATTAATACGTAAGATTTGTACATTGCAGAGCAGCTCAGTGCCTGTATTTGCTAGAAAAGCCTTTTCAGAGAATCAGTCTTTTTGCTCTTGCTCTTGTAAGAAAACAATAGATTTTATGGTCTTCAGCTAAATGAATTCTAGAAAGGGAAATTGAAGGGGAGATTGCATAAATAAATAAAGTAAACACTCCTCTTCATTGCACAATACTTGAGGCATTGCTGCCTCCATCTCTATGGTCCGAGTCATGGCATATTCAGAGCAAACTGGGAGATGCTTGCTCTGATATTCTCCATCTTTCTGCATTTTTGTTTCCTTCTATTACTCATTTCAGCACTCATTTCATACCTATATATGTGCCTGAGTTCTTAATTCGACATTATTAAATTTTTCAACTAATTTTAAAAAATAAAGAAGGTAAATGAATGTTTAGATGTTTGGGCAAAAACTGTTTGATTTGTCTCTTTTCTATGAGGCTAAGTCATGGCAGCAAATCTTGCAATATCCAGGGTGATTTCTTGAGTAAACTAAAGAAGGCCAATGCAGGAGTGATGTTCATATCCTGGGACAGTTAGAGAGACCAGCATCTCATGTAGATTTTCTTGCTATTATTGGATACTCCATCTTAAAGAAGCAGTAAATAAAAAACCTTAAAGTATAGCAAAGGTAAAGGAAAAATATTTGAGATCGATTACTTTTCTCAGACAAACATTATTTATGGAGTTCCTTTTTTCTGTCACAAATAAGAAGGAAGGAAAATGAGAAGGTGGAAAATGAGAAGGTAAGAAATGGACTATGAAAGAAGAAACAGTTTAAAAATAAAACAGTGGACATCAGGAATAGAATACAGTCAGCAAATGATGGATTTTAGTAAGAAATCTGTGATGGACTGAGCGCTCAGCCAGCAGTATTTCAAGATTTCAAGAACATGGAATTTTAAAACTGAAACTTATTCTT
>VXAK01004500.1:255-42755 GCA_013399435.1 Arenaria interpres
CCAGTTCCCAGCAGAGCTGCGGCGCTGTTGGGTTAGGGCGCCGTACCCCGCCGGGGCCGTGGCTTGGTTCGGCCCCCGCGCAGGCAGGAAGAGGTGACTTCTGGCGTGGGTTCAGCTCTGCCTCCAGCGCTTTCTTGCTGCTCAAAACCCCGCTTTTCCTTACTGTCCCCTCCCTTCTCCAAGGTCGTTTTAGCTCAAGTGTGTATGAGCGTGAGAAGTTGTGCAGCTGGCAGGGAGTGACAAGGCGTGTGACTCCCGGAGCTCTGTAAGCGGTTCTTAAAAGCAGTAAATGGCCAATTGTAGCCTTTTCTCCTTACTCTGCTTAATTCATGGAGCAGAGCAGCCTCTGAGTCATAATCACCTTCTGCACTCTCACGACCTTGTGATTTTCCAAAACCAACAGCTTGGTTTGGTTGTCTCCAGGGAGTTACCGGGCTTTCAGGGGACCTGTCAGATTGCACTCGGGAAAGTGAGTTCTCATAAATAGCCACAAAGATGATCAGAGGGCTGGAGCGCCTCCTATGAAGACAGGATGAGAGAGATTGGGCTGTGCAGCCTGGAGAAGAGAAGGCTCTGGGGAGACCTTATAGCAGCCTTCTGGTACTTCAAGGGGGCCTACAGGAAAGATGGAGAGGGACTCTATCAGGGACCGCAGCGATAGGATGAGGGGTGATAGTTTTAAACTGAAAGGGGGTTGATTTAGATTAGCTATCAGGAAGAAATTACTTACTCTGGGGGTATTGAGACACTGGAACAGGTTGCCCAGAGAAGCTGTGGATGCCCCATCCCTGGAACTGTTCAAAACCAGGCTCGATGGGGCTTTGAGCAACCTGATCTAGTGGGAGGTGTCCCTGGCCATTTCAGGGGGCTTGGAACTTGATGATCTTTAAGGTTCCTTCCCATTCTAAGCATTCTGTGAATGTAATATGTTTCTAAAGAGGTGTGCATCTTCAGTGGAAAAGGCCATTAAACCAAAACTAACTTATGTGGGTTTTTGAGGGGTAGGTTATAATTTTGTTTAATTTGACTTGTTACGACAGGTTTCTTGTTGCTCCTTCAAATAATTAGTGTGGCTTGTGAACTGCAACGTTCACGTTAAATGTAGTGCTGGTTAAGGGGAAAGAAAAGGAAAAAGCATTTAATTTGCCATCTGTATGCTGTCGCTACTGGTGATTTCAGAATTTGCGTAGTTGTAGTTTTAATTCGTTTTCCTGTACCCTCTTTTCTTTGTGTAGTTGTCCTGGTGCACACTTGCAAGACCTTGGGTTTGTCATATATTCACGTTCATCTACATCATAGTAAGCATGATGGTAACAGCTAGGGAGTAGTAAATAATGGGAATCCACAAGTGCAAGGGTAATAGCGGCAGGAGTGATTTGCTGGTGGTGCAAAACAATAATAGCCTAACGTGTAATTTAAACATTGGGTGTAATTTGCTGTGATTCTTACCTTAATAATCTGAAGGTGTGGCCTGTGAAGGCTGTAAATTTTCCTTTTCCATTCCTATATCAGAACATGAGTAATCAAGATGTTTGCATGAGGCTGGAGCTTTGGATGTTGGGATCTATATTTTCCCCAGGTCACACCTATCCATGAAAGATGAAGACAATTACAGGCTTTGGTTTGGTCTCTCCTGCAATCTCTTAGACTATTCACTGCAAGTTACATTCATCATAGAAGTAACATTACAGTCATTCCACCCTTATTTCATAAATTATTTCAGCATGGACATATAATCAGATTGTAGCTTTTATATATAAAATATGGAGCCTGGCAGTAATTGTATAATCCATACATTTTAAAAAAGTCAAATGCACTGATGTGACAGCACGATGATGGACTGTGGCTTCTTCAGTATGTTCAAACATGTCAGTTTTATTAGCATTTTGGGAAATGTAATTCAAACGACCTGAGTTAAAAACATTGAGCCAATCCTTTACTATCATTTTTCTGTAGGAACTGTTGTACAGTAACAGCATCAAAAATCTCTAATTTATTTGCACGAAAGTTTTCTTTGTTAGAAACTTTTTTAGAACTTAAGCTGTGTTGTTTACTTTTATAGAAAAACATTACTTGGAGAAAGAATGTGTGTGAAGCATTCGTCAGTCACGATAGTTCACTAAACCCAACCTTTGTAATGAAGAACAGCCTTTTTGTATCAGTGTGGACAACATTAAGAAAAACATAGCTTAGCTTTGCCCAGTTGTTTTTTTATATCTTTTGAATGTATGGTTGTGGTTTTGTGTGTGAGCTAAAATATACGGGCAGGTCGGCATGCAAAATGGGGTTGAACTGGAATTGCTGAGCGGCTCCTATGTTTGAATTTCCTAAAATGGTTTAGAATTCAAATGTTCTCTTTTTTGGGGGAAGCAAAAAGGCTGCACTGGACGGATGATCCATCACTCAAATAAAAACGTTGGTTTAAGATACGTCTGGTCTGGTCATTCATTCAAATTAGTGCTGCAGCATTATGGTGCGTGTCAAAATCACTGTTCACTTTTTAGATTGCACATCCTGGAGTATAGGTTATTCTTTTGAAGTGAGCACATCACCAAAAATAGGGCTGGGGGTTGGTGGGAAGACAAGATGACATGATTCAACAGATGTAGTGGCTGCTATCCTTTCAGTGACATTTTTTTATTTTTTTTTTAGGAGGGTTGTGGTGGCAGGGAAGGAGTTGCCGCTCGGGAGCTAGCCATTGGGCATAGCGGTCTCTGTTCTGTACTTTCATTTTGACAGATTAATAGTCAGCAGGCGGCCAGCGGAGCACTCTTGGCTGTGCTTCTACCCCAGAAAGGTATTGTTTTGTGTTGGCCTTGCCAGCTCGGGGCAGCGCAGCCGCCTGAGGTTACGGCTGCGGGCAGTGCCCGGCCAGCGGCAGCGCAGGCACGGGAGCTCCCCCAGGAACCTGCTGGAGTGGAATGAGCAGAACAAACAGCAGCAGTTCTTGATGGACGCAACTGCGTGTAGGAGATGGGCAGCACGTCACCCCCCTGGTGATGCTTAGTGCTAATGAGAGGCATAGGATTAACCGTGGAAGTCTTGGAGGGAGTGGATTAGGAGTCGGGCCGCGCGGGGGGTGGCACTGCAAACTGCTTAAACGTTGCTTGGCCAAGCGTGTCAGAAGTTCTCGCGGGAAGAAAAAAGTTCTCATTCTCTCTGACAACATTAGAGTGGCTTAATCTTTGGTCTGTCTGCCTCTGCAGTGGACATTTTTACTGCATTACACGAAAGTGTAGGGAGGTTTTAGTGAAATGTACCTATACCTACTTTTCTTCTAAACTGGGTAGGTTTTTTTACTGTTGTCATTTTGACCTGTGCTAAGACATAAGCTCAAAGTGCTTATTAGCCCACGTGTATAAAACCAGTGATGAAGCAAAAAATGTAAAGATGTTGTTCTGTAATCTGTAATTTCTTACCTGTAGAAATTCCAAAGGTGTCTTCTGCTTCACAGAAGAACCGTACCCACCTTGCTGCTCTGCAGCTATGAATTCTGGTGATCCTGTTTCTGCTTTCTGCCAGCGAAGGGTCTGTAGTTACAGAAGAGTCTATAGCCCATTCTATGTGTTTATGTTAAATATACAGAGAAGTGTTCTTATTTTACTTAATTTCATGTGAAAATGAGAGAAGGCTGTGTCCCAAACTTCTAAAATGGCAGCAATCTATGGCTTTAGAACAGAAGGAAGTCTAGTTACCTTATTTCCTCAATATGAAAAGGAAAATTACCCTGATTTCACACGCTGATTCACACGCCTCTTTACAAAGAAAGAACCCAAGTGCCATTTAGAAACAGGCAGTAATGATGTTCCAAAAGTAAAATGCTTGTTTGCGTGACTCATGACTGCTTTCTAGTCCTGCATTAGCAGAGTTGTTGATTGCAGATTTTTTGCTTTGTTTTGTTTTGTTTGTTTGTTCTGCAGCAGACTGACCTTTCTTCTGAGTAGTCTGGCCTAGTGCTGAACCGCTGTCTGTAACGTTATGGGTTATATTTAACTGGGCTGGAAGGCTGTGAATGTTCGTATTTTCCTTTGGTCCTTAGAGGTACAGGCATAAATTTTAATTGCCTCTGTCTTTCTGAGTCTAAAAATACAAGCTGTTACATGTGTGTGTGGCATATGCAATGGCCAGCGAGAAGGCATGCAGAGTAGTTAGGGTATGTAGTATTTCAATGTCTAGATCTGGATGTATATATCTGTATAGATTACCAGATTGCTACAAACATATATAGAGAGATGCTTTCGTGTCTGGTATTTCTTTGTCGCAATGTAGTTAAAAAGAAAGTTTCTTGCTGTCCTTAGCCCCATTTTTAATATTTCAAAAGTCTCTTTCAAAATATAGGTACAAAGATTTTAAAAATACATATAAATGTTTGTTATGGTTTGAGAAACCCACAACAATTTATTGTCGTTTAGACAATTATTTTATCACCTGATGACCCCTCCCCAGCTGGGAAGGGGAATTGCGGAAAAACAAGGAAACAGAAGGGTTGAAATATAAATACATTTAATAGGGTAAGACTAAATAATAATACTAAAGAACCAGTATTGATCCCGATACCAATATAAAATACGGAAGGATTACACTCAGCCAATTCTATCACAGGAAGCTGTGCACTCCCAGCAGAGGACAGCAAATGTGGGACACTGCCAGCGCTACGGCTTTGGGAGGAAGGGAAGGGCTCAGAGGTCCTGTACCAGGGCAAGGATTTCTCACAACTGCCGCCATCAAGGCGGGGAGAGAGAACTTCGCAGCAAACTCTCTAATTTATATATTGGATGTGACGTTCATGGTATGAAATAATCCTGTTGGCAGCTTGGGTCAAGTGCCCGGGTCTTGCTCCTCCTTATCCCTCCACCTGGCAAGGCTTGGAAACACTGAGACCTTGAAACCTGCATACTGTAGCTGGCTAGAAAGTAAATATTTTCACAAATTCAGACACTAGAGTCTTCTAAAAGTACAGTTTCCCCCAGCATTAGAAGAGAAATTAGTCCTGTGTTGCTCAAACCAGGACAATGTTAAAATTCATTGCAATTACAAAGTGTAATAAAACTCATCCAAATAGTAAGTCATCATTTTATGTAGAAATCAGTGTCTCCTGGGATATTTTTAGGATACAATACATACGGTTACACGGTATACAAATATTTTTGTAGGAAATACAAATATTGGTATACAATTGTTGGTATACAAATATTCCAGCAAGAGTTTGGAAAGTGTGGAGGTCCTGAGAAGAATTCTAATTTAAGCAAAGACAGAACCAAACTATTCTGGTGTCGTTTGGATGGCGTTAAGAGCTCCATTACGGCTTTATGCTTCTGTACATGTGAGTTCTCTCTGAAGGCAGGTTTTCAAGCTTGGGCTTGCTCTGGAAGAGCCTGTGGCCTGCGCCCATTTCCATTGGGTTGGTTAGTGGTTGGGTTTGTTTGCATTTGGTAAGGTAGTAGAACAGATTTTGCCTTAAATGTATGAGATAGTCCACCCAGAGCTGGTTTTAAGACAAGCCTTAGCCGGAGGACACTGGTGTACGTGACCTGTACCCGTGGGATGTAGCATGTTGCCACCTCCCACTTGTGTGCTTAGGGGAAGAGTGTGGACAAGGATGACTTAGCGGTCCCAGTTTATGCGAGGAGACATCAGACTCACTGCTCATATGCTGCTGGGGGATTTGGTCCCTCTGGGAAGCATGTAAGCATCTGGCTGTAAGGCGTGTGTGCTACAGCCGAGGTGCACGCCTGTGGTGTGCCCAGAGCTCTCTGGAAGGGCCGGGCTTCCTGCTCGCGTTCTGCACCCGTATGGAAAGTCCCACGTCAGATTTCCTGGCGTGTGGGGTGCAGGCAGTAAGCTCAAGGCTTCTGAGGAGCACATCTTGATGTTCACGTGATGCTTTGCATACATGCCCATCTTTCTGCCCAGGAACCATGGCATGGCAACGCGGCACACTCGCATCGTGCAATCCCACGGTCTGTTAGTAAGGAGAAAGAAATGCCTGTTGCGTGCTTGTTTTCTGTTGAATGTTTAAGTGAAATCATATGTTATATTTAAGTTGGATTGTTCCAAGTCTTTGGGAAAAGGATAGCAAAATCCAGAAATTCAATAAAGCCAAAATGTTGCTTGCTCCTGGTTCCTTACTTTGTCATGCATCTTCTGCAGGGGTGTATTGACATTGGATTTGGGACACTGGATATGCAGCGACGATCCTTGAGTTTTGTTTTCTGTTTGATTTGTTACTTTTGTCATCTTCTCTTCCCATTTTCAATGCCAGTGAAGTAAAGGCTGTTTTTTTCATGCTCCCCATGTGAGGCAAACCTAGATTTATCTTACTCTTTAAAGGGAAGGGGGTTCTTGCCTTCTGTCATATGAATTGTTAATAGAATATACAGTTTGAAAAGTCAAAATGGAAAAATGAAAAAATCTAAAAGCACCCATAAGCTGCAGCTTGTTTGTTTGTTTTGGCAGCTGCAGAATAAAGTGCAATGAATACTCAAAATTACTAGTTTAGCATCTGTATCCTTTACTGGGCACAGCCTGATTGTTATAAGTCAGAGCTATTTTTTTTTGGATTGGATCCAGTACTAGCATAATATTTAAGTTCAAAGGTACAGTACATAAAAATGTTTTCTGGATGTTGTCTTCAAAATCTGCCAAGTTCTTTCCTATTGTTTTCAGTTTTATTGGTACAACAATGGAATGATTTGAATTGCATTTGTTTTTTTTCTTCCTGTAGTTTGCCTTTTCATTTTAAATTATTTACAAGTCTGAGGCTTGGAGATGAGAGCCTAATGAATGCTTTTAAAAATAAAACCTTCTTTAAGCACGTTATGCTTCATGTTTTGAATTTATAACCCAAGTCTTAATGAATCGTTTCCTAGTTTCTCTCATCTTAGAATTTATGAGCTGTCCTATTTGCAAGTTTCACCTATACAATGGAAAGATAATTCCTGTTTACCTTAAATGAAAAGAACTGTTCTTGTTAACAAGCTTAAACTGCTAATTAGGGGTAGTATGGCAATAAATACTATGTCAAACCTTTTAGCAATGTGAAGATCACTATTTAGTTTTTGGGCCTTTTCCTGGTGCATTCCATTTAAGAAGACAGTGTGTTGTGTTTTTTTGATATCTCATATATGTATCAGGTTAATAAAAAGTATTTTAGGGAAAAAAACAGTGGCCTATAGGTGCATACAGGAAGCAGGTTTGCTTCTGTTCTACATTTAGGGCAATATGTTGATGCCCACATACTATAATGTTGCTATAAGCATTGTTACTGCAAGGCTTCAGGCAGATTGCAGACATGTGAAAGAGCCCTGATGACTTTGTGTAGATGTGTATGTGGTGTGTTGTTAGCAGTTAAGTTATTCTGCTGAAAAAAATAGTAGGACTAGCAGTAGTTGCTTTGTTTTGAGCGTACATTAATGTAATTTAATCAGGAAGGAAAGAAAACCTGGGACTAGAATTTGATGTCATTTACCTGACTATAAATCGGAATATCTCCATTTAGTTTAACAGAATTTTTTCAATTTGTGTCAAAATGATCAAAATCAGAACCTGACACAAGCTATCCATCTCATAATTTGTGCATACAAAAACAAAGAAATAGAATTGGATTTTTTAAAATCCAAATCTTACCCCAAAAAACAGAGCTTGTTTTTTGAGCAGAGGCTTTGTACTAGTGTTACTTGTTGGTACCAGGAACCTTGCAGATAAATTATATGAAGAAACATTTTTTGAAAGTTGTTTTTGATGAGACTTTAATCGTCAAAGCTACAGACTTGTGAATTTGAGAGCCCTCCTAAGTCTAGGTCGCTTGAAAATTCTTGACAAGTATTTTCTTTGACTTTTTTGTGTAAGCATCTGAAGATATCTGTAGAGGGTTGTATGTAGGCTTTGTTCCTGTCTGATTTTCTTTGTCTTGCCCAAGGAGTTTGCAATAGGGATGGCAACCTGAGAAAGGAAGGAAAGGAAGAGACTGAAGAGAAAGGTGACGTAGGTCTGATGTCGTAGGTGTCCCTCCTGCTGCTCCGAAGCAGACATCTGATGAGATGTAAGGAGCTCCTTCTCTCAAAACTGAGGAATCTTCCTTGGGTATGAGGTCATTAGGTACAGTAGGCAGTTCTTCGGAGGAGACAAGTAAAAGCCTGGCAATGCATTTTCCCACCTCTGTTTGAGCTACTCAGTTTCTGTTTCCTGGTGAAAAACCCTTTGCAGGTGGAGGGTGACTTGCATAAACTTTTTTTTTTGTCAGAGAATGGGTACCTTTGTATTTTGGATGCAAAGGGCAGTTACCCTGTCAGGGGGTAGATTTCTAAGGAGGCGACATACAGGCAGAGGTGATGCATTGTACACCGGCTACTATAGATGGAGTAGTAGGTAAGCTTTCAGGCACACAAGCCTGGCTTCCTATCTGCTGCTGATATCAAGGTAGTTAAAATATACTTTAAATGAAAACCAAGTTAATCTACTGAAGTTTATAATTAAATGTTGTATGGAAGTGCAGAAGTGTAAGGAGTATGTCTTTTCTTAGGGTCAAGTAATATTTGTACATCTGTTATAAGTACTCAATGTCATTAGACTTTTAATTACAGAGTTTTGGATGACACCTTATCTAACTGGCAGTGCTGACAAAACTTGAGTTGATACCACTGTGTCCATGGCTTCATTTAGATTTTATTTTTTAATTATTTTTCATCCTTTTGAATTATTTTTCTGAGCTCAATGGCACCTGTTTTGAGAGAAGAGAAATGCTTCATGTAATATTTAAATTGAGTTTGAATAAACCACCTAGAAAGTGCAGAGAAAAAGAATGGTATTCCATAAAATAAAACTGCAGTAGGAATTTTGCTTCGTAAATGACGATGTTCATAGTGCTGGAATTGTCTAAACCATCAGAATTGCCAAGCATAAGTAATTACATAATTTCACACTTTCTAGTGAAGGCAGACCCTGATTAAGAAGTTGACAGCCTGAGAGGGTCCGCTCTTTGACAGTGATGTCTGTATTCCCTAGATTTATAGACTGCCTGTAGGAAAACAAGATTGAGCTTTAAACCTTGTACTTTGAATGAGAACCCTTATTGACAAATGGAGAATATTCTTTTTCTTAAAAAAGTTTTCATACTTTAAGTGCACGGATATTTCAGCTTTTCCACTTTCAGCTAGCGTAGATTTTGCTGATACCAGGTCTTTGTGCTGTCTTGGTCCTCACTGTCTTTCAGTATGTTTGATATTCATATTTCTTTTTTATTCCTTCTTCCTTGCTGTGCTTTTTTTCTTCCTTTTCTTAAACAAATAGATAATATGGTAATACGAACTCTAATAGGAAAAAGGCATTGTTTAACTCAGTTGGGGTACTACTAATCCAGTCACCAAATGTAACCATAACACAGCATGCATTTTAATTATTAAATATAATGGAAATTTTGCATTTTAAATCTAGAGCTATAAACCACTTGTTTGAAAATGCACAGTTCAGCACTATGATTTTAGCTTGCAGTGAATTACAGGGCAGTATTCTTTGATCAGTTATTACAAGTTGAAGATTAGTAGCATTCAGTGCTCATGTTAATTTTGGGAATACATATAGGAGTCACTGCAGGTCAAACTGAAGCTCAGTCCTGAATATTTCTAATGATTTAGTCCATTGGCTGGATAAAACAATGTAAAAAGGTATAGATAATAGAGTCACGCCAGTCGTTCCCAATAAGGGTAATTTAAAGGAACATTTTCCAAGGCTAGTACTCCCCCAAATTTCAGTACTTTGTGAAATATGCTTTATTATTAAATGCTATATTTTTGAGGTTTTTCTTTTACATACTTACTTGTTTGAACAGTTCTACAAAGTGCTCCTGTTGCACTTTTGATGTCTTTCCACGAATTTAACAGCCGAATGGTAGAACAACTAGTTTGTGTTTGGTCAAGACCTGTTTCTGTAATGAATACATTTTTGTCATGAATAAATATACTGAATTCTAATAGAAAATCTTAGTGTCTGTGCACTTTTTAACATAAAAAATAAAAATAATAAAAATACTCTTTGAGTGAATGTGGATTTTACCGAATTGTCATGAAAACTTACTGATCCCTGCAGGAGATGTGCCGGCTTGAAGCTCTGCTCTGTTTTCAGAAGTAAGGGACATCACATTATTATCGAGCAGCTCCAGTAGGTTTGGTGGTGGAGGCTTTGCTTTGGTGCCCGCTTCTGGACGCTGGGACAGCTGGTATGTGTAGGTGCAGGAAGAAGGCTCTCCAGATACGTGAGAGGTAAACAGTGCGGTGGCAGCCTAGCAGAGTCGATGTTTTCTTCCTTTTGTCCAGGTTGCTAGGCCCCACAACTCCCCTTTTCTGGGTTCAGGACTTGTGCTCCCTGCCTTTCTCCTCTAGCTGAGGAGGCTCTCCCCCATGGGTGAAGCAGGAGCTGCTTTTTCTCTTCTCTCTGTGTAGGGTATGTGCGGTGCCGGTACCTAACCCGGGACTTCAGATCTCGCTTTCTGTTCCAGACATTTTAAAGCTTGGCATTGAGCAGTTCAGCAGTGTCTGATGTCCCTGGTGGGGATGGCTTAAGTAATTTTGGGCTGTTGAATATTTGGAATTGAATGCAGATTTCTGTTCCCTAGGGCCAACTGAACCCTTAGAGCACCCTTGTTGACTGGTTCAGCCTTCCCTTTTCCTTCATCTTTGTTCTTTTGGTGATCTGGCGTAAACTCCATAAACCGGTACCTGATTTTACAATTGCAGCCTTTGCTGTTGAGTCTGGTTGTTTTAAGGATATGTTTGTCATTGAGCTCCAAAGTTCTCATTCTTTCTCTTGCTCCTCGCTATTCATCTCTATTACAAATCAAATTATGATATCAAAGTAGGTATGATATCAATGTCTACTAGATCCTTAAAATTTTTACTTTGTAGTTCTTTTTGGTCATGTACCTTTTTGAGTGTGTGGCAGGAGGATGTGTAGGTAATATCTTTCTACCACCTCTTTTTTTTAATATGTACTTTGGAAATATCCTCTGCTGTCAGTGTGCACCAAATTAATTCAGTTCAGCAAAGGATCTTCTTGTGAAGGCTATTTTTTTAACCATGACCATCTCCAAACCTATATCGCTGTATAGACCCAATGAATCTGTAAACATTACTCATCTGTGTTCCGGGGATGAGTTGCAAACTATGTATGGCCTGATGGACTGTGGTTAAAGAATTGCCAAGAGAGAGCCTTTTCTGATGAATAAAGTTAGTTACAGACTAAATAAAGGTTACATTTGAACCCAGGGCCTTGGTTTCCTCTAAAGGAAGGAGTGCAGCATCACTTGGGGTGGCCTTGAGCGTCTCTGGACTTCAGGTCTTTGCCAGCTTCCCTTGTGCCCCTGGGACAGTGACTGCAAGTGGCTCCCCAGTGTAGCTTTCTTGCTGCTCCTGCCCACTTGACCAACTCACCAGCTGCATTGTGAGAACCAAAGCAGGGTGTTGCTCTCTTGCTGTGTTTTTCTATTCCTTTCAGACTGTAAAATGAAGACTCTGAAAATGAACGCTTTCGTGCTTTTTGTTGTGCTCTAGGGGAAAGCCAAGAATAAGATACTGGTAGTAGGAAATAGCCTAGGTTGTAACCTACACCTTAAGGTCGTAGGTTGCTTGTCTCCTGTTGCTGTATTTCATGCTTCATTTTGTAATCTACCTCCTTATGTAAGAATTGTTTTCCGTGCTGTATTAAATAAAACTCTTTTTATAGCCTTCAATCCTTTGGTTTCTGTGAATTTCTGATGGTTTTTTGGCTGCCTTTATTTTGAATTGCAATTTTCATCGCACTGTACATTGTCCGGTCTCCTGTTCCTGAATTCTCAAGTCTTGGGTCTTTTAATTGGGAGAAGCCCTTTTTTGACGTCTATTGTTCACTTATAAGATGCGATGGTTTGTTTTGTCTTGTCTTTTCTCCAAAGCAGATGATTTTAATGCTTCTTGTCGTTCTCACTCATTTTCAGTGCGTCCGGTTCCCAGTTGTGCAGGGATGACTCCAGGAGACAGCAGTAGGACAGGGAGGTTCTTCTGCCCAGCCTGTCAGCCTGGCCCGGCCCAGCTCAGCAGCAGCTGGAGGTCAGTACCTGGCACCCATCCGCCCAGGGGCTGAGGTGCAGCCAGCTGACCATCTCCCGCTGCTTCCTCAGGGTGGAAGATGAGTCTGAATTACAGTAGATGGGCCCGTATTTTACTGTTTGAAGTTGCTAAACGTTAAAGTTTTTAGTCTAATTGCTTTTCTCCTTCTCTCACGTCCTTTCTTGCTTTTCTCCTTCTCTCACGTCCTTTTCTTGCCTTCCTCCTGGAACAGATTTATTTATTTTTTTTTTTTAAATTTGTAAAAGGAAAAGTATACCAACTCTAAGTATGAAGTGAATTTTTACAGCTGAGTTATAAATTCTGAAAACTAGGGGGTTTATAATGGAAACGCTTAGGGGGGAGAGGGGAGGGCGCGGTATAATACATATGTAACCTTTTTTCCCTCTCTTTAGTGAATAGACCGTTTAAACTAAATTAAGTAAAGGATATAAATTCTGTTGTTTCAGTTTTTAATATTTCATGACTGATTTTATAGATAAAAATTACATTTAACAATAAATATGAAGAAGAATTTATACAGCCTGTTCTAGTTTGATATGGAACAGCAAATCCCATTTCTCTGTAGCTGTAAAGAAAATTCATTATAATGTCTTTGGTTGTAAGAGATGGCTTCATTGTGATTAGTTACACTGATAATAAAACAACCTTTTTACAAATGGCACAAGATACATGAGATCTCATGTGTCTGCCTTTTAATAGCATTGAATTTGTGCATTTGCTACCTTTATTCTGTAGTCCTTTTTTCATTTATAATTGGGCACTTTTAAAATCTACAAGTTATTAAAAATAGTCTAATATAACTTAATTTTTCTTTTGAAGCATTCTGAAGAAGGAGTTATTAACGCAGCTAAGCATTCTTAATTGTCGAGCTCTCAAAATAAAAAAACCCTAATTTTAATTACAGAAGTGTGGTTTTATGTCATTTTGTTCAGCTCTGAATAACAAGTTTTGGGGATAAAATAATGAAATCTGGTTATCTGACATTGCTTTCTGAATCCTTTTTAAGCACCTGAAGAAATGTCTTGACTTTCAAATGCCCTGTTCCCAGTGAATTCAGTTGAATTTAGACTTATGTAGGTATTTGAGTCATTTAAAACACAGGTAGTGGCATTAGGATGCCTACAAAGCAGTTGAGAGTACAAGTGTATGCATTTGGGGGTCAGGGAGGAGGGTTCTGTGAGGAATTCATAGCCGTTAAAGTGCTATTTATTTATTTTTTCCATTTTACATGCATTTAAGAATACTTGCATCTCCTTAGCACAATAATGCAGAAGGAGGTTGATGAGAAAAGTATAATGGTTGTAATAAGAACCTTTGCATATTTATATTGCTGTGATTTGTGCTGTTACAGGGGTTTAACCAGTAAAATCTTCTGTATTGTTTAGTTTATAGAAATAATACCAGATATTAGATTCTGGAAAAATGGTGCATATGCAACAAAATAATATTTTAAATTGTAAAACAGAATTACATGGCTACTGTTGCAAGTGAATTCCTTTCTTGCTTTACATGAGAAGCAAAAGAATTTGGTGCTTTAGAATAAGGAAGGCTGCAGAGCTGACAAAACATAAGTTACTCTTAATTATCAAATATTTATGGAATTTACCGGAAAGTGGAAATCTGAATCATAGTGCTTGGAAAAAATAGGATGTAATGCTCGAGTCTTCTGGAAAATACAAGATGGAATAGCACACTTGACATTAGGTTTCACTGTAAAAGACCTAAACCAACATTTTTGCTCCTGTTGTCTGTAAGCTTTAATTTTAGACTGTTGTCTCTTTTCCGTTGATGATTACAGCTAGGAAAGAAAGTCCTGTAGCACTTGTTAAAAGTATTCTCCCAGGACGAATACCAGGAAAATGACTGTTGATGACTGAAACACAGAACTAAACATTCTTCTTACCACCTGAGAGAAAAACGGGCTACGCCAGCACCCTTTGCTGTAGGACGCAACCCATTTGGCTGCCAGTTGGCTTTCCGTACCCACATCGCTCCATCAGAGGAATGAGCTGGGTCTGTGACTGGGGCTGCTGGGTCAGCTGAGAGCTGCCCTGTCTGGTGGGGAAAACTGACTTTGTGTCCTGTGATCAATCACCACGCAGGTGGCCCATAAGGGTGAGCTTCTGGCCCCTCCGGTCCTGGGGCCGTTTGAGCTGAGTGATCGCCTACTTAGTAATATGTCAATTTTTTCTCCCTGGAAAGCATTGGAACAGGTGTAATTTCTTACTCTAGCTTGGTCTCCAGGTACTTGCTGGTGGTTGCCACAGAGTATGTTTTCTGTGTTCATTAAAACCTATTGATCTCAGGAAAGTTTGTGGGATTGATTTTAATTCGGTGCTTTTCAGGGAATTAGTAGTATTCTTAGCAATAACACTCTCCTGACGTGTTCCCGAGAGAGAGTGATGTATCGAGGAAATGCAGAGGCCACAGGCACAGGTTGCAGCCCTGAGGTCTCCTTGCCTGGGGAAGTGCTGTATGGTCCTGCTGCAACCTCCGGTGACACCAGGAGCTGTGTCTGGGAATGGTCCGGTGGCATGCTGTGATCCCTGCCCAGGAGGGATTTGGGGAGCAGGAGGCGACGGATGGGGACACCAAGTTGACTGCTACATGTCTTCTCAGTCTACGGAGGAGGAGGCTGTGGTGCCACCCTGATCATGCCAGCCACTGGCTCTGTGTGGCTGCTGGGCACTGGGGGACAGAGGAGACTCCCCTCACCTTGGGCTCCGTCGCTGATATTTCTCAGGTAGCTGTTTGATAGCGTGGGTGCAAACCAGAGGTTCGAGTCTGTGATAAACCAACAACTGAAGGAAATGCTCTGTAGTCTTGTGTAGCTGTTAGATGGTGTGCTTCAAAATAATGAGAAGATTTTGCACACTAGATACCCCAGTAACAGAAAACCATAAGCAAGGTGCAGTTCTTAGGTATAACAAAATGAAGCTGCGTAATTTTTGAAGGTATTAGGGAAGGGGTCAGGTCCCTAGCACCGCCGTTCCTGATGTTGCACTGCATGTGCCTTTCCTGCAGGAGAAATGAAATTTTTAATTACCAGGTGAGTCCTTGTTTGGGGATGCACTTGAATACATGTTGAATCCTGCTGATGCTGTGCAAATGCTTAGGCGTATTGCTAGTTCTGGAAGACAGCTGAATTTCAGGGCCTGATTTAGGTAGGCACCAAATTTATTGCATTAAAACAAATAAACATGGGGGGAAATGGGTCCTTTTGATAAACTGGCATTTGAAGCCTTCATGTAGTTGTTCCCTAAGTTTCAGTACTCTGAATGCTTCAGGCAAGAAGTAAATGGGGGTTTTATAGGTAATGGTGGTGTTGGCGAGGGGTTGTCCCTTCTCCTCCTCAGTTCCTTCCCTCCTTCAATTCTAGCTAGCTAGGACCCATCTTGGGGAGATGTGGTTTCACTGTATGGGCTGCGGTCTGAGATGGATGCTGCGGAGACATCCCCTGGTCCTTCTTTGCCTTTTCTATAGCACTGCCTCCTCCCTCATTCACCTCCAGTCTCCATCTGCTGGCCAAGAGTCCATTTTGCCGAGGAGAACTGGGAGCCTACTTAGCTTTCAGCCTTTCTTCTGTCATCTGCTGGACTGAAAGCACCTTTTGTAGCTATGTGGTTTAGTCCTGGTGAAGGACTTCAGGGATGGGGAAGGGAAGAGGCTCCATGTTGTGCCATAATGGTAGCTGTTGACTGGTATCGTGGGCACTACAGAAGCCATGAATAATTTTTTTATCATGTCATATTGCCAGTGCTTGGACTCACAATGCCACTGTCACATCCGTACGCCTCCCACTGCTGTCCTGTGTTGGTTTCCATTGTGACCTGGACAGTGATGGAAA
Organism: Arenaria interpres; assembly: GCA_013399435.1. Classification (NCBI taxonomy): domain Eukaryota; kingdom Metazoa; phylum Chordata; class Aves; order Charadriiformes; family Scolopacidae; genus Arenaria; species Arenaria interpres. The sequence goes on from VXAK01004500.1 coordinate 16,201, forward strand.
TTAGAATAAAATTCAATGGTAACCCCCTGAACTGTTCAGAATGCAGAAGTCCGTGGCTTTAAAAAGTGTTCAGTGACTTCACCTGAAGCATGGGTTTGTTCACCTGAAAAAAAATAACAGTTACTATGGAGGAAGCCAAGCTTTGCACAGCTATGCATGATTTAAGTCTTGGTGATGGTCATCTAAGGTTATGGGGGAAAAATATCCCCCTATGTGTTGCGGGGGAGATGGTGGCACTATTGTGATTGCTTTCACCTACTGTGAGAAACCATTAAGGAGAAAAGGTGTGATTTGACATGCGGCTTTTCCCCTGAGCATTAAGGGTTTATCCCCTCTGTAGCTGAGAACTTTGTGCAGCTATCACCCTTTTATACTAATTTCTAATGGCGGTTATTAATTTCTTTTTGTTAGAGATCCAGTGATAGACAGAAGTGAAGGCTGCTGCTTACGCTTTGCTGGAGTGTGCTGGAGGACTAACGTGTTATGGCAAGGTTATGGGGCAGGATCTATAGCACAGAGACTTTCCAAGTGCACCCCAGTGCCAGGCAGCCCCCTGCTTCCACCGGGCTTCTCCCCCATCGTCCTCTGCCGTATTTAAGGAACCGAGCTGGAAAATAAAAGCTGAAAAGAAGGTCTGGGTTTCATATGTCTTATAGGATTAAGCTGAAATACTTCCGGTGTGCTCACGCCTATTTTATTGTACAGAAAAACAGGTTTTGTCTTTATATAATAAGCTAATAGTTCAGATGGTTGAGTATGTCTATGTGTGTTAATACTGATAATACAAATAAATACAGATATGTAAACTCACATGTTCCAATGAGTATATATTCTAATTGATAATAATACCAGCTGTCATTTCTGTAGATATGCTTGCCAAAGAAACGTGTAACACATTTCTATTTGATCTGCGTTTCTCAGATGAAATGCAGTGATTACTTCCTTGTGTGCAGTGGCCACCAGGTGTCATCAGAATGCTTTTGTTTTTATTAATTTCTCCTTTTCTTTAGAAGCATATGTACAGTTTGTGTTCTTCTTTGGAAACTTTGTTAACCTACCACACAAGTAATCCTGACTCCTTATGTTACCTATTCAGCCAAAAACTCACGCTGCTCTTTTCAGCTGAGCTGCTTGAATAAGCTGCTGACAGGAGGAAAACAAGATGCACAGTAACACCAAGAAGAGTGTGCGTTTACGCACAAATTATCACATGCATTCTTTGCCTCAGTCATTCAAAAGATGGAGATAGATACAGTGAGCTAAACCATGTGGGCCTGGTTTACCTTAGTAGCATATCATTACAGAGCTACAGGAAAGGCAATTAAAATGATTGCTCAGAAAATACTAGTATTTAAAGCATGTTGAATTTCTGTCTTCTGCCATCGTTCCTCCTTTTTATGCCTTTCCTACAGTTGTGGTGTCCTAACTTCACATTAAATGTATTTTTGTTTTTGGGATTTTAAAAATTATTTATTTATTAAGCTCTGGATGCTTGGCATACTTGCATTAATTGTGGATAAAACACATCCAAGCTATTATCAGCCTACCTTTAATTTAAAATGGTTCTTTTTTCATTTTCAGTGAGCTATTGCTCAGTGAATAGCCGTGTAATAAATAACTGAAAAATACTCAATATCTTATATTTAATATTTTTTGTTATATAAAAAATTAAGAGAACATTTCAATGCCAAAAAAAATAATTTTTTTTTCTTTTTTTTTTTTTTTTCCCGTTCTACTTCCTTGCAGTTTTCTCTAGTTCTTATTTCCTTTGGTTCAACTTACTGAAAAAAAAAAAGAAAAACTGTTTTGGGCTGTCAGCTGGTGGAGAACTGGCCATTTGTGTTGGCCTTTTCACCTGTGCTGCTGCTGCTCCCTCCCCAAGCCTGCTCATGCTGTGTGAGTAGACAAATGTGTTCCAGGCTGTGATGATTAAGGTTTCTTTTTTGCTTTTCATGACACACAGTAGTATAAAACAAGGGGCCAACGAAACCATCTCTTTTTTTTTTTTGTCTTCTAGTTTTAATTTTGAACAAAAGTTGATGAAAGTTTAGTAAATCTTGGCAAATATTTAACACCAGAATAGCAGTCTAGGAAACTCATACTCCTTGTGTTGTAAAGGAGAACAGAGTCAGGGCTTTTAGGAGCAGGTTTATAGGATAAAAATTCCAATAGCCAGTTTCCAAGTAACAGCGATTTCAACTTCATCTTCTGCTGCCAAAGTGCAGGAAAAAGTTAAGACTTTCAACATTTTTTTTTCAGCTGTCAGCGTGAGATGGTTCCTGTGCATTTACTTTGATGAATTCCAGTGTGGTCCACTGTACGGAAGAGAGTCCTTCTCCTATAGTAGAAAAGAGATTCAAATTGCATTTACTTTTTGCTTTTCTCAAGTTTTAATTGGTGAAGTTGGTGAGAATTGCATCTCACATGAAACCATGTCATTCTGAGGGCTCCTACAAACCGCAGGACTCATTACTGTATGTGAAAAATGAACATTTCTTTCCTGCAAGTTTCCTTCATGGACCTGATAAACTCTCTAAAGTGTTTTGAGAATACTTAAACAGTGCTTTTTATCCATAAATATCACAGTGCTATAGGAATACATCTTTCTTGGATCCTCAAATTTCTGTTGCATATTTTTATTGTTATATGTATGTCTCGCTCTAGAAATAGCCAAAATTCTTTGAATTTACAATTCAGAATCTACAGACTTTTTTAAATTTTCAAAAATTGAAAATCTGGAGGTTATTCAACACTTTTTAGGAGATACTAGTGTGTTTCCTCCTCTTACTCTCTGTCTCAGATGTGCCTATTGAGTCTGACAGCACTTAAAATGATGCTGTATCCATGTAGTTCTTTTTTGACTCCCTCTTCAAAGCTGATTTAATCGGTGGTTATTGCTGAATTTAGCGGAATTTGGCTGTTTCTGAAGTGAGCGGATGATGGACTAGGGAGCCTTCCCTTTTTTTTGTATGTTGTTGTTGTTGGTGGTGGTGGTGGGGTGTGTGTGTGTGTGAATTAAAGTATATATTCCTCATGTCAGAAATTCATAAGAACTTCCTTTATGTTGGCAATTTCCACCCCCTCCTCCCCCGAATGACTTTCAGTGGTTTGGAAGTAGAAGCCAGAAGGATGTGAGTTGTAATGCAGGTGCGCTTCCTGGTGATGCTGTTACAGTTCTTCCAGATGCCTGCGAGAAAATGAAGTTAAGGGGTGCAGATAACTTGCCATTTTCAGTGATACTCAAGTGATGAATATCAGTGGGCTTTTTATTTTGTTACTTTAACTATTGTAGATACATCAGTGTGGAAGTTTCAAAGTCTCTAGTCTTTGAAAGCCTGTAGCTTGTGTGGACGTCTCCTATAGAGGTTCTGGTACTCTAGGAAAACGACTGGCTTTACGTGAAGAACAGGCTCATGATGCAAAGCTTGAAATTCCATCATTCTTGACCTGCAAGGGAAAATACATGTTTGTAATGGTTAGCATCCAATACTCCTGAAAACATAGGTGATCTTTGTTCCATTTGAGCAAAAAAAGAAATTTTCTTGTGTATTCCATTATTGAGGAGACTATTCTCTTGGATTAGTCTCTCTGAAGGAAGTGAGGTAATTTTGTAAGGTTGTAAGACAGACCTATGATTTGATTTAGGAAGGATGTTATGCCCTTGAAAATGAGAAGATGTTTATTTGACACAAAGGTTGTACGTTAAGATGAGTTGTTCACATTCAGTTTTGTACAGGCTATTTAAGGAGCTCATTAAAATGATTTTGCTTCATTGTGTCCATGATTTCATTGAAAGAATTAATTGTTTGAAAGGGGGGAATTTTTACTGGAAAAAAAAAAGAAACTGTTTTCCATATGTCACATCCTTTACAAACACTGCAGATTGGGTATTGAATACTTGGAGACAATAATACACTGACTGAGAAGTGCTTTGGGAATTCTAATGCCAGGATTAGCATAAAAAATAAAAACCAAAGCAGAATTTAGTATTTGTAAATATACTTTCTTTGGGTTTTTCTGTACACATCCATGCCCTTTCTCTTAAAGAGTTGGCATAGGACCAAAATGAGAAGTAAATAAAAATGTATTGAGCATCAAGTTAAGGAACTTTGCTGTTCATTACAGGTTTATGGATCATCACTAAATTGCTTGTCCTTCTGATCTCAATTTAAGATTACTACTTTCTAAATTTCGCCTGAGGATTAGGGCAATGCAAGTCTTACATTGAAAATCTTAACTGCACTGTCTCCACCTTTTCACCTAGAGGAAATATATACTATTTTTTGGATGAGAGGAAAAAAATAATAGAGAAAACACTCAATGAAAATGTTCTCTATTTCCATCAAAGAAAAGATCTTAGATGCAGATGACCAATGCTTTTGTATAGAACTGTAGCAGATACTGTATCAATATTCAAAAAAGCATTGTAGGAAGAATACAAAAATCTGTGTTGTTATCTGGTAAAAAAATGGTGGTGGCAGCTCAAGAAATGGTATTTTTCTTATTTTTTTGTATTTGTCTCCTTTATAGGTAGTGACATGGTGCTGAATTGTGACTGTGTCTTTTAAATTAGGTTAAATATTGAAACAAAACCTCCATGCTTCTGACCATTTGGAAATCTCAATGCATGAAAGAGGAGAATCTTTATCTCTATTGGTTTCTGTGACACAGCCAAAGTATTGTGTATTATGCACTTGTAATTTAAAAGTGTATTGTGTATTATGCACTTGTAATTTAAAAGTGTGTGTATCTCCTCATATTTTGTAAAAATCTGGATATTTGGCTTATGCAGATGTAGCCTATGTAGCATGAATATTTTGCCTTTGAAGACCTTAAAAACGTTTCATATGTTTTGCATACTTGGAAAATTATTGAAGAAAGGCGCTATGTTAAAGACTTAGCTAATATTTCCAGTAGGATTACTGAGCTTAGCTTTTTATGTGCAGAAATGGTGAGGCCACAACAAGTTTCTTTCCAAAACTAAGGAACAGCAACGTGCTGCAAAGAACCTTAAAATATGTTAGGTAATGTATGACTGTCTCCAAGCAGAAGAATTTGTTAACCTGAAGCTAATATGGCAAATTAATTTTTGGTCATATCCTTTAAGAATCTGTTCAGCTATACTTGATTTATATGAACATTAACAAAAGATTTATGTTACAAAAAGTCAACCCACTTTTGAGTTAGAACAGCTTCATTTTCAACATCAAATATGATGTTAAGAGAGAGATCTTTGACAGAAGCGGGCTTTAAACTACAGAAATACTGAAGATTTGTGTGCTGTCTGCTTAGCTTGAGCTTGATCCCATGCTCTAGTGGTCTGCCATGTTGTACCTGGTGATGTTACCATTGGTGCAGTCTCAGCACCTATATAAATCCTTTCTGGTTTACTTATGCAATACATTAAGTGGTTACATATTGTTGAGTTTTAGGTATCTGTTACTTGTGAAAATGTAACCAGAATCTGTAAAAGGTGAAGGCAGAAGGAAAAGCACAAGAGCTTGCATCTTGCGTCATTTTCACTCTTGTTGGTCCGTGAAATAAGGCAGTTCAAGAGCTGTTCCTCCCTAATTCTTCTGCTACAGGAATCTGCCAGCATCACACTGATGTCAAAAGGCTTATTCAGTCACACTGATGAGTAGGAGTTAGACTTAAGCATGCACTCAAGTTGCCATGCCTGCAGAGGGTTACTTGTTACATCTAGGATGCGGTTTTGGTTACCAGTTGATTTAATCAAATTCCAGATGCCTATTTTTTGCTCCTGATGATGTTCCCTGTGCCAGACTAAGGTTCGATCAAGATTAATTTTGCAAAAAGAAGCCCATTTAGCCTTATGTATCATGTAGTCACTGTACCAACTCGGAGTGCAGTCGATGACTTCTCTGATGCATTGGTTCCTGTATTAATACCAGCTGTAGCCTAGCCCTTAATTAGTGCAGCTTTGATGAGAGCAGAGGTGAATTGGCTTATGCAGGCTGAGGACCACCAAGATTTGTGACCAGTTTGATGCTTTGCCATTGTCCTCTTGTCCTGTGGCAAATCTGAGAAAGGTCTTTCAGGAGAGAAGCTTACAGCAGAGGAAGAAGAACTATAGGCTCCTTTTGCCTAGAGAAGTCTTACGGTATGTGGAATGTATCCTTCAAGTAGTAATAGTCCTTTGAGCAATAAATACACGTAGGAAGCTGAGAAGAGGTCTGCCCACAGTTCCCTTTGGGTGTGGGACAGTACTTCCTCATCAAGGAAGCTGAGGCATTTGCTGCTGAAATTGTGTTATCTGAGCAAAGATCAGAGTGGGGAGAAACAGAGACATAGTTCAGGGCTGTGGTCTAGATCTTGTCTGAGATGTGGAGATCTGACCACAACCCAGCAAATCGCTGACTACGGTCCCAGCCAAAGGTAGTGACAATAGCCGTTACTGTCTACCGCAGAAGATGCACTCCTGTCCTAAGGGCAACTTTGAGACAACTAGAAGAAATTCAAGGCGATTTAATTCCTTAGATTAATTAACATAAGGGCAATTTTAGAGAGGCAACAGCAACCACCTCATAGTTGTTTTCTTTTATAGAGAATTCTGGATTATGGTTTCATGCAGTTGGGAACTGTGCCACGTAGTAATATTTAGACGCTGTTTATATGGAGGTGGGACAGAGGAAAGTCTGTCTCTGGGATGGGTGTGCAAGGGGAGATTATTTTCATGAACACTCAGATATGAGGTAGAGATAAAACTAGTAAAGGTGTATCATTAATTGTTGCTACACCTAACTTGTGCTGTGCAGCTGAGGAGCCATTGCCTTGATAATAGTTGTTATTGGTTGTGTGGACGTGAGGCTGTTGACTTCATCAGGAGTACCGCCTGTAAGTGAAGCAGAGTGTATGCCTCGTCTGTGTGCCAAAAGTTTATCATGAAGTGAAGGCAGAGATAAATGTCTCCATTTGCTGTTGACTTGGAGAACTGGAGGAATTAGGCAAGAAGTCCGGGGTGTATGGCTCCCTTGCATTTTTATGTTACATATGTGATTATTTTAATTTCATACTGAAATTATTGGCAACACCTATGAGTTATGTTTTGCATTTTTCGCTTACCTAGCAACTAGTTTGTAGTTGTCAAACAAGTTTGCAAAAATAAAAAGAAGGGAAATATATTTTTTAAAATTTATTTTCCTAAGCACTTGAAAAAATCCTTAATTGATGCAATACAGTTGAGTTGAAGACAAGGTTGGACACCAGAACTGTGACTGCAATCTGGTATTTTTGGTAGAGAACAGAGCAGGATGAACTTTTATTGGAGAGTTAGAGAACAAATGCTGAGAAGTGAGGTTAAGCCTGTGGTTACTGTATGCAAAGAATCACCCATCTTTTTTTTAGGTGTGCGGGTGGCTAGTGGAAATGAGCTGAATCTGCTCTGGTGTGGCAGAAAAGGCATGTTCTGAGACTGCTGATACCTGTCTGTGACAGCTGGGAAGCATTCACCTCCTGTGATTACTGTATCTCTGGCTGAAAGTGGCTTGAGATTTCTGTCAGAGTTGATCTAGGTGTGACAGCCCTTTAAGGTTTAAATCAAATAATAGGTTGGCTTTAAATGGGCATGAAGCATGTCAGAAGACAGTATGGCGTGGAATCACCAGTCCCCTACTTATTAATATGCCTTGAATGTATGAATTTTTGTTGATGGAGAAACCCCTAAAATTATCCCCTTTGATAGCGGGAATTTCCAGTGCAGGTATTAGTTCACTGGTGGACATGTTCTCTGATAAATCAGATGATCTGAGAGGAAAGTATCCTATGAAGAAGGTGGAGAATTAGCTTGAGATGATTGTAAATTGTCTTGTACAGCAAAGGGAAAACTGCTGTTCTTCCCAGGCCATGCAAGAGAAGAGTGATCAGGTCTCTGGTGGGCTGGGAACCTGCTGTGAAGGTGCAGTGAAGCAAAGTACCCACAGCTAGTGTGTGCAAATAGTTAAGGATGGACTTGTGGCACGTATCACTTAAGTAATATCTTGGTATTTCCCACGTTGCATAGAAAAACATGTACTGCAGTTAAACAATATAATGTTGATATGATTTTTTTTCTTTATCCCAAATTGTGCTCATAAACCTTTTCAGAGTAGGCTTGAAGGTTTTATCCTCCTCTGCTATTAATTGCTATAGCATTTTTTAACATACTGACAATATGCTGACTTACACCAACTGAGAATATAGACCTGATTGTTTTACGTCTGACTAATTGTGATAGTTTCTGTCATGGTTACTGAACAAAGAAAAATGATAGTGTGTCAGAATCAGAAAACCCCAATTAGAGAAGTGGTATCTGGATCCTCCAAAGGCTAGTGTGATCTAGAGGTGGTTATTTTCTTGTTATTTAGGGATAGCTAGTTCAGTATGAGTTTGGTCAGTACTTCAGCTCAATGAGAGTTGAAAAAACAGTCCAGTTGAAAACAGTTGAAACAGTTGTAAACAGTTGAAAAACTGTTCAACGTATGCAACTTCTGTGCACTCAATTTCTTATAGGCCTTCCATAAAATATTATTAAGCAGAAAAGCATTTTTTTACTTTACTAATAAGTCCAACTGATTTGAGTATATTTTCCCAGCTTAATACTTTCTTACTTTGTCCTCAAAAATAAGCATTTTTTTTCAGCAGGTACTTGAATAGCTTTTTGTACCCTACATTGTCTGTATCAACATTGCAATTACTTAATCTTGTCAGGAAGTACTTACAATTGTGGTCATGGCCTCATTCAATGGGTAACTGAACAAAAAACTGGATACTTGGATCTGCAGCAAATTGATGTTTAAATCATAGTGTAAAGCACATAGATAAACATTTAGTATTTAATCATCTGTTAAAATGAAATGCATTTTCAATTCTCAATCGTTTCATATCAAAATGAAAAGGTAATAAATGTCAAGATTTGATTTCCCACCCCAATTCCTCTTATAAACTGTGTTGGTAGCATCAGTTTTCTAGTGGTGACATCTTTTTGGGAGCAGGAAGGTCACACTGGGCAGTTGAGCAAAAGCTTTTGGTAACTGGATTTCCATGGTTAAGAGTTTGTGCTGGGGTTCAAAGATGCTGCCCTTCTCTGCACTGCTATTTCATGCCTTTTATTTTTCTTTCTTAACCCACCCAAATTAGGTTTTAGAGGCTGTTTTAGGAATGATGGGGAACTATACTTGCAACATATTCTTTTAGAACATGGCTCTCTTTGTGTTTTCCCTCTTTCTCTTTAGCTGGTAATCTTAAGCCGAGGAAGGAAAGAAAGCTTCATACTTACAATGTTTAACATTTGTGTTGGCTTTGCTTGTTTTGCTTGTTGTTGCAGTCATGGTCATTTCCTCCTTGGAGCTTTTACATTTGGTAACCTGGATTTCTAGTTCAGGAAAAGCTGAACATCCCGTGGCCAGCTCCCTGAAAGCTGTGTTTTGTGTCCAAAAAATGCTTCCAGAAACTAAGGTTAGGCTTGTCTGCCCAAGTTTAAGCATGTAGTAAATTACCTGGTACCACAAAAACTATGGAAGCTAGTGCTCCCTCACATGGTGCTTATCATAGTAAGAGCTCTGTAACCAGGTACCTAGAAGTTGGTTTGATTTTTAGATGTCGTAAGTTTAGTCACTGTGCTGAAAATGCAGCCTGCATCTTTCATTGTGTCTGTCTTCCTGCCATGATTTTAATTTGCTGTATTGCTTTTTTTTTTTAATTTGCATTTTTTGACTTTGGATTGTGCATAAAAGATTAATAATAACTCTTTTATTTTATAGGTACTAAGTCAAATGATCTACAATTGATAATATCAATATTAAGAATGGATGGGGAGGAAAACAAGAAGAGAGATGATGTTGATGAGAGTTTACAAACTGAGTGTACAGAAGAATCCCAGAGAAATACATCAGGAGAAAATGCTGGATGTGACTCTTCATCTCAGCAGAAAACAAGGCTTATATCGGATGAAATGTTCAGGGACCTTGAAAAGAAAAGAAAAGAGAATGGCACAAACAAAAGGACACTGTCAGGATCCCCAAGCCTGGATGTTGTTGAAGCAGACAAACCTGAAAATGTCTCCAGAAAAAGAAAGCGGAGTTCTTCAGAAGACATGAAAGATAGTGAAAGGAAATTGCATGAAGTCATAGCTGGAGAAGCAGGTAGTGTAGAAGCTGGAGCTGTAAAGAAGGAAGGAGTCGCCTGTTGTCTTGGTGATGACATATTAAATTCAAATTTCCTGTGCCTACATTGTGATTTCAAATGTGCTGATGGTGCCATATTGAAAAATCACAAGGAAAATAAACATTCACAGGAGTTGCCAGCTGCTGTTCCGGATAAGTTATCTTCTTCAGAAGAAATCAGTGTTGGCTATACAGTTGGAAACGCAGAAAAAGATCTTAAAGGCAAAATGAGTGATCACTGTTTACCTTCCTGCTCTGATACGGAAAAACATAAACCAGAAGAACCCTCTAAACAATCCAAAGAGCAAAGGTGCCCTCACTGTAGTTGCACAGCTGAATGTAGTTTAACATTACATACGCAAGTTAAGCAAGATCATGAGAAATCCAAGATGTTTTGTTGTGATCTCTGTGGTTTTCAGAGTGCTGAGGAAAATCTCCTAAATTCTCATTTCCTTGGCAAGACGCACCTTCGACGCCAAAATCTTGCTGCACGGGGAGGATTTGTACAGATATTGACAAAAAAATCCTTTAAAAAACAACAGTCTACTGCAACCAAAGAGAGGAATGTCGAAGCAAAACCTGGGACCAGTAAATTAAGGGCAAGAACTGCTGATGCAAAAGAATTAAGTGTTCGCAGTGCACTGAAAGGCTCAAAAGTAAGCTTGTCTAAACAAACTGATAGCACTGAACTTGTTGAGATGATGCCATCTTCAAACGTTCCCAGTGAAAAAACAGATACTATGACAGAAGAAACATTGCTTTCTTCTGGTGTAGAACAAAATTATGAAGCCTGTACTGAAAAACTAGAAATACCAGGACCCTCAGAAAATATCTTGCAGAAAACAGAACTCCCTCCAACTACCAGAAAGCTAGCTAACAGTTTGAACGTGACAAGGAGATTTGACAGACTGGGACATAAAAGAAACATCTTGTTAAGGTCTTCATTTGGACAGAGTAGGTCTTTTAGGTTAAAAAGGCAGGTTAAAAGAAGGTACAATTTGTTGGGTAATAGTAAGAGAGGCAAGTCTGAAACTCAGAGAGTACACATGAAGCATATCTCCAGCACACCTGGTGATTCAATCCCTCTGTCACATACAGAATTAGAAATAGATGCTAAAAGTAATTGTAATACTACTTCAGAAATTCAAGATCTTACTGAAGATAAGCCAAATACCCTTTCTTCCAGCACTGCAGAAACTAAAGATTCTGATGTTAAACTTACTGCTGATCATGGTGTTCTTCATAGTTGTATTGATTGTGGTCATGTTTTTCAGAACAGAAAAGATCTGGAAATTCATGTTGCAAAGCTTCATACAGAAAGGATCCAGTTTCATTGTCAGATGTGTAGTTATTCCTCTGGAGTCAGGGAAGACATGAACCAACACTGTCAGGACAGTAAACACCAGATGGGTAGTTGTAGCTTTAATTGTCAGCTCTGTTCATTTACCAGCTTGAATGTGATTAGCCTTCGAAGCCATATGAGTGAAGTGCATAATATGTCCCATAGTTGTCCAGCTTGCCTTCTTTTTTTTCAAATGGAAGAAGAGCTGATAAGTCATCAAAAAAGTGAGAAACACGATGGTTCATTATTTCAGCAAGCTACTCCATTGAATAACAGTGATCAGACCTTGCAAGTGGAGACTTACGCTGACTCAGTATCAAACAATAGCCAAAATCTTGCAAAGGAAATGGAAGTATCAGTGAAAGCAAAAACTCCAGAGTCTTCCTTCATAAATCACAGAAACGAACTAAAGCATTCTGTTCTTAATAAAACCCAATTTCAATGTAAGAAGTGTTTTTATAAAACAAGATCTTCCACGGTTCTTACAAGGCACATAAAACTCCGACATGCACAGGAATATCACTTCCTTTGCAAAGCGTGTAATCTCTACTCACTGAGTAAGGAAGGAATGGAGAAGCATATCAAAAGAAGCAAGCACCTTGAAAATGCGAGGAAAAACAACATTGGACTACGTTTTGAAGAATGTATTGAAAAGGTTTGTGTTGGTGTTGGTGGTATTAAAACAGTGGTGGATCCTTCCGTTTCTGGGAGTGGCAATACAGAGTTGGATAAAGAAATTGTACATGTTTCGTCCTCTTCTGTGGAAAACATATCGAGTAATAAGGAATACGTTCCACTTGATCAAAGGATTGGTGAAAATGAATTGGTTTTAGCTAATGCACCCAAAACAGGAAAACCTAAAGGCACTATCTCTAGAACATGTACACATTGTGGTCTTTTGGCCTCCAGTGTTACAAATTTGACTGTTCACATCAGACGCAAGCACAGTCATCAGTACAGCTATTTGTGTAAGGTTTGCAATTATTACACTGTAACCAAAGGAGATATGGAACGCCATTGTGCAACCAAAAAACACAAAAGTCGTGTTGAAATAGAAGGACGTGGAAAACAGAACTCGGAGATCATCGTGAGCCCTGAAGGAAGTCATTTGGAATCCGTGAGCAAGAAGGTTAACAGCCCCATGAATGCTGTGTATGAACATGTTGAGGATGGTAGCCAGTCATCAGATTTGGAAAATTCTGTCTTAGACAATCAGGAAGTTGAGCAAGGAGATGCTGAGCTAGAAGCTGTAAATGCCAGTAGGCTTCCAGATCTGGAGCATACTAGCAATCCATTAAATACAAACCAACATATATTTCTGGAATCAGCCAGGGCTACTCAAGATGATGACCCGTGCTTCCAGAGAAGAACAACAGGTGCAAATGACAACAAGTGCATACACTGCAGCTTCATTGCTCATTCTTCTTCTTCCTTAGAGCTGCACGTGAAGCGAAAACATACAAAACAATTTGAATACTACTGCATGGCTTGTGACTATTATGCTGTTACTCGCAGAGAGATGATTAGGCACGCAGCAACAGAGAAACATAAAATTAGAAGAGAATCTTATGTTTATTCTACTTCTGGGGAGGAAGCAAACACAGCAAATATCACTAAAGAAGGCATTAAAATGTCTCAAGAGGAGCACCATCACAGTGGTGGAGAATCGAAAACTGTTTCAGGTGAAACAAAATGTGCCAGTGACGCAGCAGAAGGTGATCATATAGGTAAAATCTTAGCTGAGTGTACTGTCTTAGATGAAAATGCATCTTCAGGAATGCCTGAAGGTGGCAGTTCCCAAAATGCAGTGGAAGGTGAACTCGAAGAGGAGTCTAAAACTGGAGGAGAAAACCTTTTTTGTGAAGGATTACAGCAAACTCCTCAAAAAGATAAAGTTGTTAAACTTGACAAGGAAGTATCCATTAAAGAAACAGGTACTTGTGAGTTGCAGAAAGGTAAGGGTGGTCAGGAGCTGCTCAACTCAGGTGGTGATTGCACTGCAGAAAATCAAAATATATCAAGTAGTACAAACTTGAATTCAGGAGAAGGTGAGGAAAGCTTTGAAGCAAATAGAGACAACCCTGAAGTAGAGTGTAAAAACACAGACATTCTCAAAAAAATATCACTGAAAAAAAATAACCCACTTATGCTAACTCTTCCAGAAACAAGTAGTGCAGTAGAGCAATCCAATTTTGCTGGAAACGTTGGAGAAACGGTACAAAATATACATAGTTTAGAGGGTGACAGAAGTTTCAAAGAGGATCCTACTGGGGAGGAGGAAGAAGCCCTTATGGAAGCACAACATGAAGCAGAAGTAACTATAAATAACAGTGTTTGGGAGGCAGATGGCTCAACAGCTGAGGGCATGCAAGAAAGTAGTAATGAGGCTTTAGGAACAGTTATCAGTGCTGATGATAAGGGAAAGGCAATGCAAAATTTTGGCAAGTTTGATTCTTCTATAGTGAGGTTAAAAAGCCATCAAGATGGGGAGGCCACTGACCATTCTGCTGAAGGCCAGATGCCCGGTGGAGTGAAAGCTAGTGAGCTCACAGCAAAATCAGACCCTTCACAAAGTGGTGGGAAAAAGAAGAAGTCAGAAGGAATTTCCCTTGGGGAATCGACACGTATTCGCTGCGATGACTGCGGCTTTCTAGCAGATGGTTTGAGCGGACTAAATGTTCACATAGCCATGAAACATCCTTCAAAAGAGAAACATTTTCATTGTTTACTCTGTGGAAAATCATTTTACACAGAGAGCAACCTTCACCAGCACTTGGCCAGTGCCGGGCACATGCGGAATGAGCAGGCAAGCGTGGAGGAGCTGCCCGAAGGAGGTGCTACCTTTAAGTGCGTGAAGTGCACGGAGCCCTTCGATTCAGAGCAGAGCTTGTTTCTCCACATCAAAGAGCAACACGAAGAGCTGTTGCGGGAAGTGAATAAGTACATTGTGGAAGACACCGAGCAAATAAACAGGGAGAGGGAAGAGAACCAAGGCAATGTCTGCAAGTATTGTGGGAAGATGTGTAGAAGTAGCAATTCAATGGCCTTCCTAGCTCACATCCGTACCCACACAGGTATGGAAACGCTCGTTCAAACAGAGTGAATTATACCATTGGTCTTTTTCTGCTTGTTAATCTAACATTTCTGATGAACTGGCGTTTATATCGCCTGATGAGCCTCCGATGAAATTAAAAATTACCTAGAGGGGTATGAAAATACAGTGATCAAAGGGCAGAAAATGCAAGAACATTTTTAGCGCAGTCACCCTTCTGCTTTTTTGTTTCATATAGAGACATTTCCTTTCCTTTAATCTAAATAACTAAATTTCCTTTAATCTAAATAACTATTAATTGGTTCTTAAATGTGTATAACGAAGCAGTGGTGATTTGAGAGAACAATTAACTGTTCTTTCTAACTTCCTCTTCCCTGCAGTTGTTTAATATCCAAACTGTTTATTTAAGTTCAGTTCAGTTACACTTTCAGCATTACATAATGCTTCAGGATAGACATTTGATATTACATCATTCCTCAATAAATACCAATAAGAAGCAGCAAGAGGTTTTTGTAGAAATAAGTTACAGGAATTGGAATTGGTCAGCCTTTTTGGAAGGTAGAGTGTAATGCTGATGTGATGCACAGGGATGTAGCATCTGATTTAGTTTCTGTGCTGATCACACTTTCAATTCATTTTTATGTTTAATTTTAAGTGGAAAATTTAAAAACATTTTTGTAGAAAAATGCATAAGCTGCAGTTCTAAATTTATGTAAAAATTCACTGCGATGTTTCTATAAACCTGCCATACATTCTTTATTTTAAATAGACAGCTTTTCTAAATCACTGAGCTCTGCTTAGACAAGTGGTGTCTCCATGGTTGAATTTATGAGTGGATTTGAATAATAAATTCACATTTCAATGAACATATTTTCATTAAAACTGTAAGGTTTATTTTACTGTACTTTTAAATAATGGCTTATTATGGAAGCTATAGTTTAAATTCATGCATTATTTGAAACTTAGTGCATGGTTACAAGGAAGAGAACAAAAAGGTAAGAAAAAAGAAACATAAAAGAATGGTAATTCCTGGCATAATCCTAAAATAGTTTTGTAAGGTTTTTTATGAAAAGGCAAGGGCGTGACTGGACAACAAAGTTTAAAATTAATCTTGGGAAACACAGACGTTGTATTTCTAACCTTTCAAAGTGTTTTACTATAACTGCGATATTCATGTATGCCAATAACTCACATACTTAATACTTTCAGCATTACTTCTATCCTGTCAATAATGTAGTTATCTGTATTGCTTCAGCTAATATCCAACTTTGAATGCAGTGTTAAGTCTTTAGAGGGACGCTCGTGTTCACATGGTCAGAACAGCTGTATAAGCCCTTAATATGCCCTCTTACGGCAGATAAAACTGAATAAAACTAAGGGGGAGGATGCTAATGGAGCTCTCTTTAGAATTCTTTATGCAACTGTCTGGTCAAGACATGTTGCTTATAATTGATGTGTCCATTACTTGAATTCTCTTGTAATTATAGTCAATAAGTCTTGTAAATGTGTTAAAGCTCACTAAAAGCATACAAATTCAAGAACAGAGTAAGGCTAATAATTTAAAATAATCAATGTAGGCATTTCAGCACTTAATTTCCCTTGTGTGTTGATAGCTGATCATTCTTAATCCATTAAGATTTATTTAGTCGTTTACAATGCAAAATAGGTTTGCACTGGTCACTTGTGCCATTTGAAAATGTCCACCAGGTTAAGTGCAGAATGTAGTCCATTAGTCTTCCTTGACTATATGTATTAATTGCATTTAAAATCAAGTTAATGTGGATGTGAAAGTGAGGTAACTATCAATATATGACAAAGCAACCCTACTTACATAAGTTACATCATTGATTGTAACATTTAGTAAAAGTTAGTGTACTTTTTAACATCTTATGTGTAGGTCTTATCATGAAGTATATTTTTATTGTGCTGTTGGATAGCTAAATATGCAAAGCAGTAAAAGAATACATTTCATTTTGCAAGTCATTTTTCAGTGGTGCTAGCAGAGGGGGTATAGAAGGGTTACAGAACAGAGCTTTATCTGCCCTCTTTCTCGCGGCACCTTTAAATGAAATGCTTTTGCTTTTGCTTTGCTTATTCACATAAATAGTAATGTGGAGACTTTTATTAATAGTTAATGGGAAGAAGGCTTTCTCTTCCAATCTGTATTTTCATACTTCTGATTGCCTTTGTGTCTTATAGAACCTTTTCTTCCAATCTGTATCACAATGGATGCAGTTGAGTAAGAAACACATATTTTTGGGTTATTGGGAGTGGTGGCAGAGGGAACTGACCTACTCCACCAAGTCTATATACACTGGCTTGTAACATTGGTGAGGAGAGGTACAGTATTTCTAGCTTCTCCTCTGTTCCAGGGTAACGCCAGGCACATAACAGAAGCAGAGCTCCACATTTTCCCTTTTATTGTCCTGATGATGTGCTTTTTTTAAAAAACATCTTTCTTCAGCATCTAGATGTGCATATATATGTTTATATATGTTTGTATGTGTAACCATATCCAACTCCTTGCTTTTTTTTTTTATTGAGTAATTGGTGATGGTTTGGGGGACAGAAAGGAAGGGAAAGTTGTAGAAAGATAGAACTAATCATTTCCATTAATAGAAAAATAATGTTTCAAAATACCGTTAAATAATGTAGGAGATTTTCACATTGCAAATGAAAGGGAAGCTTTGCTAGAGAGGAGATAACAAGTAAGTCCATCACATGTTGACAAGTGAAAATGAGGAAGTGTAAAGAAAAATAAAAGGAGTAGTAGAGGTGGAAGACTTTTTAGTTTGCAATTGATGCAGGTCCCATAAACCTAATTAACAATCAACATCTGAGGAAAAATCACCTGCAACCACATCATCTTTCTTTTGTTTCTTATCAAATTTCTCAGTTAATGGAAGGTTTGCTCAATGTAAGTGTGGTATCTTACTCCCCGTGTCCTAAACGTGGGAGGCAATGGGTAGATGATATTTCATGCGGCTCTGCTCACTTTGCATTGGGCCTGAGCTAAGGACACACCTATTCCTGCAGGTGGAGGTGCTGTTGCCTTTGACTGGCTTAAAGCTGAAGCAGTGAATTTTTCCTTATAGTTTTGGGTCTCTATTTTCTTAGTGTAAATTAAGGACTATGAACTCCAGTCTTATTTGTAAAACCGTAGCATGGAGGTGTCTGTCTGTCTGAACTCTTATATTTAGTCTATTTTCAATTTGATGGGCATTTTTGGTTGTTTCGTTTGGTTTGTTGTCTTTTTTTTCCAAATTCTATTGTTGAGAGCCTTATTGTTTACTGCTACCAACAGAAAATACACTCTTTGTTTCCATGCCATAACTTGTGGGTAAAGTAATCCTGTGGCTTTTTTCTTTTTTCTTAGTAATTTGGTTGAAAAGATGCCATATTGAAAGCATTTTTGTCATTTTTCTGTGAACTAAAAGCCAAGTGTGAATCCAATAGTATTTCATTTAACACAGCATATGAGAACCATTAAAGTTTGTGATAATAGAAGTATAGCTAAGAAATGGTTAATTGCTTCAACATTGTTTCAGATAGCCTTATGGCAAATACAGATTTTTTGCCTCATTAGTTTAACTCTTAGTCTAATGTCTTAAGTATAAAATTTTAGGTTATTCCCTCCAGGAACATACTGGAACAAGTTTGGCACCAGCAACCTAAAAGGGAGATGCCCTGCTTTTGTTTCCGGTGATAAGTACTGACTGGAGCCTGCCAGCACTTGAATTTTCATAGAGTTTAAATGGAGATGTTAACAGATATTCAGCTCTGGACCTGAGAAATAAATAAGAAAACCTCAAGGCCTCAGTGATTTTTGGATGAGAGCAGTCAACAGAATAATACATTTCTGTATTGTCAGCACACTGTAGCTACGATTGGTCTGAACTCGAGTTTTTCACAAAGGAGTCATGTAAATGGAAAACAGCAAAGGTCTTGTATGGAAGCCCTGCGGGACACCTGCAGTAACAGAATGAGGAACGAATTTACAATTTAATCAGTAGGAGAGAAACTAAGGGAACATAGGATTGAATCCACATGGTATTTGAATTCCATGACAAAAAAAAAAGCATTCTAAACACCTACATTTAAAAAAATCCTCTCCAACTGTGGCCTTGATGTTATTAATTGTGCAATTAGTCTTAAGATCATAAGTTAAAACATCAACATTTAATAATCTTTTATTTAATGCAAAGAGAGGCTTTTTTTTATTTGCATGGGTCTCTTTATAGAACGCAGTGTTGATTTGAAATGTCACCAAATTAATGATTAATTTAGTTTTATCAGGATCATTTAAATAAACTGGGGTTTTTCAGTGTGATTGATAGAATGTGATTGCTGTTAGCTGCAGTCTCAACCTGCTTTTGACATTTAAACATATAAAGCTGACTAGATATAACCATTCAGGTGCTAAATATATTTTACATCTACTTCCAACAGTAGAAATGGAAGTATTAAGAGATCTGGCTTCATTGTCATTGAACTGTGAAATATTCAACCTTGTCTGCCCGTGCTTAGTACTGTTGACTTTTTTATTTCAGTTAGAAGATTAAAATTAAATGCTTCATTTTTCGTCAGCTTTTGGGAATTAAATTGAAATTTAGGACTCTAAAAATTTTTACTAAGATCCTCAATTTCACCAATGGATTCTTGGAGGATGTTCTGTTTTCAAGGGCAAAGCAAAAAGGTTCATTGATCAAGTATGATATAGTGTAACATTTTTCTTATCAGAGCTCTTTATGTATATTTATTAAAGATCACATATTTCATATTATGCTTAACTGTATGGGAAGAAGTACTTCACAAAACATATACGAAACATAATATGAGACTCTATGACCATATTGTACTTACTTTTAACTGCAATTCTATGATTTTGATTTATTGATTTAAGGATTTAGTGGTCAGAAAATTGGTCAGAAAAAACAGCATGCTTTAAAATTGTGTTGCTGAGTAATAACATGAGGACTGACATTTGCCCAATTTAACTATTTCAGTAAAAAGAATAGTTTTTCCATCCTCAGGAGAGGATCACTGTTAATTAAGATTGACAAATAATTTGATTTTTTGCTGACCTGATGTGATACAAAAAATAGGCTGGTACTTCTTCCTTGGAGAAATAATTTCAGAGTTCTTTGGTCTGCAGTAGACATTTAATATTAAAGTTTGTTCTTGAAATAAATAATAGCCAAAATGTCAATACTTCTGGTTTGCAGAATAATCATAAATTCTTGACCATAAAACAGTCATAAAGGCATAATATTTTATCCACTGTATATTCATACATTGCATGTCATTACAATAGCTAGGTGATGAATCATTTTCTGTGTGTGACAGAACAAATCTGAAATACCAATGCTAATGTGAAATCTATTCAAAGTTGGAAGACTTGTAAAATTACTTTACTTTAAATATATTTGCTTAAAAAACAAGTACATTTTGCAGTTTACACCAACATCAAGCCACTTGAAGACCATTACCTGAGTTTCAGCATTTGGAAATGGGGAAAGGTGTAGAACAAGTTTTGCTGTCTTGTTGACAGGTTACTACCTACTATATTGTCTTCTCATTTTAATTTTTTGTGGGATTTTTAAGTAATAATAAAAAAAGAGTAAGTTATATTAAAAGTTAAGAAAGTAGTTTCTTTGATCTTGAACTTAAGGAAACTTTAATGAGTAATGTATAGCATATACCATCTGTGTCCTGGGAGTTATAAATTTACATACAAGATATTTTTTTTGTTAGGCAAAAATCTCAAACAGGTTAAATGCGGGATAGGCTCTTTTAAAGGTTATTTTTCCCCAGGATTTTTATTTCTTTAACTGTGGGTGATATATTATTCTAATTCAACTCATATCTTATGCTAAATTTTACTTAGGATCAAAGCCATTCAAGTGCAAGATATGCCACTTTGCAACAGCTCAGCTCGGAGATGCCAGAAACCATGTCAAGAGGCACCTTGGGATGAGGGAATACAAGTGTCATGTCTGTGGGTGAGTAAATTGAAACAGTCCCCACCATGGTTAACCAGGAGAAGAGTGCAGGATGTGCATTGTTTCAGAACTGAAAACTGTGATGTGAGCAAGAGTGGCTAAAATTATGCATGCATATCCTCCTTTCCATTGTTATGGTAAATTCCTTAAATACAGTTATGACATTCTTTTCCCACTTCTAATCCTGCACTGAAGATGAGCAATTTTATGGGCTACAAGGTCAATTTGAACCTGTAATCTGTAAATTGACTAAATTATAGGATGTTCATTCACATTGCCAGGGAGAACTGTAAATTCCATTTAAAGACATAAAAAATATATAATATAGACTTTACTGTGTGGGGTTTTTTCTTTTGCTATACTGTTATAATTTTAGTACCATTAACAGATTTCTGGACTCCGTTAGGGTTTTCATTCTTTACGAAAACAAAACACAAGACTGATTTTTCAAACAAACGGATCTAAAATATTGCTGGCATAGGACTTTAAAAATAAATTGAAGTCTTTTATGTATGCTTGTGTTCTTGTTTGTTACCCAAAAAATCTTGTTTTTCTTTTTTACTTAATCGTTATTTCCTCAGAAGAATCGTTCATAATGTTTAATTGTCCTTCAAATGTGTTGCATTTAATAGGAGGCATTGAGACTCCTTAATGCAAAACTAATTAATTTAGCAGAAATGTTTAAAAGGTTTTAAAATGCCATGGCATATATGGTACATCATAGGACATTCAAACTTGGATTTTAATACCCTAGTTCTGATTAAAAATATATTTTAATGTTATTATGCTGGAGAAATTAACTAATATATGCATCATATAAAAACATTTTACTCAAACCTATGTAACCTGCTATAGCAGTCTTCTGGCTAATGTGTGGAACAGCGCAGGTTCAATTAGATGATGCAGTGCACACATGAATGGTGTGGTGTGATGTTGGGGCTAATATTCAGCAGGAGGGGTTATTTTAGCCTTAGTGTACCGATCTACTGCAGGACAAAGTGAGTTACACATTTTAAAGGACAAGTGAATCTTCAGTTGAAGATGCAGCTGAGTGATTTTCACTGATTGATCTCTCTGTTTTTCAAATAATTTTGCATGCAGCATTATGAGATACTTTGGGTGTTTTTACTCACTTAAGAAAATTAATTGCTGACTTCTTGAGACAAGAAATAAAAATGTATGAGCCTAATTCTTAAGTCCACTGAATATCAGTAGTAGAATAACTTCTGCTACACTGTATTTTGCAGCATGTTTAAAATGAACATTATGCGTGGTAGGCTGTTTTATATTGTTTGAAAAATCTTATTTACTATCTCTGCTATATGAATTGCCAAGAATTTGGCATGGAAGATAGTTAACAACTACAGATCCACAAAACTGTTTAGCTAAGGCTAAGCTCTGTTCTTTAGAAGTTGTCAGCAAGCTTGACAGGAGTTCTTTATTCAATTCCCTTTTAACTTAAACTGAAAAAAGCATCATATTATTTAACTGTGTTATCATGAGGGGAAAAGTAAAAAAAATCTCAAAATAGCTAATACTGTATCATTTATAAAAAGAGAATTAAAATTATTAAAATTTAGCACAGCACCTCAGTTTTTAAAAAACTCATTCCTTCGCTTGAGGATTGACGTGTTCTTAGAATCTGTCTCAGAAATTACAGAACTCTTGGTTGCAATTCATGACGGTTACACAAGAGAGAGAATAAAACATGTATGAATGATTTCAACTGTGGACTTGAATGTTCGTCACTTTGCTAAGCTGATTGCTTACTGTATGTTGCTGACACGTCGTACCTGGTAGCCAAATAGGTACTCATTTTGCATTTCTGTGTAGTATTGTATTGCTAATTTTCATCAACAACATGAAGCTGTGCTATTTAGATATGGCAAAACAATCAGCTGAAGAGACATATAACACACTACCCTGTGCTCACAAAAATCTGATTTATATACCTGTTTAAATAATCATCACATTTCACTTAATGTGCACAAAAAAAGTATTTTAAGAATTATACATTAACACTGATTTAATAGGAAAAGATGTTTTTGCTCTGTAGCTAACAATCCTGAAGAACTGAGCAGGATTTGAAGAAGAAGGAATGACCAGAGCAGTTTGAACTGTAGTCCAAATAATGAATATGCCATCCTTAAATGTGGAAGAAGAGAAAAAAGTGTAATAGCCTGTGCTGTATTTCTGCTATTTTAATTGAAAGAATTGGGTAGTGTGTAGGTTAAAAAAATAAAGTAGCAACATAAAAAAAAATTAAAATTGCTAGGATTGGCTATCGGATTAGTGGCACTATAGAGCATTGGTACATTAACACCACTGACAATGTCAATTCATTATCATTGATGGCTAAATAATCTTAGAAATGCTCAGTGGACCTATTAGTTCCTGAACATAAGCAGCTCATGCTGCATTTCTTCATTAGCTTTAATTGCTATAAATTTTACCTTTTTAAAAATCATGCTTTAAAAGGTGAAGTGATCTTTCAGGAACATTAACTCTGTAATTTTGTCACAAACAGAAGGTCCTGCACTATGTTTTCTTTTCTGCAGTAGTTAATATTCTATCCTCTGACTTTTAGATTCATAGTAATAAGCCCTCTGCTAGTTGCGAGGCTAAATTGTGTTTCAAAAGCTTTTGAATCTGCTTGGGCACTTTTTAAAGGTGAAATGTCAGTGCAACATTGTGGTGTAGTGTAGTCTCAAAATACCACTTTCTTTTTATCAACACAAAAATTCACTGGAAATTTTTTGTTTTTAAAAAAAAAAAAAGGCCAGAAGCTGTATCTGTGGTGCTGTTTTAGGAAGGGTTTGCTGTGTCTCAGTTTTCTAAATGATCCTCGTATTTACATGATACAAAGTACACAATATGTAATTCACTTAGTTGTTGAAAAAGGCAGTAATTTTGCTGTGTTGTTTTATTTTTTTTTAATTGAAGTTCAGGGTTTGTTTTTCTTCAGCTGCACAGCAGAAACTACATGACACAGAAATTGGACACCGCTAATGTTTTAACATTTGGAATAAACCGTCTGCTACTCATTTCCTTATCGCAGATGTGCGTTAATTGTTTTCTTTTCCATACCCATGGCTGTAAAATATATCCCATTATTTCAGAGGTAGTATCTGTTTTCTGTGGGTAGCAAACTGCTGCATATTTGAATTAAATTTTTGAAAGTCTGGCTCTGAAATTGGCTGATACCCTGGGTTAGATGAGCAAATCTTGGTTGCCCAGCATTTAAAATTTTTGTTTCATTTGCCTGGTGAAATGCAGTGAAAATGCTTATCACGCACTTTTCAAATTTTGTGCCTCAGGTAGAACATGAAAAATGCATTGTTCTGCACTTGAGATTTTGAATAGAATTTATAGGCAATGTTTGATTTAAAAATGCATCTACTATTCTTTTGCCTTTTTCTTGGCTTTGCCTTAAGAAACAGAATTTTTGGGGATGTAGTTACATGTTTCAAGTAAGAGTAGATGCTGCTTTCTTTTTTTTCCTCTCCTTTTTGAATTCTTAAAAATCTACTGAGGAAGATGGGTATAAGGTAGGTTTGGATTTTTAGGAAAATTTTTAGTATTTGATACATGCGCATAAACATTTTTTATTACCTTCTGTTCCTAAAAATTGGAAGGACATTTGTAGTAATGTCTTTATTATGTGTATTCCATCTATAGTATTCCATATATAGTAGTCAAGAGCTTTATGTAACAAAACTATTTGTATACACAAAGGAATTTGGAGGGGGGTGGAAAAGGTTGAGTTTATTTCTGTATTTTGCAGAAGTAGTTCTTTCTTGTGAGGTCCTTTTTTGGGTGTTTTTTTTTTTTTTTTGCTTGGTTTTTGGCTTTTGATGGATGAAGGTATTGATCTCTTTTACTTCTTGCTTCTGAGTTCTCTATTTGCTTTGAAACTCCTTTTCCCAATTAATTCTGGAGATGTTATAAGTGTTCTGCTAAATAAGTGTTTTGCTAAATTCAGTTATTTTTTAAAGCCTCATATAAACGAGCTTTGAGGTGAGTTACAGTGTCCCAAGCATGGAAATAACTTCACTTTTGCTGCTGGTGTTAATGCTAAGGATAGTTCAGAGATCTTAATCTGTATAAAGTTCAGTATTTTAATGACACTGGTTGCTTTGGGAATGTCTAAAGAAAAATACTTGCCTATATTGAGTATGGTGGCTAATAGATCTTCGTACTTTATAGATAAGAATGTGCTTTGACCAGCTGCATCAAAAAAAATTGGCTGTGCTCCTGTGTGTTTTGTTCTAAAAAATCTTTTAGATTTTCCAATTTTTTTTAACTGATTACAGTTAATGTCAGGCTACTTTTAGTGAAAGCCTGCTCTTAAGATTGCTTTTAGCAAGCAAAAAAGACTTATTCATAAATTTATTGGTAGGAGCAGGAAAAACATTGTATTTTCAAGGATGCCTTAATGTACTGTAATGTAAATTAATTATTTATTCTTGTGCAGTTTGGGAAATCTTAAATAGAAAGTTGCTACTCTAGTAAAACTATTTTTGTGTGGTATTACCTAGTTTTTGTGCATTAGAAGGGATCTCTGTGTAGATGATTATAATGTCACTTTCTGACCTTTGCAGCTTGAATAATTGTAAAT
Source organism: Arenaria interpres (assembly GCA_013399435.1). Lineage (NCBI taxonomy): Eukaryota > Metazoa > Chordata > Aves > Charadriiformes > Scolopacidae > Arenaria > Arenaria interpres. Next base: position 41,375 of record VXAK01004500.1, read on the forward strand.
CATTGCTTCATAACGTGTCAGAGAATGTCTGTACTAGGCAATTAAATGGCAGAATATAATAGACCAAATTATTGCCTGTCATGTTTTCAACAACACAGTTAGTATTTGAGTTACACTTAATCATTACGTGCATTAGCAACTTCATTGGAATCCAGCTTCAGGCTGAGCATGAAATACATTACATTATTTAAACCTCTAATGGTAGAAGTCATTTATTTGTGTTGAAGTGTACAACATGCAGAGTTTCATAAAGCAAGGAACACTTGAGAGCTTAATTTATCCAAATCAAAGTCTAAATGCAGATAAACACAAGTGGCAAAAATTAGTAATTTTTATAGGCTGGAAATATTTAAAAATACATGGTTGTGGGTAATTGTAGGCAGCAGGAATAAATTAAAATCACTATTTTTAGTCAGCTCTGAGAACTAAAACTGTTGTATACCTAAATCATCAAATGCATCATGAAATTGCATTTCTGAATGAACAATTAATAACACACATCATACCTACAGATATGTCGAAACAAAAAAATATGTATTTGATTCAGCTGTTTAGGTGAGTGCGTGTGAAGTGACTGTTCCAGATCCAGATATTCTGAGTTTCTCTGTCTGCATTTTGCCGTTTGGTGCTATCGTACACTTGTGTCTACCTTTACTTCAGTAAGGAAAATGAGGTGAACCTACGTAACAGCTTTTCAAACTTCCAAGCGCTTTTAAACAAATTAATAAGAAAATACTAGAAAAATTTATGGAGTAAGGCAACATATGTGTTATATTATCTTGCCAATTTTTGTTCAGTTATCTATCATTTTATTAGATTTGCAGACCTGACCTTCGGTACAGTCTCTACTTTTACTATTTAAGAAAAGTGTTTGAAATGGAAGCAATTTACTTTTATTCAGAAAAGCTCCCGGCATCTTTAAACAGCTGGTACCGATCCTACAGTGTGTTGTGTGCGACTCTCCTGGCCTGGAAGTCTGCCATGGAGTTGGCTGGAGTTATAGCGAGTGGGTGGGAGACTCGGGCACAGGCGGTGGAAGGACTCTTCTGCTTGCGACCGGTATTACAATTGATACAGAAAAGTCAAGACCAACGTTCTGACTGAATAAAATGTGTTTTTAGTAATTTGCATGATAAATTGGATTATAATAATGATTTAGTGGTACCTGCTGAAGACAGAAGGTATATAAGGGACATACTCGTGAGAGTGTATGTTTGCATTTGCATTGGAGATAGTGATTCAGATTAATATCTGCGCTGCATGCAATCCAATTCAATGCTCTTCCAAATGGTAATTATCAAGATGCACAGGGGTGTGACTATGATATGTGCGTCACGTGTAACTAGTGCTTTTACAGCCATGCATTTTTAGTTTTTTCACT
>VXAK01004516.1:1376-13100 GCA_013399435.1 Arenaria interpres
TTCTGTTAACGGTTCAGCCTGTTTGAAGTTATCATATTTGGAATTAGAGTATAGATATACTGAGAGTTTTAGGCTCTGTGACTGGAGTTAAATCTTCAAGGCTGAAATTCGATGCTGAATCTTTGTAGGGATGCTTTGTGAACTGAATTTTCATTTGTATATTCAAAGACAGCTTTTATTTTTGATACCTATAATCTAGAAAATATTAGAGCCCTGATATATCCAGCTTTGTGCCCTCTTTATATTTCTCTGCAATCTTTTGGATGCTTCAGTTATCAATGTGGTATCTGAGTGACTTCTGTGTCTCAGCATTGTGGTTAGCATAAATTCTGTGTTGCTTAGACATGGCACTGAATATTTTACAATGATCTTCCTGAGAGCTGCCTCAGGAGGGAAACAGGAGACAGAGAAAGAACTCAGTGAACTAGGAAAGATGTTCTGAGGGTGATATAACCACGCTAGTTCCTTTACTGATCACAACTACTAGAACAAGACTGAAGCCATCCTCCCAGTTCCAAACCTCCTCACAACTGTGCTAGGAGAACTGTGCAAGACACATACACACAGATATGTACATGATTAACTAAGTACCTTAAATTAAAACAGGAGGAAGAGAAGAGGAGAAGACATTCTGCATATAAATATTTCATATAGCTATAGAGATATGAATTGCATGCCATGTATCTTTGTGACAGTGATGTTAATGAGGGCATCTTGTATGAGAAACAGAAAGTAACAAGGCTTGTAGCAATTTTTAAACTACAACATCATATCCTTTTCCTTTTGACTTACAGTCAAATAGATTTTGTTAGAAATCATGTTCTCTGAGCTAATTCTTAACCCCATATTAAAGAGGGTGATTACTAATTTCTATTTTTTCTTCTGTTCACGTAAAAGTAGAAGTGGTGGGAAGCTCTCTATAAATAACTCCATCAAGGAGGCACTTAGAGTTATAATACTTGTGGAAAAGGAATATTCCATCCAATTTATGCATTTGTCTAAATGGTTTCTCTTGACGATGTGTGTAGGAATTAATACTTGAGAGACAGATGTCCAGAGAAGCACTGCTCAACTGCTTCTCCAGATGAGTATCATAGTTCTAATTCTTACTGCTTTCAAATATATATCTATACATTACAGTAAACATCAAAGGTCATGCTCATGTGTGAATTACCATCAAGGGCATTTCCAAATCTGAGCTGGTTACTTCGGTGACTTCAGTTAGTCATTCTCAGTTTTAATTTTGATTTCTCAAATACTAGGTAAATGTAAATTAGAGCAATCTTGCTTCTCATGCAAAACACAGAAGAAGACATTTTAGACTAGAGATGTTTCTAAAAACCACATTATAATCCCTTAGTTATCAAATATGTGCAGGACTTTAAAATATTAGCAGATATTTATACATACAAGGTGAAGTTGTTGTGCTGGAGTAACATTTTCCAGCCAGTAATCATATAGCACACAACAGACGAAAATTTGTAAGTCAGATAGTGATAAGGATGAACCCATCAAGTTTAAAAACATGAAAAGACTGTAAACACTATGAAAAAAATTCAGTCAGTCAAGCAGACCCTTTTCAAATGTAATCAATCTTGGTTAAATAGAAGGCAGGAAATGCACAAAGAATCTATTACTGATCAAAGAAATTACCTTGAATTTATGAGGAAGCAGTGTGATCAACATCTTATGAACTGATGCAAGGCACTTATATGGAAACATATTCTAAGGAAAATGGAAGGATTTCATGGATGATTAATGCCTATACAGCAGAACAGGTAAGAGCATAACTTCATTTAATGTAAACATGATTATGATCTTGATTCTGCATGAAATTCAAGTTCATCCTCATCTATTTCGGGTCTCTTGGAGAGTTTAAAGTTCAACACATTCTTAAGCAGATTGCTGAACTGTGGAAATGTGTCACTACGTGTGACGAATACTAACAGGAGTATGTGATGAAATAAATATTAAAATATATTTAAAATATCTCGTATCAGAATTAAGTTTTTAATACCTAAGTTTGTTACAAAAGGAAGTTTTGTGGAGAATGGCAATGAATCAGAGCATGAAGTTGAATTATGCAAAAGGAACCAACAAGAGACCAGAACGTTTAATTTACCAATTTATAACCACAAATTGATGGAATTTATTCTATATCAAAGTATTTGCAATAGGCATGAAGATAGTGACAGTAGTTCTTGTGTCTCCAGGGATACGCAGGCCGTAGGAAATAATTTTATAATTTATTTCAATTACTTACATGTTACAGACACCTATGCTTCACCCTTGTGCCTGTATTAAACTCAGTGAATAAACATTGCTTGGGTGTGTCTAAAATACATACCTGAACACAATGAAATCTGAATACAAAAATTGTCAAGACATAGGGAATCTGCTGTTTAACTTGGTAGCTTGTTCCAAAGATTAAACTTTTTTCACTTTAAACCTGAATATACTTCCCATTGAAAGTTTTCATTCTATCAGACAGAAAAGTAATGTCCTTAGTAATAACAGTGATTGATACACCAAAAATATTTACAAGCAAAGCCAATTTACCAATGGAATAACATTTTTCACAACAGGAAAAACTATCATCAACAGGCTTTCTCTTGAAAAAATAGTCTTAATTACAAATGTACAAGGTTTCTAGTCTTGCTGATGTTGCTGTACATAACAAGGAAAAGAAATTGAACTTCATAGTACCTACTAACTTCTGTAGTCATTGAGGTTTTTGTTCACCCACTGTTTTGGCCACAAGACTTTGTGCACAGAAAATTGGGTTATTTCATAGGTTCTTCTGCTACTCCTATAAAATCCATCTCTTTCCTACATCTGGAACTATTTAAGGAAAACACTGGGGTTTTTTCTGTATTAACAGATATTGAGAATTCAGAAATTTCCTTGACATTTTCAGTTCTCTGTATCACTCAAGCAGGATCTTCTCACATTGCTAAAATAAGTAAGTATGAAATGACATGGGATTATCACCTTTCTGCATTTTTTTCTGGTTTTTTGTTTTCTTTTGTTTTCATTTGGATTTGGCTTTGTTTTGTTTTGTATTCTGGTCCTCCTCTTTTCACCTTCTTTAGAGGTTGCATAGAGAAATTGCTGCGGGTACAGTCAAGGTTTTTTCAGCACCCTGCACATCAAAGCAACCACAAACAGACTGAGGACACTGAGTATTTACCAGTTTTCACCACCCACAGTTAGATCTGGAGAGCAAGAATATGCCGTGAAAAACTGGAATTCTCCCAGGGAACTCTCCCTGAAGCACTGCTTCATTTTGCAAGAGGCTTTGGACTAAGTATTGAGAAAGGAATACATATTCAAGCATATTTCATTGAGCAAAATTCAGTCCCACAGCCCACTTGAATTCGATGATAGCACTTTCGTTCGCGTTTTCAACTAGTTGAAAATCAATGTTTCTCAGGATGCTCCACTCCATATTTCTCAGTAAGTCTGCATATGTGAATACGAGACCAGTAAAAATGGGTATTTCTACAATTAATAATTTAACTTTGGATATTAAAATGATGACATCATGGTGAATCGTTTGCTCTTATGGTTGCAACTTGAAACACAAACAAAAGGTTTCACAATATAAAGGAAAAAGCAGTATCCTACTTCACCACCACTGATATTTTTCCATCATTCACTGGGTAAATGCAAAGAGTATTTCAATCTACTTGTGTACTATGTGTTGCTATTCACTTGTTACTTGTGGTCTCCAGTGAATTTGCAGAACGATAAAGATTTCTGAGAAAGTAGATAAAGTGGTGCTATGTACACTAATGTTGCATACAAAAAGGGAGAGGAATTGGAATGGGGTAGAATTGCCTTCTAAATATTGACCAAGAAGGTTTTAGGCAGGGAAATGAAAAAGCGCATTCATTCCTCCATCCAACAGACTGTCTAAGCAGGACTGTTTTGGTATTATAAGTTAAAACCACAACTTGGACCAAAAAATTTCTCTCATGAAAGCTTGTCTTACACTCCTAGTAGAATGTCATACATCATGCAAGAAGGCAGTTACTAAAGGAAGCCCCACGCATTCAGAAGATGCAGTATTTATGTCAAGTGAAATCGTTAAGTATTGAAAGGCATTTCTACACTTCACAAAAGAGAAATTTGCAAGCTTCCAAATGCTCAAACTGGTATTTTCACCAAGTGCATCGCTGCAACAGGCAATTTAATTCTGGCATCTATTAGCGACATTAACATGATACTGTATCTGGTACTTAGTCTCTCCTCTTTGTTCAATCTGGTGTAATGTTGCAAATACAGAGACTTCACAGACAGCCACATTGTGCCGCTGATGCCACCCAGTCTTGGTTTAGCATATGATCAGGGATTTGAATATCTCTGCTCCCACTGTATAGAGTAAGCTTCCTCAATGTAGCTGTGATAGTCCATCAGGAAGGAACTAGTTTTAGGAATGCAGAACATGGGAAATTGGCTCCAGGCCACAGAGAAGCCCATTCTTGGCTAAATTCCACAGTAATCAAATCATCCAGTATGTGAGGAGAAAGAAAAGAGCCCTATATTCTACAGTTCAGTTAAGGCTTCTTCGGAGACTAAAGCAATCATAGAGGCTTAACCAGATATACCTTACATGGCCTTGGGCCAGCACTAGTTAACCTACACTGATCACTGCTATTGTAACTACCGACAGACAAAACCCAAGAGGAGATGTGCTCGTATAAGAAGACAGTTTTATTTTTCTTTTTGCATCTATATACTGCTTGTCATTATTTTATCTCTGTGAACAGCCCACAAAAGATAAAGCCAACAAAAATGGGGACTATTTACCTGTGATGTATCATTTACCTGAGAGCAACATGATTGCCTCAAACATTTTGGCTAGGAATGTTTTCACGGCTCTGAAGGCAGATGCCGTGTTGTCACTGTGACCCAAAATTCCCAACAGAAACTCTGACAACTCAGAAACAGAAGGTGAAGAGGGCTCTGACAATGGCAACTTTGAAGAACAACATGCAGATTTACCCCTGGGGAATACCTCACAAACTGTTTCTGTTCAGTCGAGCGTAGGCGATAGAATCAAATCCAGTAGCTGTAACAAAGGACAGAAAAAGAAGCAGCAAAAGAAAAATAGAAAGAAAAAGAAGAAGAAAATTGTGAAATAGTAAATGATGTTAGCAAGGCAGGTGGGGATATCTCCAATCAGAAGTACAGACATAAACAGCTCTTAGTATCCAAGGATCTTCTTATGGCAGAGGATCATAGAATCTGGAAGACCTATGGTAGGAGGATCAGGGTAGGCAGTTTTCAAGGGTGTCTGGAGCATTAATCTGGGTACTAATAAGGTTGTATGGAGAAAAATCTTTTTTAATGATGGAGGAGGTGATCTCTGTTGTATGGCTGAAAGAAAAGGAGGAACAGATTTGCTCTGACATGCACTCAGGTTGCCTCCTGCAGGAGTAGCGAAAACTACTGTGTATGTTGGACTGGATCTACAAAGACCTGCTTTTAGCCAGTTCTCACCTTCTCTGCAGAAAGAACAAGGATAGTTCAAAATCCTACAGCACTTCCAGTTTAGCTAACTTTTGATAGCGAACATTTGGAGATTCTCTCCTTAGAGTTGATTGCTACATAGGCTAGATCAATGATTTCCAGAGTTCCTCCACTCTGATCACAGTGTCTGATGATGTTACTGTCCAGAAATACCAGAAAATGTACACAACCCATAACTGTGCCTTAGATAAAACAGTGGAGGAAAACCAGAATGTATCTGCGGAAATGCTAAATAAGAGTGAACGTGAGATGAGACCTGTGCATAAAGATTTAATATGACTCTCAGGATACAATAAATCGTATAAAGACAGTAAGAGTATATTTCACATAATCTTCTTACTCCAGAGTCTTCCTTGTCATACTAGACATTCAGGGTGGTGTTAACCTCAGACCATTTTAAATATTGGCTTTTATCTATGTTCTCAGGCTCCTCTTATTCCTTCTGTTCCAGGAAATGGAAGAACCTTTATCACCAGATGATTCTTTGTGCCAATATACTATAGCACGCCAATACAATAATATAACCAGTTAGACACCTGTGTAAGGAAAACGCCCACGAGTATATTTGTAATGACATTCAGATAAAAAGACAATAAAAATATGTTTATTAATGTATATGGCTCTAGTGTATCAGTACCCTGTACTATATGACATGGTTTAAAATACTTACAGCACATGCAGTACATCCCAGTGAGCTGGGACTAGGGTTCAAGAGAAATGAGGTGGGTTTTTTTTTTTTTTTTTTACTATGAACGAATACTACCAGACTTCGAGAACCTCATTTTCACCAGCCATTAATTAAGGATTATGATACTTATTTCCTACACAACCTATAGCAAGGTCTTTTTAAAAAAAATATTATGTAAATGCGAAGTGTCACTGTATCACATAGGCCAGTTTTGCTGCTGGTGTCAACAAAATGCTACCTATTTGCTGGGGATACAGAAATTTTTGAATATATTCTGCAGCAAATCAAAGACCATTCAGAAAGCTTTAAAATCGCAGAAGCAGTAAGGAAGGAAACAAGCTATCTGACAGATGTAGAAACTTATAACATGGTCACATTAAGTACTGATTAAATTTTGCACTTCAGCATGGTCCCACAGGCTACACTGACTGCAGTCACACCTGTGGGTAATTCCAGTTAAATAAAAACATGGTCAAGGGTGAGACTTTGTTTGAAATGTCAATCCATAACTTGTTAACACATTGAGCAGAATCACCACCTATAGCACTTCCTTGCTAAATTAGCAACTGATTTAACTCTAACAAGCTGCAGCAATGTGTAACTCAGTCTTGCATGACCATCGAGATTTGCATTTTTTCATTCAGTCATGCTTCTGCATATTACACTGTAGTACCATAACAACGATGTGGCATTCTACCTTTAAAGGATTTGACAAGGGCATGCCTTAGGGGACACAAATGAGAACACCTGGCTTTGCTGTAATAAGCAGGTGAATGCTATTCTATTCCCTTTTGAATACTTTTTTCAATAAACTAAAAGGGAATTTCATCGTGCTTTTTGCCCAAAGAAACAAATTCTGAGGTCGTTCTGTATTTACTAATGTGTTTTGGTGATCTGCTGGTCTCAGGAAAGAATCTGGAGCCAAATGTTTTATATTTGCAATATTTTTCAGCTATAATAGATAAATGAGGCAAGGGTCAAATCTGTTCTCCCCTAGAAGATATCCTCACAGTTACGTGTACGCTATCATTGGGGAAATTTACTCACCATTTCATTCGTGAGTTCTGGTCTCCTGATCACTTGGGTGGCCTATGTGGTAATTTTCTTGGCAAACCAGCTAGTTTCCTTCAAGAGCAAACCTAGACAGACTACACATTTGGTTGCAGGCAGAGTATGGATATAGATTATACCAGCTTAGATTGTCTCCAAAATCTACCCAACCACTCCTGTGCCTTAGAAGTCCCCTGGTGCCCTCATGCTACATGATAGCCTTGATGTCACACTGTTGCTGAACTTAACAACACACACTTTGTATTACTTTAGGCACTACGAATTAATAATTCTCATGAAAATATTCATGGTATCTTTGGGTCCATGGGGCACTACATGGAGCCCATAGGAAACTCAAGACAATGAAAAGTAGTAATAGATTGAAAGAGTCAGTCAGTCCTCTCTATAGAGGCTGACCCTGAGTAATATGAATACAAAATACTCTCCTCCACTCGGCCTGAGGGCCAATGAGTATTTCTAGGGACAGATGGCATTTGATAGGTTAAATGAGCCCATGATATAGTCAGCAGCTGCAGTTGCACTCATCAGCTGTTGGTCCTTTCTGCTACGAGTGCATGTGTATTGTCAGTACTGCCATCCTAAAGACCCCAGTGCCGATGCAGGTGGTATCTGGAGATGCCAGTGCTAGCCATACAACAAACACCATTGTTTTAAGTTTGCTTTGGCAGCACAAATTCAACCTGTTTAATCATAAGGCATAGCCCTAACATGCTAATAGTTACAAAATGTTAATGTACCTGTATACACACATAAGAACTCATTGGCAGAAAACTATGCCTGTTAGGTCAATTCAGAATATATGAAATTTCCGACTTCACTTATATACAGTGTTCAGTACAATTCGGTATTAACGTTACACCTGTAACTGGGCTGGGAAGTTGACAAAGATGTATCTCATGGTCACAGGAGCATCTGATGTCCCATAAATGTATGTTCCTTATTCTCTCCCTCTAGCTGTGATACTGCTCTCCTTGCTTCATTAATATTTTCATCTTAACCCATTCAACTGTTGGTCACTATTTTCATGAGGTGTACTTTGATTTAATGTTTTAGCAAAGGCTTTACAGAAGTAAACATACTAATCAAAACTCCAGCCAGGCCTAAGGCAACAACAAGCAAAATAAACGCACCAAAGTAAATAAACCTTCAAAGGTAACCTAAATAAAACTGTTATGCAACTCATTTTCCAGCATGTGACTTCATAGTTTTCTAAGCTGTACAGGAGTACAAATACAGTGATAAAACATAAGCACACACATGCATATAAATATGACGTGAAGATCCTTGTCCATATAGCCACTCATTTCATCACAAAAGGAGATCAGGTTAGCCAAGTCTGAGCTGTCCTTGGAAAAATGTGTTCACTGTTTTCAATTAGCTGCTTCTCTTCCACACTTCTTTCTTGACTTTTTAAATGGAATGAGCGTAACATTAACATTTTCTCCTTCTCTGACTGCTATGTGTTTTCACAAATGAGGGACAGCTTTCTCCCAATCACACTGGCCTGCTCTTTCAGCATCCCATAGAGTAGAGCATGTTCAGCTTCCCTTGTTAGTCCCTAATCTTTTCTCTCACTGCTGGCTGTCTCCCTTTTCTTTTCCAGATCTTGTTGGTATGCAGAGATATCTTGGAGCAGGCTTTGCCAGTAAGAACTAAGCCAAAACCAAGTATTTAATTTCTATCTTTTCCACATTGTGAATCACAGGACTCTCTCTCCCACCAAGGGACCCGTATTTTCCCTGAACTGTTACTGTTCAGTCTTCAGCTCACCAACCTGCAGACTCAGAAACAAGGCTGGGCAAGAGAGACAGCATTTCCTCCTAAGTGAAAGCACAGGAGGAACACTCCCTGGGTGGTCCACATTCTTATTCTTGTCCTGCTTCAACTGGTAGAGTTGCCTGGGAACACCTCCAAAGAACAAAATAAAAATTTCTGTTCAGTGCCTGCCACCGGACAGACTCAGGCAGCATTGTTCTAACATAATATTACAGCAGCTATCCCTCAGTGGTAAAAAGGCAGCTTCTGTACTGTCTAGAAAGCAGTGTTTCTTTTCTGTGTACGTGAAATCAATGGTTGTCTGCAGAAGGGGACGTTGGTTTTGTGAGAAGTGGAAATACTGCCACAGCGGGGACCAGGATAACAATTGAATAGCATTACAGACAGTTTAAAGACGAAAAGGGGAAAGAGGAAGATGAGGAAATATGGAGAAAAAAGACAATATCCAAAGCAAATGCAATGAAGAGAGCAAAGGGAGAAAAAACAGCAGTGCACGTGAAGAACAGGCAATCAGAAAGCAGAGAAACAAGAGGCTGGAGATAAGACAGATCAAGGGCTCTAACAAAATCTCATTGTGCCGGACACAGAAAAACACTGACTCACCAAACTCATTTAGTGGATGCAAACAGTAAGGTCATGAGAAAGCATGAACCATAAAGCAAAATAAAAGTCAATCTATTAATCCAAACTAGATTTTGGAGTTGGATTTTGTGATATTCATAGATGTCTCTGAAATCTTCAAGCTTGTCTCTTCCAGTCAATGACCACATAGTCTTTTAAAAAAAAAATTAGAGGTGAGTTGCATAGGAGACAGAAAAAGGAACATGTTCTCCTTGGTCCCTTATGCTGAGTGTAGAGATAACTGACATAGCAAATGCTACATGATTGTGTTTTCTGAACTTTTATGAATTTGCAATGATCTAGGCTGCTCTGGCTGTGACTTATCTCAAAACCTTGGAGTTTGTTCCAAGACTGCTGAACACATTGTACGTATTCTGGATAAGGAGGCATCTCTATTCCTTTCCTCGGAAGCTCTGCTGTTTCCTAACCTGTCTGCCATAGTTTAATGCAGAAAAGAATCATAGGTAACTATGAACACAGTAAATGCATTCCATCTGACGTAGAGCGAACTCCTATTTGCATATTGAAAGGCACTTTAAAAGAATGAAGGTCTCCTTGAAAGTCCCTTACAGAAGACTGCATTTTACTAAAGAGTAACTGCACGTTATTGTTGACTCCTGAGCATTGATTAGAACACTGCTATACAGAGTATTAATATGCAATTTTCCTAATTAATATAAAGATTTCTAACTGTGTACATACAAAATTATGATTTATAAAAAATTTGGTTTTCTTGCGTGGAAGATATACATTAAAATTGATTTTTCATGTGTGTTCTGTAAACTATAATGATTCCATTTCCAGGTAGTATACTTTGCTCTTTTATTCAATTATTCATAGTTAAACTGACATCAGAGACCATCTTTCATTCAGAGACTAAGAAGAAAAAGATGATTTTTATAAGTGCCATTTATGAACACAAATTCCTTCCTTCTAATCAACCTGGCAATTAAACTCTCAAGAAAAAGTGCTACCAAATAAGGAAAAAGAAACCAAAGAATCCTGCTACAGTCCTTTTCTTAACACAAAGATTCTTTTCACTTGAGTTTCCTCAGTAAAGCTGCCTTCGTCTAACACCACTTAGGGTTTTCAATGTTTTTTTCTAAAGTGTCTCTATTTTCTTTCTCTTTTCCTGTTCTTAAGGCTTGATTGTACCGATGAAAAATACCAAGGTTTCTGAAAAATGTTGTAATTAAGATCACTTCCAGAAACCTGTGGTGGATGTATTTATTAATTTGTACTTACATTGCAGAAGTGTTTGAAGAACTGTCTGTGATAGGTGAGGTACAAATACTTCTAGAAACATAGTCCTGCTCTAATGTTTTTGTAATACGAAAAGGAAAGAGAGAAGGTTTTGACTGATGCGAGGATTATTATTTCCATTGTGAACGGATACTTGAAGCACAGATAAATGAAGTGTCATTCTGAAAGTCACGAAGGAGAACTGTGCTGGAATTAGAAATATATCAGGTCTCCTGAGTCCCCACCCTGGGTTTCACCCATGAAATAATTTACCTTTCCATATGCTTTCACCCTTCACTGTCTTCCAAGGGGTTTGCACTTTGAAGTTCTCAATCATATTCCAAACTACTGGAATACATTATGGGTAAAATGAAGTTACAAAAGTAAGCTTATTGACCTGACAAGCCATCTGTCAGAATTTACGATGCAAATAAAACTAAATCCCATAAACAAATTACTGGCTTCATTCTATGGGCAGTGTTCTGTATTCAACCACTCGGTGTTTCCTTTATACTCCTTGTTCCACATAGCTGCGTTGCTCCCATCGCTACTAATATTGAGTATTCCCTGCAGAGCCAAACAGGCTCTGCAGAGAATACTCAATACCAAGATTGTGCCCAAATCATGGTATTAAGTTCCTGGGCAATGAACTGAACTGATTTTTCTATTTAAGTCCACCTAGTAGACTTGAGGCACTTCCTGAAAGAAGAGTGTAAGTGAAGTTCTTGGCTATTACTTGTTCTAGTTAAGCATTCCCAGATCTACATGAACAAATAGTGATAATAGTGCTT
>VXAK01004533.1:0-14468 GCA_013399435.1 Arenaria interpres
GGCGCGGCCTGCGCCCTCCCCTGGCCGGGCCGGGTCGGACGGGCCGCGGGGCTGACAGGCTGGAGCTCGCAATGGCGTCCCCTGCTCAGGGAAAGGAGGGGAAAAGGCTCAGTGCCTGGAGGTGGGACGGTCTTTGCAAAGGGATGCTCACAGAAACGTGTGTTGTTTTATTTCCAAATAGACATTACAGAATCACAGAACTGTCAGAGTTGGAAGGGACCTCTAGAGATCATCTAGNATCCACGCAGGTCTTGAAGATCTCCAGAGAAGGGGACTCCACGACCTCCCTGGGCAGCCTGTTCCAGGCCTCTGGCACCCTCACCGGAAAGTTTTTCTTCATATTTGAGAGGAACTTCCCATGTTCCAGCTTGTGCCCGTTGTCCTGTCACTGGGAACCACTGAAAAGAGTCCAGCTCCATCCTCCCTCAAACCACCCTTTAGATACTTGTAAACATAGATTAGGTCTCCCCTCAGCCTTCTCTTCTCCAGGTTAAAGAGCCCCAGCTCTCTCAGCCTTTCCTCGTAAGGGAGATGCTCCAATCCCTTAATCACCTTTGTTGCCTGACGCTGGACTCTCTCCAGCAGTTCCCTGTCTCTCTTGAACTGGGGAGCCCAGAACTGGATGCAGTATTCCAGTTGTGGCCTCACCAGTGCAGAGCAGAGGGGGAGAATGACCTCCCTCGACCTACTGGCCACACTCTTCCCTGCACAGCCCAGGATCCCATTGGCCCTCTTGGCAACAAGGGCACGTTGCTGGCTCATGGAAAGTTTGCTGGACTCCCAGATCCTTCTCCTCAGTAGCGCTTTCAACAAACTCAGCAGTGCTTACACAACAAAACTTTAGAAAACTGCCTCATTTTTTCCCCCTCAAAATAGTCAAAACAGAGGCAAGCAGAGCAGACAAGATGTGAAGGGCAGCGGGCTCTGACTCAGGCAGGGCTTCCCTCTCCCCTCCCCAGCCCCAGCAGCTCCCCATGGCAGCCCGGGGCCGGCAGGCTGCCTCAGCTAGCGTTGCGGAAGGAACGGGGACCTCCTCCTCCTCCCTTCCAAATAGCGTAGATACAGACAGGTGGAGAGGAACCACAGTTCACCGTAAAAGAAGGTTAAACCTCCAGGCGTGTGGGCACTGCGCACCGTTTGCTTTGGAGGCCATTTTGTGGTTGCTGGACCAGGGCTGCTGGGGGCGGCCAGTGCAGACTATCACCCTATTTAAAATCCTGCATCACTAAAGCACAGAGCTAGACAGTGCCATGCCTGGGCCAGAATCTGCCACTCAATTCATAAAAGCAAGGAGAAAACTTGCTGAGTACACGGAAGCAGCACTGGGAAGAGACTGGGGGAAATGGAGACCTGTGCGGGGCTGAGGCCATGCAGCAAAGGTGGTGGGAGCCACTGTCCTTCATTTCGGGGAGCATCTGGGGCAGAGACAATCGCCATGAGCATTAGGCAATAACAGCTTCCTGGTGGCACGTTTCACAGAATCTTCAGGGTTGGAAGGGACCATCGAGTCCAACCACAATAATTTCGGGCACTAGAGCATGCCCTGAAGTGCCATGTCTACACGTTTCTTAAATACCTCCAGGGATGGTGACTCCACCACCTCCCTGGGCAGGCTGTTCCTGTGCCTGACCACTCTCTCAGTAAAGTAATTTTTCCTATTATCTAATCCAAACCTCCCCTGCCTCAACTTCAGACCATTTCCTCTGGTCCTGTCATTATTCCCTTGGGAGAAGAGGCCAACACCCACCTCTCTACAGCCTCCTTTCAGGTAGTTGTAGAGGGCAGTGAGTCTCCCCTCAGCCTCCTCTTCTCCAAAGTAAACATGCCCAGTTCCCTCAGCCTCTTCTCATATGACTTGTTCTCTAGACCCCTATTCTATTTCATCCTCAAGGGCAAAGCAATACAATATGGCATAGGAGGTAGAAGAATGTATTACAAAAACTGTTGTTCTTGAGGGCTGCCTACGCATAGCCTCTTACTGCTGTTGCTGTAGTAGAGCAGTGAAACCAGTCGGGCATTTCTGACTCAAAATTATCATAATTTCTGATAGAGGGGATGGGGGTGCTGAGAAGGTAGCTGTGAGCAGCAACTCTGAAGGGAGACAGCCCCTGAGCCCAGCAACCGCTGCCTGGGAGGGGGGACCCAAGTTTTGCAGTGCTAAACTCTCCAAAGGACCTGGGCAAGAAAGCAGCCAGAGGAGAAGAGCAGGGAGCTCGGCCAGAGGGGAACTGTGCACCCAGGCTGTCTTCATACAGCTCAGAGAGAAACACCCAGGCAATCCCTCGTTCCCAGTTTAATTCCATTCAGTTCCCAAGCAGAAGTTTATTCCAAAGCAATACAAATATTAACACAAAACCTTAATAGTTTTATGAGGATAATGATCCTGACCTTTTTTTTTTCCCACCTCTTCTATGTCTGTGACTGTTGTATTACATGAGGTACCTCAAATACTATGCTGATGGCTAGGGACCCCACAAGTTTTTGTAGGTTCAAATGTGGGACTCGTACTGGAAGAAAGATGCTACCACCACATGGTGCAAAATGCTGATCCAGTGTAAAATCATTCTGCAATTCAAATCTATTAAGTAGTTTGGACAGGTTAAATTTATACTGGCCTTCTTACATAAAACCAGCATAAATTTGGCACAAGTTTTAATGTTCTCTGCAAATTTGGACAAAAAAATATCCTGAATTTGTCCAGCATCTGACTGCAATCTAATCCATCCCACTACCAGAGCGGCGTGCAAATGCAGGGCTAAATGATTGTGAAACTTTGTCCTAACTTTCTTTAGCATGTGGTCGAGCACATTTCCCCATCACCAGTCCTGCAGTGCCACGGCTGGTTCAAGAGCTATATTTCAGCCACTTCTACAGCCTTCCTGATGAGGAGAGAATGCTTATGCAGCTGTATCTTGCTGCAGATCTATAGAGTTATTTGGCTTTTAAAAAATGCTGAATGTGATGAACTGTAGTGAGAGTAACAGCAAAAGAGGCAAGAAAAAAAGCTGAGAGAGAACAGAATTGTAGACTAGCAACATTAAGAGGGAAGATGAAATGTGTTTCTCCCAAAGAGATTCAGGCATAATTTAATCCACATTCAATTCATTATCTACAAATTTAGCTAGAATGACTAAACCAGCCACACTTTTACAAATAACTTGGCATGAGAGGCATGGGCACGACTTGCCATGGTACTCATTTGCTTGCGTCCACAGGGTATCAACTCCAGAAGCACAGCAGGTCCCAGCACCAAGCTGCGGTCCTCCTCCATCCCCCTCGAGTCACTGGTATCACATCCTGTAGTAGAGAAAGTTTTCTTGAGGAGTGCCTTATCCTCACCTTACCTACTTCTAAAAATAATGAAGAAATCAAGACGGGACTTATTCCAATTTCTTTTTTTGTCAGCTGACACAGAAGTCTGGCTCACGACCAGTGACAGATGATTTTGTGTAGAAATCCTGAACATAAGTGTGAAAATACAGCTTCATTTAACAAAGGGAAATACTGCCTCTCTGTAGGTAATTTCGTAACGCTTTTACAGACTTCAAAGTGGAAAAGGTATTAATGCAATTATATTATCAGGAAAAAATAGGTTCATATGGGGAAAGTGGAGAGACAGTATCATTAACTAATATGATTAAGATATGTGTGTGTGCAAATTGTGCATCTGTAAATTGTATCATACCAGTTACTATTGTAAATCCAATAGTGGACAAATTTAAGAAGGATTAACTAGTCTGATTAAGGTTTTGCAACTCTGGACTCCCCCACTGGGAAAAAGCGGGGTGGTGAAAACGCAACATGCATTTGGGGGAACTAATCAGATTTGGGAAAGAAGTGAGATTTTAACACGGGATCTGTTTAAGCACAATTCCACCTCATATTTCAGGTTTGAGCAAGCCATTTCCCAGGGAAAAAAGAGATCGCTTCTGGAGAGGTTTTCCTGAAGATCTCCTGCGTGGCAATGAAACAGTCCCACCTGCCCATGAGCGGATATTAAATGTCTTCGGGTGACAAAACAGTAACCAAACATTTTTATGATAGCATTACTAGATACCTTCTTATCTTGTAAGGGCAGAATAACCATGAACTGGAAACACAAGGCAAACAGCAATAATGAAAACGGTGTAACAAACACTGTACTTACGCTGCCCAAAGAATATATTCTGAAGTTTGGGAAATTACGGTTCAATTTTTAAACTTGTAAATGCAAGCATTATATTCAAAAAGCAACCTATGTTTTAGTGGGGGAGAAAAAAAGAGGAGTAGTAAGATACTGTCCACATAAGCAAATATTTGGTTAAAAATACTTTTATCACAGACTAACAAAGCTCTGTCTCTCTGTGTATGGAGACACAGGAGAAAGGACACAGAATAAAATACTTTGCTCAGCTGCTTTCCAGCTCAGGACATCAGCAGGAAGGGCACAACGTTAAATGAAAGCAAAGACAAAAAATTCCCTTAAATGATACTTGCAGCTATTGAAAAACAAGTATGGTTAAAAAAAAAAAAAAAAAGGCAAGTCAGGACAATTTTATAAGAAATTATTTTCCTTGAAAAACTAGAAGTTTCTTCTTCAAAAGCTTCTGCTGACACATTGGGTCATTTTGAGTTTGGGGAACTTAAAGCAGATATAAAGTCTTTGAAAGTCTGAACTCAATTCATGCAGTTATTTTGGAAATTCTCTGTATGTGGAACTTAGGTTTCCACGTATGTATAGAAACGCCCTGATTTGCTCTGGATCCTTCAGCCAGATTGATGGAGCACTCCTGGACCCTAACCCTTTTCCAGAATTGTTCTGTATTTTACAAACACACACCCTAGACCAAAATAACCATGATATATGTATATAAGCCACGTAGGACCCAGGACCATTTCCTGATCTTCGACAGCCAAGACATTTTCTTGGGAGGTGGGAGATAAGAGCTGAAGCCTTTTCCAGGCCATGAACGGCTGTTAAAAGCCAGGTCTCTGTTTCCTGAACAATCTTTCCAGACACACCACCGCTGAAGAAAAGCATGGGTTTAGCAGTTTGCAGGTTCCTCCTTTGCTGCATTATTTTCAGATACACAAGCATTTTACAGATTGAGCCTTGCTCGGCTATTTTAAGGAAACTCTATGTGATATATCTCACCTTAGTCTGCTCAGCTCTTCATCTTCTACTTCATGAAAGACTTGGAAAAGTGGAATCCCAGAAAAGATAAAAGAAATTCCTACAAGCACAGAAGTTTTTCTTCACAGGAAGTTTGAAAGACTTTGATTATTTAGCGTACTGAAAAGTGATAAATGCAGCATAAAAGCCACCAAAATACTATAATGATGCTTGACTTTTGCACAAAATTATATAATTTATTTCAATATTCTTGCAACAGTTTCCAGTCATACAATCAACTTATTTTCCACATAAGTTTATTTTAAGCCTTACATACATTCAGAATTATTGTATATGTCTTATCTAATGAATTATCAAGTATTCAGACAGATGTGCATACTGCCTTTCACTGTGCCTGTGACATTACTTTTCCTCCTGTTTCATCATAAATGAGTATCATCGCTATCAAAACCTGATTCAAAAATACAGTTGCTCAAAAGGTAGAACGAAAAGAAAAAATAGAAGATGCTGGTCTGTTGTGGTCCTCAGAATTGCTGAAAATGCCCTTGTTTTTACTATAAATGTTCAAATGGCACATGAAATGAAAATCTCAAGAATCTGGGTATACGATTCAGTAGTTCCCGAGTTATGCCGTACAAGCATTTTGGGCAATCAGTTGTAACACGGATGTACAGAAGCAACTTTCTTGAATAGTCAAGAAAAAAGATCATGTGATATTTTAGCATATGCTATTGTTATAACATATGCTTTATATTGTGTAACAGTAAATTCCACTTAAATGCAGTAGGCACATGCTGCCATTTCATGAAGCTATACTACACGAGTAATTTACATTAAGTATCTACAAAAGCATTTCCTATTTTCAACTGAACTGTGGCTAACCCTACAGCAGAACACAGAGCCTCGTCACAGTATCTGTCTTCATTACTTTTTTGTGCCATGGAAGAATGTAACGCTGGCATTACAGCACCATTTTATTATTTTTTTTTTTTCATAGAATCAATCCAAATTTTACAAAAATATAATGAACTAACCAACAGAAAAGTATGCTGCATGTTCACTTCTGTCTATAGATACCACTTTGCAATTACAGCTACAGAAGTCAAGGAATTAAGTATTTGGAAGTTAGGGCTGTGCACTCCTCATGTAACTATGTACTCGCGCTGTATATTACCATATAAACTTCTCTTGTGAGGGGCAAAAGATGAAAAGTGCACGCTTAATAAACTGGACAACAGAAGTAATTCAATTTCTTTTGCTTTTTTTCCAGCATGACATCATGTCTGTTACTACCATTCAAAGAATTGCATGTCTTATGGTACTCATGACATCACTGTCCTGTTTCCTCACAAACATCAATGCAACAATCTCCGATGAGCCTGACTCAGTAACACCGAGCGAATACTGCTGCATCTCCCAAGGGATTTACCATTTGGCAGGATTCTATTTACCATAACTTCAGAATATTAATTTTCCGTGTTCTGCACTGTGAGTTCCCAGCTTGAAAGCAACCTGGGCCCAGAGAGACAGATTAACAACCAGTGGAAAATGAAACCAAGCTTCTCAGCATGCACAAAGATCGTGCAAAAGGCAAAGCTATTCTTCTCAACAGTGAAACAATCCTTTATCTTCTTGTCCATTACACACTTTTAAACCTCCCCAGCAAATTAAGTCAGCACCTTACAAACAATCTGTCCACAGGCAAAGATTTCTTCTCCTCATCATGTTGCCTCTCTGAACAAGGCAGGAAGCTTGCACTGCACGTATTCCACAACTTCCATCCTTCTGTCCTCAACCCAAAATTGTAGTTTTAAAGTGCATTTAAAACAAGTTACTAGCATTTTCACAGATGAGAAACTGATGCTGCAGTGCTTCATCATGTCATTTATGTATTTGATCAAAGCACTGAAGCTGGAGTCCCCCTGAGCTCTGTCCAATCACAAGACCTTCAGCTCTCTCGACTGGATTTCTAATTTATGCAGTTTAATCAGGTGCCCAAGGATAAGCATGAATTCATCCTTTAGGAGTACTAAGAAATACAAAGGAGATGGGAACACTAAACCCAGGTCTCAAAAGCAAAACCCTACCTACAATATCACACTGCCCCCTGAAATTCCTAGCATCTTAGTTTTTGAATACCTTAACTTGGACCTTTAAAATACTAACATACTTTCAGATGTAAGAAGAACAACACAAACACAAGTAATCAAAGTCATCAGCAGCTGGAGCATATTTATCCACTATATAGATCGTTATTGTACAAGCACAAGCTGCAGCTGATTCTCTCCAGAAGACAGGCTTTGCCAGTGATTTCACTGCCCAGAAGAGGAATCCAGCTTCATTTTCGAAGCCTGAAATCAGTACAAACCGCTGCCCCATCTTCCCCCTCCCACTTCTTTGGCCTGCCAAAGCTTACTCTTGTCTTAGGTTAACCGTAAGCACAGGAGTCTTTCTAAATCCACTTTCTACCACACAGACATTTAAATTCCCTTGCTATAGCACCAGTTCCAGAACATACTCAATAACGCCACTTCGGTGCTCTATTTTTCACTGCGTAAGATGAATTTAAATTGGAAAAGGAAGTTTCTCTGCTGGTCTACTCCTGTTGTCTGTAACAGCCACCCTGGCTACCAGGGGCAAGTGCACCTCCTCTTAGCAGCTCTAGACAAAAGCATAAGCCAGTCAGGCTCTATGGCTAATTCTGCCACCATTTTCTAACAAACCTTTGATTATCACTGACATTGCACCAGTTTCCTGTCAAAGGCCCTATTTCACACCACAGAAGTATTTTAAGACTTAACAGAATCTATTTTTAATTTTTCCTTTATAAACAGATAATGCATTTCCATTTTCCATTCACTTCACCCTGAAAAATCACTAAAATATCCCTAAATTTTCCCAAAATTCTGAGTAATTTGAGACCAGGGCAGAAAAGAAGAATTTGGCATCTAAGAGCTCCAATCAGCAGCAACCTGGTATGGTGTATGTTTCTGTCACATACACCTCTCAGTGCAACTGGGGTTGTATTTTCCCCATGAAAATCATGGCATCCTTCTTAAAGAAACAAATACATTTGACAAATAAAGAGAATTATCAGAATAGAAACAGGCAGCAGTGCTTGAACCACAAACAATGCTGACAGGCCACCTTTAATTCAAATCTGTTTTAAGTCTAGAATCCAGTTAATATAACTGGTTGGGTTGGTTGGTTGGTTGGTTTAGGTTTTTTTTTTTTGTGTGTGCTTTTTTTTTTTTGATAGAGGTTCTTAGATAAACAATATCTTCCATATTCTTAAAATGAGATTGTCCTTCCTCCTCCTAATCCTCCTGCCAGATGCAACAACTCCCCTTCTACAGGCAAACTGGCTAGCAACATCCACTTGTAGTTTAAAATTAAAATTTAATTTTCAAATTCTAAATTAATATTTACAAGGTATCACCCAAGAACTCTTCTCTTAATGTACAGCAAACTATACTCAAAACATCAAAAGTTATTTGTCCATGGACACAAGAAACAAGTGAAAACAACTTATGTAATAAAGTCTTGGTAGAAGTCAACTCAATTTTCAACAGTTTTAAAATACGATCTTGCGATGGGTTGCAAAATATCTACCTGGAATTAATTTGTGCATTCTCTAAAATATTAAATTTCATGCAATGCATGACACATGAAGCGCAAATTATCCTGAAATAAGTAAATATACACTAATGTGGGATTGAGGAACTAGTTTCTGAAGCAGATTTTTCACTTGTTAGCTATATACTCATACCCACTCATGAAGAAAAAAATATGGAAAACTACATGTTCATCTTAAACATCTGCTGACACTGGGCATTAGGAAAACAAAATATATTGAAATGCAGACTGATTTATGTATACTAAGACAGTTTGTAAACTGTTACTGTTTGTAAACTTTTACACAACACTGAAGTCATTTGTGGAACAGAAACAACAAATTGCTTGGGAAGAAAAAGTGCAAACAAAAAAGAATCTTTGCTGAAGCCAAGCACGGAACAGAGGAAGTAGTTAAAACTCAGACTGAATCTCTCTCTCAGAATATTAGGAACCATTTAACTACAGAGCAGCATCAAACTGAACTATCCCGTATTTTCCATTTATCATCCATTCAGGTTCAGAAGCCTGAATTTGTTCACCTTGTCCAGGTTTTAGGCCAACCTGAGTGTCAGATTTCAGTGTTCTCAAACTACAGAGAGGCGCGGGATGAAACTTGTTCAAGGCTTGATGAAATGGAACACTATATTCCCATTTCCTATCTCCTGTTAGTTTCCTGTAGTTTAGATCACCTTTGAAAAGAAGCAAGTTTGACTTCTGTAGATCAGCATACAAGTCAGGCGCAACTTCAGCCATACGAGAAAAGTCATGTGGCAAAGTCCAAAACATGTGATCACAGTAAACCCAAACTCCCTTTTTCAAATTGCCCTCCCAGTTTATCCCACATTTAGACATCCACCTATGATTAGCTGACTGCAGTTGTTTAATAGTCCAGTTAAAATCATGCTTTGTGGTATCTGACACGTACCACGGAATACTTTTTCCATGAAAATGGACTTCATCAGCTAGCTTTGATGATAACAGGAAATCAGCCAACACAAGATCACTTAGAAGTTCAAATCCAGCATTATCCAGGATTATGTCAACTCTAACTTTACTATTTTCTGTATCATTTTTTTTGGCATTTACGAGTACCGACCAAAGTTTTTCCATATCATTCACCAAGACATAAGGTGTTAGATTTTCCAGGGATTGTAAAGGACTAGATTTCTGGGAGCTGTCTTCACCAGCTGAAAAAGAAAGGTCACACTTATTCCCCCACAACGACACCTAGAAGGAGAAAAAACCAAAAACATTTGCTAAGTCCCACTGTAGTTACATTCTAAACTTCACATATTCTAAAGATGTTGTTTGTTTTTATTTTAGGGACACAAAGGTTTTAGCTCCACATTTTCCTCCAAGTTTGAATAAAATTCAACTTCTCGTACAGAAATATAGACAAGATCTTGTGGAAGAAACCAAACAATGCTCTGTATTTATGCAGGCGTCAGAAACACGCATCAGAAGTGACAGAGATGGAAGATTTAGATAAAAATAAATACAATGATCACAAAGCTTAAAATATAAATATTCTTCATACTGTAATTCCAGAAAATATCAGTGGAAACATAGAAAAAGGTTATTACATGCAGCCAAGTAAGAACTTGTATTTTAAGTACACACTAATGAGGTCTTTATAAAGATTCCTCAAATACTTGATGTGCGCTGTTGCCAGCTAATGGACTTGTAATCCTGTGATATTTCACATTCTATTCAAAGGCATTATTTTCCAAGAATAATGCAGTTATAAGTCTTTCAAATCACTTCTGGCCTAGATTGACTTTTCACTTTTTTTCCAAAGAAATCTACAGATTTTTAGAGTGTCAATGAAATGGACTGTTTTAAAAATGTATAGTTAATAACAAAAAAAGCCATCTGGAACTTGACTTCAAATGTTTTAGAGATACTGGTTTTGAGGGAAAATAAGGTGGGTTTTCAAATACACAATGAAGAAAATGTGTAATGAAAATGTCACGCTTAATACAAGTACCCGACAGCAATACAATATGGCTATCAGGATTTCATCATATTTTTATAAACAAAAGAGCTATATTTTAATTTCTAGATAAGTTCAAATTCCTTATAACTTCAATTTTTCATTTGTTACATAGGAGACAGATTTTAAATTCTTATGTTAAGCACTAGTAGTTTACCTGCAATAGCTTAAAAAGTTCCTCCTTAAGTTGCTTTTCATCTAGATCCTTGATGTTTTTAAGAAGATCCTGGAAGTAAGTGCATAGGGCAATAACAGCTTCTTGGGATTCAAAGAAATTTTGAGCCTTTCCTTCCTTGAATACGTCAAAGTTGTCAATAGGTGGGCTAAAAACGGAAGGAGAAGAAACATATTAACACACTTGCCACACTTTCCATGACAGCACATGAAACACAGGTGACAGTGCAAGCTTGAAGCTCAGCTTTTTTAGGCCATACTACAGGCCCTAGTTAGATTTTCCCCTTCTAATTTGTCATACTAGATTTTCACACATTTCAATAACAGCCTGATACCATATCTCACTGAAACAGTCAGTATAGAAGACATCTTTGTATTTCTAGCAACGTATTCTGAAAGTGAACAAGTGTTCAGTCACAACAACCCTGTCAATTGCACATACAGTGACAATTTTGAACGCCAGTCTTCAGACACAGAGAATTAAAACTGTAACACAGAAATGAACTAATGTAGTGAATTGCTGGCACGTTTGTGTGGGCTGAAGTGTACTTCCCTTACCAAAGTCTCTTACTGTGATATGAAGTTATTCTTATGAAAGTGTTTAACTAGGACTTTAGGAGTTTAACACGATAAAGATGACAAAACGATTCAGCTCTTGTAATACATAAGAAATGTAGACTCATCTATCGTGAGACATATCTGCACATACAACTTTTGACAAACGACTGAACTTCCACCCAAGCATATGCCTAAGAGCAGCTGAATAATGGAGATAAGAAACTCACAGCTTACTAACAACAAATATCTGCTCGGTTTTTGAACTGCAACCCAGCAGATGCATCTCATATTTGAAGTTTCTGCTACAAGAGTTGAAATGACACAATACACCAGCAGAAGCAGAGACCCATTACTGCGTTTGCATCACTCTCGTACAATGGGCAAATCCAGTGCACATGGAGCTTTCAATTTTTTTTTGGCAGCAGCGGGAACTTAAACTGCTCATTCCTACCCCATTACATCGTACTGGCACCTCGCCACAGGACCAGCACAACAAGATTTTCCTGCCAAGTTATTTTTAACCAGGATCAGCTCCCAAAGTTCGAAGCAACATATGGTCTGCAAGCCCTGCTGTAACCAAGAAGACGGCGCAGAATGAACAACGGGGGCTGCTTAAAGTGGATCTGCTGCTGTAAGGAATGGGTCTCAAATGGTAACTTCAGATTTCGAGCAAAACAAGTTAGAATGGCCAACAGCAGCTCTTGCATTCTGTGTTTTAGGCTAACACGTCTTAAGAGATAATTCTAGACTAACAAACCTTTTAGAAACGCTAAATAACTTTTATATTTCAACGCACATCAGTCTGCAAGAAGGTCACGCTATACAGTCAAACTTAAGAGTTTTCGTGTAGAGCAGAAACTAAAGCATAAAACAACATAATAAGTTTCACATTCTGCTGCATGGAAAAAGTATTAATTTTAAATCTGAGGTGCAAGACGAGAGAAAAAGGAATACGGTAAAAGCTCAAGATTTTCCTTTATCTGACTCCCCAGCTGTCTTCCTTTCTCCTAAAACAAAAATGGGATAGAATAATGTTTTGCAGAGTAACGTACCACGCTAGGAAATACTTACTTCTGTGCTAAGGCTGCATGAATTCTTCGGTACATGTAACACTCCACAAATAACCAAGGGGACTGAAACCAACTCGGTTCTCCATTCCCATTTGATAAATTTCGTTGGTAGTCTAGGTATTGGTTCCACAGGGCAGCATCGGGCAGCTCGTCTTCTAAAGGGGTTACTGGTTTGTCTGTTTGCAGTTCGTTCCGCAGTTTGGAGAGAAAAGAGATAGCTCTCTTCTCTGCTTCAACACCCTTCTGAAATAGGCGGAAAACAAAAGTTCCTATTCTGAATATTTACTCCTGTAGAGACACAGATCAATTTTTCATGAAGGAAATAAGCTGAAAGTTTTAACGGCCAAATAGAAGTCCCCGGCAAATCAGAGCCTGATTCACACATTTTAGTGAATGAAGCTCACTTTCCACCTAACATCCTAAAATTAATCACTCGTGGGACTTCCTTTTAGATTGGATTTTTTGCTTATCCGAGAGGAATAAAGAATTGAAACACTGCCACGTTCAGAAGATGCTACAGTCTCTTAAACACTGCACCAACACAAAAACCTGAGAAAGCGAAGCAGTTGCAGAACAGTGTTGTTCATTTAGCGGCAGGACAAACAGATACATCAGGAAAAGGTTAGACAGAAAGGTGTACAAAATTAATGAAAAATAGCTAGAAAAAAGAAGTTATAAAGAAAAAAATCGACAAAAAAGATTGAGACAGACAAGTAATGACGATAGTAAGAAACTAATAAAAACAAGGCAGAGAAGGGCTCTCAAGGATTAAGGGGGAAAAAAATCTCAGGCAGAAAGAGACCTTACTCTTACCTCACCGTGTTCTTCAAAAAATTCATTTTTATGGCGATGCAGAGTATCAATAACTCTTGTGAGGATCTGGGGCAGCCTGTCTTTAATTGTAAAATACGCAAAGGATCTAAAAAGGAGAGGACCCAATTTTTATTACTGAGAGGAAATGATAAAATATCTTCTATTTTTTAAAATAGATGCAAGGTCTTAAAAGTAACTTTATGTGCCTTTAAAGCAGTGGACACCAATAAAAACCAAGGAAATCTCAAATTGCCCAGGCTCTTAGGGCTACTTTTGAAGAAAAAGATAAACGACAGTCATTTCAGGGAAGAAAATGCTAAGTGGACTGGCCCCTACCAAAAGGCCAAAAAGTGCAGTTAACTCTAGGCTAAAACACATTTTCCAATTGCTGTTACCCAGATGTAAAGTCAGGGAAATTTAAAAGCAGAGAGATTCGTTTGAAGTTTAAGTGTATCTTGTATAAACAACAAAATCCACGCTATTTGCTCTCCACTATAGACCTGATTTACAGATTTACGTTTTCCCGGCACGCCGTTTATATAGAAGAGAGTGATCAGAACATGACCAGCCCTACGGTGAGCTTGAGAAGTGATTTTTATTCGAGGGTTTCATAGAATCATATGGGGTTGGAAGGGACCTCTGGAGATCACCTAGTCCAACCCCCCTGCCAAAGCAGGTCCACCTAAAGCAGGTTGCACAGGAACGTGTCCAGGCACGTTTTGAATGTCTCCAGAGATGGAGACTCACCACCTCCCCGGGCAGCCTGTTCCAGTGCTCTGCCACCCTCACAGGAAATAAGTTCCTTCTCACGTTTAGGTGGAACTTCTTATACTCAAGTTTGTGCCCATTTCCTCTTGTCCTGTCCCTGGGCACCACTGAAAAAAGACCAGCCCCGTGTCCGTCAGTCGGAGCCCCAGCCTCAGGAACTCCTCAGACTGAACTCAAAGAAACCTGGGGAGAACAGACACAGCCTGCACCCTCCCAAGGCCTGGGCCGGTCAGTAACGGGCCGGGAGAACCGCAGCGGCAAAGGGGGGGGAGCGAGGCAGCAGCCGCCGGCTCGGAGGGGCGCCCGCTCCCGGAGCTGCGGCGGCACAGGGCCCACAGCGCCGCCTCCCGGCGACGCCGCCAGG
>VXAK01004534.1:659-18779 GCA_013399435.1 Arenaria interpres
TGTGGAGTTTTTTTTTTTTTTTTTAATGTACTTGGCCAAACATACCTACTATTGACAGCTAAGAAAGGCTAATGTAGTTAGCTCATTACTGTATTTTCATTGAGACAATCATTAAGCAACCATTCTGGGTTAAAAATGAGCTTAATGGGATAGGCAGAGTCCTCTTCCCCCATCCTCCAGGTCTAATTTTGAAGTATGCTGCAAAATCTGTGTATAACTTTTTTTTTTGCAGTTCCTTCTCTCCATTCTGACAGGAGGACCGACTAGATCAAATACAGCACTATGTTAGTCTGCTTTCCACTTGGGGTCTGTTCTGGAGTTTGGCACAGTGAGTTAGACCTGCTTTTAAAAGTCTGTGCAGAAGCATTTCAGTAGCAAGATTCCGCTTTGCAAAGTCCTATAAGCAAGTGTGTTGTTCCTTCTTCAGAAATATAGCTTAGGTAAGTCTATTGATGTGGATATAAAACATGTTGTTAAAAAAAAAAAACAAACCAAACCCAAGCCCCATGCCATATTTATATAAAAACAGAGTAAACATCAGTAAGGCCTATGAAACTGTACTCTTGAAAAATTCGTCATTTATAAAGCTTCAAGGTGTAAAGGTGCAAGGCAGGAAGTAATCAATTTTTTTCTGTATTCACTGTGCAATAGGCTTACTTTGCTGCAATGTCAGTTTAGGATCAGCGGCAGGAAGAACTTCCTAATGGAAGAGCAGTTGAAAACTGGACAAAGTTACTTAGACAGGCAGTGAAATCTCTAGGGCTAAAAGTTTACAGAAACAGTGTAGACAAAAGTTGTAGGTGTAGCTAATCCTGGGAGGTGGGGTAGAGAAAGGCATTGAGGAGTGAGAGGGGCAACCAAATGATATTCTAGATCGGTTGTGTTTCTCTGTTGTTTTCGTACCTAGCTCACACACATTGAGGACACATTATTTTTAAGTGCTCTTGACATAGTGTTCTCCTTGTGCTTGATAAACTTGTTTTATTTTGTCTATTGCTAACACATTTTGGAATAAATAAAAAGACTTGAAGTGATCTCTTTTCAAGTGTAGGAGCAACTATTTGCTTTTATTACATATATTTCAGTTTAGAAACTAAATGGTAAAAAGCTTATATAGAAGTCTGGTTATTTAATACAGTGTATTAGTAATAGCAAACAAGAAGATGTACGAGTTCGCAGAATGAGAATTAGAATCCCAACTTGGAGCAGTGTTTCATAGGCATGAACTGTTTAGTCCCTAGGGCACGCTTGTAGAGGTCTTTATTCATTTAGCACTTCTGTTGGCTCATGCCCGAAATCCAGAGCACCTTGTTCTCCTTCCCTCCAAGTTGGAAATAAAATTTTATGGTCATAGTTGAGGAGGGGGTATGGCACAGTACAAATAGAAACAACTTAGTGTGCATATGTCCAAATGCAGGGTATTGCTCTAGGCTTTTAGACCTGCAAGGGCTTAACAGACAGATGCATCCCAGTAATGTGCCATTGAAGTCATTGTTTGGAAGGAAAACAGGAATGCATGTATGAAGAGAGAGAGGTGGTCTGTCCAAATTAAAACGTGTAGTCTTAGGACAATAATTCAAATGCACTAGAAGTAATATTCTTTTCTTAGTGCTGATGTCCATATAGCATTTTTCATTCACATATGTTGAACAGATTATATATCACTGTTTAAATCTTTTTATATCTCTGTAGGAAGGAAAATTGCTTAGGCATGTTGTGCATGAATGACATGATTCTGAATGACTGCATGTGTAATACTGAGGCTTTGCTTCCACTCGGCCTCGGTGACCAGGTAGATCTGCAGCTATGTGCTAACTTTGTCTCCAGCACACTGCTCACTAACAGGTTGAATGTGAACTGGCTCTGAATCCTTTCCAGTCTGTACACTACCACAGCTAATACTAACTCTATTCTAGGACTGAGAAGTGTGATGTCTGTGTACCTACTGCCCACAGTCCAGTGTTTTGAACTTGGAATTGGGTTAGTATGTGCAACATTTTTTGTCACTGACCAGGATACAAACATGGTTATCACAAAGTGAAATTTTTATATGATAAAAGGAACAGAGAAGGGAAAACAGTGGAGAAGTGACTGAGATGTAACAAACTGTATCACTTGGCTGCAAGCAAGTAATTTAAAAAAAAATAAATATCATTTATATGTAGCAAAAAGAATTTAGCCCATCAGTGGGGGCTTTGGCCATTTCAGTAGAGCCTTGGACTATGAGTTCCATGATAACGTGGTCCAGAGGGGTTAATACACTTCTTGGATGTGTAGGCAACTGACTTCTTACATAGAGTTGTTTTATTCAAACTGCTCAACTTCTGCTGGGTAGTGTGTCCGGTTGTCATACATGACTGTTCAAGAAGATTGTTTATACATTGCAAAGTTAGAGAAACTCCATGAAAACGACCAGTAGGTTGGGAAATGTACTTGACAGTGAAAGATGTAGAGACATCGTATGATTTAAAGAAAAGAGAGCTTTTAGATTGACTTGATCAGAGTTAATAAGTAGTGATTTGTGCCCAGTTTATACACGGTTACCAAGGAACATAACTGATAACAGAAGTTTTTTCAGTTGAACCAACAAAAGTGTTACAACAGCCAATACCCAGAAATCAAACTTAGACAAATTAAGGTTGCAATATTTTGTCACTGAGAGCAATTAAGCATAGATGCAACTTTCAGGGGAATTACTTCTGCCTTTCTGAGAATTTTGAGGATTTGGTTTTCCTAAAGCATATGCTCTATTTTGAACAAGAATTAATTCAGAAATATCTTCTCTTTGTATATCATGTGAAATCAAATTATCATTTTAGTATTACAAGCTCTGGAGTACACAGTTGTGGATATTTAGCATAATTGTACATAATTGAAAAAAATTTGATAAGGCTGATTTATGTGGAAATAGGTAAGCTGTATTGAGTCCCTTTTTTCTTTTAGGATGTTTTTATTTGGTTTAAATTGGGATAGAACATAAGGAAGCAAAGTCTAACTCTGTAGAATTGCAAAGTGTAGAAATGCAGTAACTGCATGAGAATACTTATGTGCCAGCTGCTGAACATAAAACATTCTTCACTGAAGTACAAAATTTGACAGGGAAGTGTAGCTGCTGACAAAGAGTGTTTTATCTGTGTGACAGAGAAAAAAATTATCCATATGGAAGAGAAAAAATTATCCATCAGCTACCTTTGGTATATAAGCTTTCAGTTTTGATGAATTCTGGCTAAAATGACCATAAATCTATTTTTGAAAAAGTTTCCCTTCTCTCCCTCAGACACACTTTCCATTAGGTATGCAGTTCTAAAAATTTGATGTAGTATTTTTTACAGCTTCTAATTAGTATCAACATAGTCAAATTTACAAGAAATTGTACAGCCCCATTTCTTAATTCAAAGTTCATTGCTGTATTTTATATAGCAATAGCAAATAAGAATTACACAGGAAATTCAAGGGCAATAGCTACCACTGTACAATACAATCTTGGTATGTCAGCTGCTTCTAGGGAGAAATAGGAGCAAGTGCTTCATTTTAAGACGTACTTTCAAAACTTCTTGCTAAAACGATACTGCTGCAGCCAGCTACTGCATTTCTACAGAATAAATGCAGTTAGGGTTCAAATTTTTCCTGAATATTTCTTTTATTCCTAAGTCTTGTTTCAGGTGTAGAATAGCAGATATTGCTGTTACAGTGTTCTTATAGTCCAAGTTTAATTTCTGTGTGTCTTTGCAAAACTATTTCCCAATGAAGGTAAAGAGTAATAATGTAGTAAATGTTTCATAATGCATACTTGTCATAGCTTTTCCAAATTGACTGGAAGCAAGAAATAGTAAAAGTTGAAGAGTTCAGTGTAGGTTTTATGGCAGTAAGAGCAAAGAAATGCTGTATTTATAAACTACTTTGGAACTTAAAAGGAGGGGGACTTAACAATCAGACATTTTCATGGGTGGCAGGAGCATTTGACAGGGAATGGGCATATTTGTTCCAGATTTTTGACATCACCATAAGGTGTATGCTCCCCTAGAGTGAATGTCCGTCTCATCCCGTCCTTGTTATTGCCCTGGCTAGACTCATTCGAAGGATGAATTCTTTCAATGTACAGATAAATTTCTTTTTTGTTTGTCGTGTTAAGTTTTAAGCCTACTGTAGGAAACATTCTTCAATACATTTTTCTCTTTTTATTACTTGATTTCGCTGTAAAAAACTAATTTAAGGATATCCCAAATAATTTATAGGGAGAAAAGTATAGAAGGGAAGAGGCTGAATCATAGATTGGAAAGTAAATTCAGTTGCTTTTGGGGGCTTTTTAGTTTTTTTGTGGGGGGAGGCTGTGTCTGTTTTGTTGGGTTTTTTATTTGGGTTTTTGTTTGTTGGTTGGTTGGTTTGGTTTTTTGGCTTTCAAATACAGGTATTAGCAATGTGAATTTTTTACCAGTCAGAAGATATTTGGGGTGAAAAACAAGCACCTGCATCTGTGAATTTGTCTGTAGCATTTGCAGCCTAAATGGCAACTCAGAAGCTTCTCTCGTTGTGATTTCCAAGACAGTAAGATGTAATTCCAAGAATGTAAGATGGGACCTTCTTAATGTATTTAATTTATAGTTTGTTATGCTTTACATCTCTTAAAATGGGGAATTGTGCTAAGCATTTCAGAATTTCCCGAAAGTGAAGTGGGTTATCATCTACATTATTTGTTACTTCAGTCTCTGTCTCCAGGCAGTCTCCCCAGTGCAGTTACATTCTGTGTGCTATGTCTGAAGTCGTTGAGATCTGACTGAGGGACGTTTTTTGAGGGGAAAAAAAAAAAAGAGGAGAGAGAAAGATCTAGATGTCACTCTTTTACCAACCTTTGTAGTTATTAAACAGAAACAGGCTGAAGGCATCCAGAAGAATTTCACGTGGACAGTGTCTGGTTTTGTTGTGGTAGTGGTAGTTTTGTCTTTTGACCAAAAACCCCAATGTTTAGTGAGCTATCAAGCAGTGAGTGATTTCTATACGCTTGTTGGGATGAGATCCATAAATCATCTGAAAATGGACTTAGGAGCAAAACCATTTCAGCTGGGCAAGAGGTCCTTCTCTCATTTTTTGTGTCCTGTGAAGTTATAGTGTTTCCAGATCCATTATCTGTGTGTTGTATGGAGATTTATTTACTTTCAACAGCAAAGTTGATCTTGTTTGTTTCAACAAGTGCTTGCTTTAGATGGTATCTGAAAGGGAAAAGAAGGAAAAAAAGTTGCTTTTTGAAATAAGTACTATATTCTGGTCATTGCTAGCCTTCATTATCCACTTTTTATAAGCTGGAGTTTACTGGCTTTTTGTCAGCCTCATTGCAAAGCTTTGTTACTACACCACCATGAAAATGAAAGTTTCATACACATTGACATAATTAATGAAGAGGCAGGCAGCATGCTCTACCAATTAACACCACAGGGAAAAATAAAATTGGCTTCCTTTTTGCATGTTGTGCCAAAGTTAAGAACTGTAACACACAGCAAATAAATAGAGATCCTTTTAATGAGCTGCAAGATCAAGCTGAATAACTCTGGAAGGATGTTATGTAAACATTGCCAACTCTTTAGAGTGTTAAGAGTAATTGATGAGCTTAGTTAAAAGTTGGGGGTGGGGCAGGGGGGAGCCTGTCAAAGAATGGAAATAGCGCTTGTTAATAAATTTTATTTTCAATGCAGCTGTTAGGCATGTTAAAGATTATAACAAGCACTTTAGGAAAAATATGAAAAAAGAAACAGTTTAGTGCTTGCTACTTGGCCAACAAGTTTGTCAGAATTGATTTTTTTCAACTGAGTATTTCTGTACTTAGTATTTACTCATAATTAAAACTTGACTAATTGTTCTCTGATGCTGGTTCTCAATAGCCCAACCATCTGGCAAGATAAGACATCACTCAACCTTGATTTTTTCCAACTATCCCGAAGTTGGGATAATATTAACAATGACAGGGAAGTAAACAAGTGAAGTTTCTCTGCAATTCATGTGAAGCA
This sequence comes from Arenaria interpres, assembly GCA_013399435.1. Classification (NCBI taxonomy): domain Eukaryota; kingdom Metazoa; phylum Chordata; class Aves; order Charadriiformes; family Scolopacidae; genus Arenaria; species Arenaria interpres. Next base: position 6,659 of record VXAK01004534.1, read on the forward strand.
TTCTGTTTATCTTCAGATATATGTAGAAAATTCAGAGCAGTTCAGGTTAAAACTCTTTTCAAAAATAACCCTTACTAGTAGGAGTTTTCGGAACACAGAAAAATCCAAACCTGTAATGGCTTTTTGTTTGGGGAAAAAATTAATGAGCACTGGAAGTTTGAAGGCTTGATCCAGAGCCTGCACCATTTAGTTAATGATGGGTCAGAGTATATATGTAATGGCAGAAATGTAATTTTTAGTGTTCAGTGGCGCTAGTTAACTTTGGTTTTTAAGCAAATAAAACATCTCTTTCACTTTTTGTCCATTCTAAATAATTTTAATTTTGACAATAATCAGTTTGTATAATTTTATTTTCGCCCAAGTATTGTACTAGGTCAGATACAGCTTATCAGTTCATGTTCGATACAAATAAATCACCAAGGTTGGTGAAGTATGAGCGTCTGCACCTTGGCATCTTAAATAAATCTTAAAATATCTCAAAATTGTCATTAGGGAAGCAAAGCACAGTAAAACTAAATGTAATAATTAGAAGCCAATAAAGATTATGCCAGACTTGCTAAACAGTTGACCTTCTAAGTAGTCGTATCTGCTGTTATAGTAATCTCCACAACTGAGAATTACACATCCCTTCACTTGGTATATTAAATGTGATACCAGAGGCATCCAGTAATTGTGCAACTAAGAATATTATTAATATGCAAACACAAGAAACATGTATTGCTGACTAGTTAGTTAACTGCTGTTTACAAAAGAAAAATTAAAAGACTTGTCGGAGTATTTTAAGACTCAAAAATTATGTTGAACCTCCAAAATTTATTTGTTTAGAAAATAAGAATGGTAATGAAAAAAGATCCCCCCCAACCCTTATAGATTTCTCACTAAATCTTGAGTTTTCAGCTGCTGAAAGACTGAATTTCTACTACCTAATCACTTGTCTAGTGAGGAAGATACATTTCTGAATATTTTTTTTCTTTCAGTAATTTTAAAGTTTTATTTATGTTTCACTTCATCATTAAGTGGTTAATCTTATTTCAACCTTATAATCAAAATATTTTATTTCTGTTTTCTATCTTTTTATGACTTCAGCTCTGCGTCTCTTTTGTCATGAGCCTCTCACAACACCAGCCTTGTCATTCTTGTGTATTCTCCTTACATACCTTTATATTGTCTAATCTTTTTCTAACCTAGATTTTATGTTAACCTCCCATGAATTACTAAAAGATGTTCTCCTCTGCCCTCTAAATTTTAGTTGCTTTATTTTTCTTCCCTTTAACGGTTGTCCTGCTTATGTCCTTCAAAACATTTAATGGACTCTGTTCTGTCCTTAGTGATGGGCCAAGTCTCTGTTGTGATGGTGTTCAAGCCTTCCTGGCTGTTCTCAGTTAATCTGATGGCTGTCATCCTTTCTTCTCAGCCAGCTGGCTGTAACTCTCCATTCTGGCTGGTGGTACCCCTAGCATCTCAGTTTCTCTTCTTTCCCAAGTGTCTGAATATTCTGATTCCTCTCTTTTGACATCATGTACTCTCTTCCTGCCCTTTTGCCACTCTTTCCATGGTCCTACTGCCTTCTTCTGCGGCCTAGTAGAATAACTTCTAGAAGGTCTGTAAACCACGATGACAACCGCTGAGTTCCAGCAGGGAAGGTATAGAGGGAGAAAGATAGAAAGCACAAAAGCATTCATAAGGAGGAAAGTACTTTATTGACTTGTTTTGTGTATAATTACATCTTTGCCTTCTGCTTCAGAAACCATTTACTCTCTTTAATGCTTCATTTTTCTGTATTTATAAAGAGACAGAATGTTATTTAAGTAGGTTAATTAATTTGTTTGTCTTCAGGTTGTATGAAGTTCTTTTGTTGAAACTGACGAAGGATAAAATATAACTCAAAACTCATTAACAGTTGTCACTAAAGCTACTCTGATAGTTGTCACTAAAGTACAATGAGCATGTTAAAGACTGATAATCATAATTTCTGTGATAGAAAACTGGAATGATGCGGAGATAGTTAATGCTGAAATCCATGCATTCACATCTTGTATACCAAGTATGTTTCTGGTGACCTGTGTGTCCAATAGGTAGAAACAGAGAAGGTACTGAGACAGAAGGTGACAAGAAGTACCAAATAGCTTCTATTAGATGAAAGCTTAAATAGATTAGGATTCTTGAGCTTGGAATAATGACAGCTAAGTGAAAAGAGAGGCCTATACAATCAGCAGTGCTTCAAAGAAAATGAGAATGTTTTTGCAGTAAAAGAATTAGTACTGAATGATGTTGTCAGTCAGCAAGTTCAATACTAGCAAAACAAAGTACTTTATTTCACATGGGCCATAATTGCAGAATTTACAGTTTATTTGGGCATAAAACAGGATGGGTCAAATAGTGGCTGGTGTATAGGGGTGATCTGTATACAAGTTCTAGCTCAGGAGGCTCAGAAGCCACTGACTGCAGTATTCTATTTTGAAGAGAGGTGCTGTACTCCACATAGCATTTCTAACATTTGTTCCTAACTGTTTGCTACTATGATTCTGAACTAGATGAGCCTTTTCTCTTAGGCAGTATGGCAATTCTTAGTATTAAAAATATGTATGAACTAGATGTTGTTGTTACAAAACTGTCATGATCAATAAGGGCTAATTAAAAAATTGTAAAGTTCAAAATCCAATGAAAGAACGTCTCTGTGTGTTTACATTTGTATGCCATGAATTAAGTTTCTGCAAATAAATACGAGGTACTTAGGGTGGACAGGTTAGAGCTTATTAATTACCTAGCTTTGTACATATAAGCAATATATATGCCAGCTCTAATCACTAATAAATCCATCAGCTTTGAGGGTTTTCCTGTTCATTTCTACTGAACTCTTAGTGTATGTGACAGGCCATGGTTCTGTCAGAACGAATTGTCCCCCTTGAAAAGCTGGCAGCACAGGGAAGTGACAACTTAATGGAAGCTAAAGCACTCTAATGGCAGTGCCTGGTGAAAGCCAGGGAAAGTCATCCATAGCATTTGCCCTGGCTTTTGAAAATGTCTCTTTGCATTTCTGGTTGCGTGCAAGATAGTGGAGCTTTACTGGAGTCGCATTTACAGGTATTATTAAATGAAATACGATTCAGTAAAACACTTGTTTGTTGATAGACTTTATTGCACTAAGGTCAGCCCATCTAATGTTGTGATCATATTGCATGTGCTCCAAAGTACTGCAGTATTACTCATTTTAAGATCCTTAATTTTAGGTGTTGCATAAACCCATTTCATATATAAAATATATAAAAATGTAAACATTTTATCCTGCTGTTCCCATGAGTGCATAAATATTTTTATTTAGATATAAATGGAATATATGTTTAATTGAATGGATAAGAACATAATTTAAGTGTACTTGTTTACAAGTGAACAATATATAGATTATTTTTAGAGCCTTTTATTAGTACTGTGAATTAAAAGTTGTGTTGTGCTGATGAAGAATCAGCTCAGAATAGTTTATGTTGTTTTAATCTGATTTTAGATTACATTGGTGTATGCTAACATATTTATTTATAAATAAATAAAAGCCAGTCATTTACATATATTACATTCGTGAACTGTTAGAAATACCCAGTGAGTACATTTAAATATTTTAATTTTAATTACATTTTACTATTTTAATAACTTTTTATGTATTAAACATTGGTTATTCCATTTAAATTATTGCCTTTTTATAGGGGTTAAAAGCAAATAATTGCCTTGTTTCTGGTTTTCTTGGTGGCTTTTGAATAGAATGGCAGAATAGCGATGGCTTTCAGTAGAACAGTATTTCTTCATGTTTTAATTAAAGAGTATGTATGTTTTTACAGGTTGTGATTAGAAAGGTAGACTTTTTTTTTAAAAGAAAGAAATGCCTATTGATATCATTACTAAGATTAGTAAAATTAATCAGTATTATACTATTCATCCAAGTTCACAGAAAGAGAAGGTGAGAGAGCAGAACAAAGAGGACTTCAGAATTAAAACAGAGAAAGCTAAGTGACTGGTTTAAATTAAAAACAACCAACCAAAACAAAAGAAGCAAAATCTTTCCTGTGTGCTTATTTTCACAATAATTTGATTTACAGTTGGGACTTTCATATTGTTTAGCATGTAACAATTATTTTCATAAGGAAAAGGTGAATGACACAGACAGTATTTCCTTAATGTACTTAACACCAATCTGTTTCATTTCCTCCTTCCCTTGTTTTCAGCGTTCTTAGGAAACATACACTGACCTTAAAAAGCTCTGCATTTCACATTAAGTGACAGGATATCTGGGTTTGCTGCACGCTCTTGAGTACTTAATGATATTAATGCACTAAAAATCAAGTTCTAAAACTTTTTAAAAATTCCTTACGTATCATTTCTGAAGTACACCTTCAACAGCTCTGTGCGTACAGAAGATAGCTGATTTCTCATTCCTTCATTTGTAAGCACGAGAATCCAAAGGTGAAGTTGCTGATAAGGCATTTCTTACAGCTTTATTGTGGATAGTTATATAATAATTATTTCCTTGTATCTTAGATAAATTTATGCATCACGATGCAATTGGAGCTAAGCACTAAAGAGTCCAGTGCTAGAACTTGTGGTTCTGAAGTGGAGGAAAATATATAGGTATTATCATGTGATATTTTGCATCTTAGTTCATACAGAAACATTTACAAATGGTGGGGTATTTAGAGGACATGCTTGCTTGATTCACAGTCGTCAGTGGGATTGTAGGATATAGGATCTGTTGATGTAACTAACCAAGTCTAAAGGCAACAAGAGACAAATGTGTCGTTGAGAGAATTTCAGAATTGGAAGAGGTCAGCAGAGCAAGGAGAAGAGAGAGGGACAGCAGAACATAAAAGAGAAAAGAATGGGGGGTTTATAGAAGTCTACAAAAATTTAGATAGATCCTGAGAATGGAAATCAAGAAAGATAGATACCTTGTAAGGATAGGGTGCCATAAGGAGATCCTGCTGTCATAGAATGCCTTGAACTGCACCAAGTGCCTAAAATGAAATACATTTTCTTCATATCTCAGAGAAGTTACAATTCCCTTTAAAAGGCTAGATGCTTAAAACATTCCTCCTTTTAAAAGAATACTACTGGTTTTTTATCAGGTAACATACCCTATTTGCTTTGCCCTCTCTAAGTTAAAACTTCATCTCAGAAGAATAAACAAAAAAATTGTTTATTTTTAAATAATTTTCCTGATGTTCTTTTTATCTTGAGTGGTCATCCAAAATTTCTCAAGGTGTTCTGTTTTTCTTTCATTAGGAGATAAATTGAAAATAGAGGCATCTGCTTATTCAACTCTCTCCTGTTTATTAACAAAAAAAAAGGTACAAAGTCATATTTTGATGAAAACAAGAGAAATAAAAATTATCAAAGGATAATTTGTTTGTTTACAGACAGTAGCTTCTTATAAGCAACCTTCGGTCCACAATCCTCTCTTTACCTTTTTTGGGGATAAAATTTCTAAAATGAACTTTTCTTTTTGGCATTTCTTTATCTCCTCCATTTACAGGGTCTCTGTGATTTTTTGCCTTCCCTCCCCGCTCCCCTTTCCCAATACCACACTGTAACAAAACTGTTCTAGCAGAATCCCTTTGTTTACCTTTATTTTGGTAGTAACAACTATCTATGTTTGGCTTCAGACCACTCTTCCTTTGGGTCTATTTGCATTGAAGAGCTTTGGTATTTTTAAGTGTTTCCTTTCTCTTTATATTCAGTGACTGTGGTTTTTATATTATATAATACACTACTTTTCAGGTTCTTAAGAGAAATGTTCTCTATTAGAAATTTTTTCCTTAACAGACGGAATTAGTAAGAGCTCATGCAATCTTTGTTTCACTTAAACTGGAATTGTCAAGCCTGTTGTACTTGGTAGCGTAGTGCTCTGCTGCAAGTTCATGCAGTTTTAATCTTTAATGGTGACCACAGGATATGCATAATGCACAGCTTTTGACAGCTTTGCATTTATTGTTTTCAAACACTAAGGAACATCATCAGGGTTGACAATCCAAAGTTAAAACATTATTTCAGAAAAGAAATCCAATAGAAGTCTTTTATACCGTCATTAAAGAAATTATTTGATTTAACTAAATAATGATCAACTTGAACAGGACAGCATTACAGCTCTTCAGGAGGTGGTATGGCATCCCCATCCCCACTGGGTCTTCTCCCACAAATGGAAGGAAGTTACTTCTGGGTTTCAGCTGTAAGAGCACACACACACTAGTGGCCTTTTATCTCATCTGACATGCTTTCTTAGGAGAAAGCAAGGTGTTTGAAGAGAGACTTGTTTATTTCATGCACATGGCTCTACACTGAACACGATTGTCAGGTACCAGGCCCCAAAACAGAGCTGATGACAGAGAAGGACAATATTATGAGCTCACCTACTAGCAGTTGCAGTGAGTTTGTTGCATTTATACTCATGGCAGGTCACCTTATGTAAGAAAGAGGTGGTCTAGTGAAATAGTACCATCTACTTCTGTACACACTGGTGTTTTTTTCAAGAGGTGATGGAGACTGGAGTAATTTCATAACAGAAGAAATGTTCTGACAACTTCTTTTGCTTTGAAGTGATCAGGTCCTCAATACTGTGTGAAATATTACTATAATTGATAAATTATTGAGCACAATTTTTTCTTCAGGTAAGAATTTCATCTTCCAGTATGATGGATGTGTCTCCTATCTTACACTGGGTGCACCTAGCTTCTTTAAGAGCCAGAGGTTCAAAAGCTGTGTTTTGCTACTTTTATTTTGCAGTTGCTTCAAATACTCAGTTTCCTCCTCCTTTTAAATACTTCTTTTGACTGAATTGGTAGTATTAGAGAAAATACAGATTGAATATAACTTTATTTTCCCCTAAACTTAACCAGACTTAATTGTGGATTTACATACATATATTTCTTTGTATATGGCACTGGTTTCCCTTTAAAACTAATGGACAATTCACTGTATCGATGAGCTTTATGTTGTCAACTGAAGATTAATTCTTGCATTTCAATAATACTTTATTTTAATTTTTTTGACTGAAGGCAGCAAACCATGGTCTTCAGTATTTTCCTTATACACGTACATACATGCGTGTATGTCTATACATACACATATGCACATTATTCTCTGAATCCGTGTGCAAATTAATTGTTAATGTGACATATTTTTTGATAGACAAAATCTATATTCTGTGAAACAGTACCAAGTTCACATGCTCATGAAAAATGGGGTATTTGTCTTCATGCTGTGATTCAAGTGAGAATAGGATTTTTCTGTTCACACCTACAGCTGTTTCTCCCTTACCTATGTTGTCCCAGCTTTAAGAAGCAGCTTGCGATCAATTTGTGCAGTATAAATACTGTGGCTCATGCAGTATATAGGCATGAGTAGAAGAGACTTTTTTAATTTGGGCAAAGTGTATAATAGAGCATACATGTTCGCTAAGTTGTAAGAATTTTAGATCACTTCAGGAAAAATCTGGACTCTGGAGAGGTGTCACATTTTGTAGGAACCGGGACGAAAGTGAAGTGTGCACATTAATTACTTAGTTCATCTTTGGGCTACTTTGTAGGTGTTGTGAAGGAAAAAAGCAAGAGGAAGTATAGTTGCAGTCAGAGGTCAATGTACAGAAGTCCAGATAAATCAGAATTATTCTACACTGGAACTAATTCGCTATTCTCCCTTTGTCCTTCCTCCTTTCTCCCCTTCCCCCCTCCCTTAGTTTTGTTGCCCTACCACTAACCTTTTCATGCCTTCTTCACTTACTTCTAGTGTTGTTAATCCAAAGTAACCAAATGTAGTTTAGCATGTGTAAATACCAGGCATAAATGCTTAAGATGGAAAAGTCTGATGGAAGTTTACAGTGTTATACAGCTTCTTCCTTGCCTCTGAAATTCTGAAAGGCAGATAAAACATCTTGGTTAGGTTTGTGTAGGGTCTACAAGAATCACTGTAACAATTGCAAAGGTCATGTGATATCAAACTAACTTGCCTGTGTAATCAGGAGACTGTTTGGACAGGAACCTACCAGTGTCAATAATATGCCTCTTTCTGTTTACATGACACAAATTTGGAATTTACACAGAAAACTAATAGAGTCTCTGGTGTCTTGCAGATTTCCTTGGCTTTATCTCCTATGTATTATTAATGTAAGCAAGAGAGTGAATGAGCACTTTTGTGTTGGAGTCAATAGGCAAGTATGTTTGGAAAATGAACGAACTGCTAAGATTAATTGCAAGGCTACCCGCCTGAATATCCTGTTGAGAGACTCAGAAGGAAATGCCAACCCTTTTATATCCAAAGGATTTCTTTATTAAAAGTTGTTCATTATCTAAATAATTGGACTGAAGATAATGCTGTATTGTGACTGTACTAGTCTTAACAATTGAAAGTTATTAATTGCTGTAAGAGAATAATTCATATGAATATTGATCTTAATCTTCTGAGCTGGTTTGTTAGTATTCTGCATAATGATGGCCAATTCCAATAATAGTTAGAAAAATGCTTTTTTAAAGTGTAAAATAGCTGACTAGTCAGCAGAAAGATTTAAATGAAAGTTTCGTGTAAACTACTTTTTGGAAAAAAAACCCCAAAACCTCTTACATGGGAAGATGATACAGTTAAGGTCTTTTGGTTTTGCTTTGCATTTTTCTAGTCACTTTAGAGATCATACGTCTTTTGAGTCTAGATTTTTTATTCCTGTTTATATTAGCAAAGTGCTGCTTATCAGTATTTTGCCAGTATTTTAAAATAGATTTCCTGAAGGGAAGAAAGAGTTACGTGGTGTTTGGCGTTGGTTTTTTTCTGGCGAAGTTTTAGGAATATTTTGAATCTATTGGTTAATTCTGTTTGCAGACCTCTATTGTTGTTTTGACTGCCACTAATGTAACATCTGACAATATTGATCTAAATTGTGAAGCTGGACTTATGAATGGGAGATAGGAACAAGGAAGTGCAAGAAGGAAAATCCTCAAAGGAAAAAAGTTGTCAGCACGTACTGTGTTCAAGTTCAGACAAAGGTGGTTGTTTTTTTTACCCTTTTAGCATGGAATCAATGGGGAATGCGTAATTTTTTAGATGTGTCTGAGATTGCACAGCAAATGGTCACCAATAAGATTCTCAGCTGCCACACAATCTGGCATAGCTCCTTTCTGCTCCACAGCTCCCAGTTGCATTCAGTCCATTGTCAATGTGATGCCACTTTTTGGATCCTTGCCCATCTGTTTTAGTAATTACTGTGATATAAACTGATATTTCTAAACTAGAAACCACGTTGTTGTGAAATAAGCCCGTCGGAGTTACCTTTTGTGATGTGTTATAGCGGTTTATTGACCTGTTACTGTAAAATAAAAATGTTGTATCAACATTTCTTGCAGTATATAGAGAAGGATACAATGAAATATAATCATAATATTATATATCATAATATTATGAAATATAATCAAATTTTGAAAATGCTTTCTTTTTATCATTGTAACGGTACTTTCAGAGTTTCAGGGTTGGTTTTTTTTTAAGATCACAAAAGAAAACCACGTCCTTGAACAAAGTATTTGTATTAATAAGTTTTGGCAGACATCGTTTTTAAAGTGTAAAATATACAAAGAAGTGGTTTGCCCTATCCAAATTGTCCATTAGCACAACAGAACTATCCTAAATTACATCATTACATATGTCAGCTAAAGTACAAATATTTCAGGAGGGTGAAAAGCAGCTTTATTCTTACAGAAATTGCATAGAATCAAAGGTGAGTTAAAAGAAACGTGGCATCCAGGAGCAGACAAAATCCTATCATCATCTTAACCCAGTAACAAACCCAGAGGCAATGGCAAAGAAGCCAACACAAATGTCAATGGAGTGTGCCAAAGAGCCAGATGCCATCACTGGAAAATGACTTCCACAGCTTGGCATCTGTGCCTTCTGCCTGTCATCCAAAGAGAAAAAGCTGGGCAAACGTGATTATTTTGGGGTGTATATAGAGCATGTTTCCCTCTCTTCCCTTTACCTCTCTTTGAAGCAGTGTTCTTGGGTAACTTGCATCAGGCATATTAGTAACAATGTTAGAAAGGCATTTCTGTACATAGGTGTAGGTATAAGGATGCATATCTGTTTACACTTGGGCAGGATGGAACAGAAAAGGAGGGAGACCAGGGAAGGAGGCAAAAGAATAAAGAGCAAAGTAAAACCAGAGCAACACCTAATAGGATTGTGAAAATAAATGTTTACCTTTCAAAATTCTTACAGTGTTTCTTTATTTTAGTATTTTCAATAGTGAAACTTCAGTTATTTCTCTGTCTTTTCCGAAGTCAGAAGTCCTCTGTAAATCAAACAAATTTTTGATGTGTTCTCTTTGCAATGACATTCCTCATAGCAGGTTCAAACAAGTAACATTTGAAAATTTATTTTTCACAATTTAAACTGAATTATTTTATGTGATTATTCATATCATTCTGTTATACCTGGATAATATATCTATATATGCATCCAAATATTGTTTAATGGCTTCTTTTTAAATTGTAGGACTAATTTCTGTCCGCATTGTCAGTAGTCTGACTTTTCTGAGTAGGCCTAACCATTCTAAACTATTAGAAAAATTGCCTGCAATAATTTGAGTGTCCTCCAGTGACGGTGGAGCCACTGGAAACTGTATTCTGGTAATCTTTTATGGTTGGCTAGTAGCTAGCTGTGTATGTATCAAAGGTGTTTTATTATATTCAAATGGCCACATGTGTATGGATTGGGTGAGGGGATAAACACTGTGACTTCGAATAATTTTCATCTTTTCTGTTTTCAAGTCTGTGTGTTCTGTGGAAACATTTGTGGTAAACAGAGATCGTGGGAACAGTCAAAATCCTTTTTTTAAAAGTGAAAATACAATATAGTAAATACGAAATAAAAGTGTTAATTAATTCAGGGAAAACTCTTTGAAGTTATATTAATCAGAAAGGCAGAGACAAGTTGAGGTGAACTGTGGAGTTAAAATATTACTTTCCAAAGCTTAAAAAAGCTCACAGAAGATTGTTTTTATGATTCAGCTGTCAAACATGGTTGCAAAGATCCAATTTAAGGCAGACAATAAAGGTTTTTGATGAACACTCGTTCAATATGCTACCCCATTGACAGAGCAAGCCTTCTTTTTTGGATGATAGTGCTGGATTCTGAAATGAAACACAGTAGGTAGGAGGAAGTTGAAAAGACTTCAGAAGCTATCATCTGTCTCAGAATGAAAGGAATTTTTTTTCCCACTTAAAGTTTCAGTATCCTGTGTCTTTCATGCATTCAGTACATACTAAAGGTGTTAAAAAGGTATCAGTGTCATAGCATGAGGAATTACAAGTAAGAGCAAAGTTGTGGTTAGAGTTGGTCTGGACAAACAGAGGGTTATTGCTCTCTGCATTCTTATTTAAAAACCTTCAGGTCCGTTCTTTTTTTTAGGTTCAGTAATCATTGCTGAGGACAAGAACTAAGACGATGTAATTACCAGTATTATTTACATTTCAGCAACAATGGAGTTTTAAAATTTTTAATAAATTATAAAGATTTTGACAAGATGATAGAATTGGCACTGTGCAGTTTAAGATTTCTTTATCATAAGAGATTTCAGAGTTAAATCTTCAGATGCCTTTTCCTAGAATAAAGTCTTTACCATTTAGATTTGAAATTCCAAGTGTGTCATCACTAAAATATTTTAGCTTGCTAGTATTACATTTAACTTTATTTTTCTTCATTGCTTGGTCTTCTCCTTATTATACATGGTCCAAATTTCTGTTCACTTCACCTTTTTACACTTCAGTGCTTCACAGACTTCACCACTAAATCGTTGCAGCATAAACTCAATGCACTTGTTAATTTTACTTTTTCTTGATGCTTTCATATATATTGTAATTTACTTATATAACAACATAGGCAGGTGAAGGTTCTGACTATCAAGAGGGATAGCTGGTGTTGAATTCTTAAAGATTTAAAAGCAGCATACCACAAAGGCTTGAATAATTTGATATGTGTTTGGTAATTTATAAAAGGTAAGTGGCTGGTTATTCCAACACTCAGTAAAAGATTCAGAGATTTAATATTATGGAATCACAGAATGATGGAGGTTGGAATCTTAATGCGGATTGTTGAATCCACC
>VXAK01004537.1:209-20984 GCA_013399435.1 Arenaria interpres
TGCCTGCATCCCAGACCCACGGGGCTGTCTGCACCCCCAGACCCCCATCCCTGCCTGCATCCCAGACCCATGGGGGTGCCTGTACCCGGACCCACAGTCCTCCCTGCCTTCTATCCCGTATCCATCGGTCTCCCCACAGCCCGGACTGATGGAGCTGCCTGCGTCCCGGACCCTCTGCCTGCAACCCCGACTTGGGGGGCTGCCCAGCTGCATCCCCGGCTCCCGGCCGTGCCGAGCCAAGCCGTGCCCGAGCCAAGCCGTGCCGTCAGCGGTGCCGTCGGGGCGGCGAGGCCGTGGCTGTCAGCCCCTATTGATGAGGTGTGGGCTGACGGGCGAGGAGCGACGGCCGCCGGCTCCGCTCCAGACTCCCCGGCGCTGGGGTCAGCGCCCCGGCCAGCCCCGCCGCCGCCGGGAAAGGAAGGGCTGGACCCAGAGGGGATGCTCCTGCTCCCCCTCGAGCATCACCCATCCCAGGCGCTGGGCTGCGGGAACTGGTTGGGTATGGTGAGGAAGGGCCAATCCTGCCCCAAATCCTCCACCCTTGGCGGGCAGATAGGGTGCCAGGATGGAGGCTTCATCGCTGATTTCCTTCTGGGCTGAAAAAAGAAAAAAATCCCATTTATCTCCCTTCAAGGACATATCGGGGGGTTTGAACTAATGCACCTACTCTGGAGAGGGGGGAAAAAAAAAAAAGAAAAAGAAAAAAAAAGAGAAACAAAAGTGAAACCACAAAGCCAAATGGTGGTTTTTCATACTGAGTCTCAGGGCTCCAAGCACGGAACCTCCAAGTGCCAAATCCATGCGAAACGCTCCCACACGAGCAAAGGGCAAGCAGGGTTTCGTGTGCTGGCAGGGCTGAGAGGTAATGCAGGAGGTTGGTTTGACCTTGGGCTAGATTGCCAGGTGAAGAACCACAAAATATTGACAACTTAGAACATGGAAAACTTGGAAAAAAAATAGCATAAGACCGTCCAGTCTTTTTTAACAAGGAAAAAAAACAACCTCTGGTGCAGGGTGAGTGTGTGACCTGAGGTTGACAGCGTCCTCCAGCAAGGGACACTGGAGGCAGCTGGCAGCTTGCTGGGAATCTTCCTCTCTTCACCTGGATGTGTCACAGACGAATTCCCCGAGCTCGGGACCCAGCGGATGCTCGCACAGCTCCCCCCGCTCCCAAAGCCCCCCAGCCTCAGCTTTGCAAAGGAAAGAAGGACCCAAACTCCCTCAGGGATGGGGGAGGGAAAAACCTCAGACACCCTGCAAGCTGTGAGGACAACTGCAGGTGGGAAGGACTCGTCTCCTTCAGAGCTGGGGAAGTTTAGGAGCAGAGGGTAAGCAGAGCTGGTGCTATTAAACAGTTACTCATCTCCAAGCCCTGCCAGGGCTCCTTTGGATTATATCTAATTTCCATGTGATATACACAACAATTTCTGGAGTTGAGGTGACATCATAGGCATTTTTAAAATTCTCTAATCAATGCCTGCCCAACTTCAGTAGGAAATATCCCACTAAAAAAACCAGCCAGAGAATTGTTCTGCTCTTCTCCAGCCGAGAGGACACCGCAGCCTTCCCCAGCTTCGCTCAGGGCAGCAGGAATTCAGACTATGCCGCTGAGATTCCTATGGCTCCACAAATAAAGCTTCCAGCTTCCCTGGAGCGGGCTCGGGAAGAGTCTGCTCGCCCTCCTGCTTCTCCTCTTTTGGGTTTGTAGCGTAAATTAAAGTTTTGCTGGTGTTAATATTCCTGATGTTAATATTGCTGAGGTATTGGTGTTACTGGAGGGCAGCAGAGCCGATGATTCCTTAAATCTGCTGAAACCCAGCCCGGCTTTGGCTTTCAGGCTTCATGCAGCTTCACACCACCCCAGGAGTGATGTCCAGGGTGGAAAATCTTGGATGAGGGTGGCATTTTGTCATCCGTGGGGAAAAGCAAGGAAACCCACAGCACGCTCCTCACCGTAACATGAAAGTTCGTTTTATCATGGAATGATATTGTTATCATTAAAGTAAAACTCCAGCGCAGCACAGCTTGGACTCAGGTGCATTGGCAAATTTAGACCTAATTAGGCCCCATTCTTAGGTCATTAATGCAGTGTTGATATTGTTAACAAACAGTAATATCTGTCAGGCAATGTGCTTGGAGACAGATGCAGCTCTGATTTTTCATGCATTATACAAATCAGGAGGAATTCTGTGATGCCTGGGGCTGGGAGTGTAGGAGGGGGGAGAGGGGGAATCCTGGGCACAGCTTGAGTTTTGGAGGTTTTTGTTGGAAATGAAAAGGAAAAAAAAAAAAAAAGGCCAGTAAAAGGCAGGAGGAACCTGAACTTGAACGTCTCTGTAGTTCTAGCTGTGGTCTGTCAATCAATCAATCAGCCAATTTATCTATTGTGCCAGGTGGAAAAAAAAGAATATATATAGATTTAGATAAATATAATTATTTTTCTATATGGAAAAAATATAGATATAGATTTGGATAGGGCCTGACGTGCTTGTACAGCGAGATACATGAATTTGTGGGCATACCTGGCTGAACAGACAGCGCTTTGAATAGGTTTATCTAGCTCATGGCTGGCAGGAGAGAGGAGCTTGGACTCAGCCCCACGTTGTCCTGCCCTGGCTGGGTACCAGGGGCTGGAAGGATGCTGTAAGGAGGCTGGTGGGAGATCCTCATCTGTTCTCATTAAGGAAAGCGACACCTTTGCTTGAACTGGCCAGTGTGAACTGCGTCTTGCACCTTCTCTCGGGTTCTTGCCCCATAACCAGGCTGAGATTTCTTTGGCTTAAGATTCTGGTTAGTAACATTAAAAGAGTAATAAATGAGAAGCAGGAGTGCAGGGAGAGGGTATAGCTTTTATTAGACCAGTTGACATCTTTAGGAAAAAAATAAAGTGTGCTTTTGCCTGGGAACCATCACCTTTTTTTTCTGGTTGAGCTGGATTCCCTGACCTTTCAGATGTCCGGGGAGGAGACAGAGATCTTCCTTTGCTCTCCCATCTTCATGGTTGAGTCTGAGGGGACTATTGAGCTGGTGAAAAGGTGCACTAAGAGCATGTCAAGCAAGGGGAGACAAAGCAGACTTTGATTTAGTACGTAACAGCAAAGACCTTCAAAGCAGAGATCTTCACGTGGCTGGAAAAAACGTGTGTCATTGCAGTGTCACACTTGCTGGTACCCAAAAGGCTCGATGAAGAGTGGCTCCTGTGCTCTGCAATGATGCCTCCAAGAGAGAGCTCATCTTGGGCTTCTCTCCATCAGCTCTAGCTCCCTGGGAGTCACTTCTTGGCCATCTGAGTGCAAAACCAGGCTGGATCATATATTTTTTCTTTATTCTTTTATTTTCCTTTTCTCTTTTACAAAGCATCCCTGGGCTCTTTATAAAGATTACCAAGTTAAGCCTCAAAACAGCACCGCAGGGTGGGTAGAGCTTATTATCTGGGAAGACAAGGGAAAGGGTCATTAAAAGGCGGCGGGGACAGCAGATCCTGGACAGGACCCGTCTCTCCCAGAGCACTTAGTCCCGTGCCTTAACACAGGATTATGTATTTTTGGCAGAACAGCTGTGAAATCTCACTGTAATGCCAGCGGGACATCGGAGGCATCTGAGCGTATTCCAGTTGTTAACACCCAAAGATAGGGAAACCACCACGGAGGAACGGCTGCACGCACCCACGGAGTGCTCCTCTGCAAAATNAGGCAGGAGGAACCTGGACTTGAACGTCTCTGTAGTTCTAGCTGTGGTCTGTCAATCAATCAATCAGCCAATTTATCTATTGTGCCAGGTGGAAAAAAAAGAATATATATAGATTTAGATAAATATAATTATTTTTCTATATGGAAAAAATATAGATATAGATTTGGATAGGGCCTGACGTGCTTGTACAGCGAGATACATGAATTTGTGGGCATACCTGGCTGAACAGACAGCGCTTTGAATAGGTTTATCTAGCTCATGGCTGGCAGGAGAGAGGAGCTTGGACTCAGCCCCACGTTGTCCTGCCCTGGCTGGGTACCAGGGGCTGGAAGGATGCTGTAAGGAGGCTGGTGGGAGATCCTCATCTGTTCTCATTAAGGAAAACGACACCTTTGCTTGAACTGGCCAGTGTGAACTGCGTCTTGCACCTTCTCTCAGGTTCTTGCCCCATAACCAGGCTGAGATTTCTTTGGCTTAAGATTCTGGTTAGTAACATTAAAAGAGTAATAAATGAGAAGCAGGAGTGCAGGGAGAGGGTATAGCTTTTATTAGACCAGTTGACATCTTTAGGAAAAAAATAAAGTGTGCTTTTGCCTGGGAACCATCACCTTTTTCTTCTGGTTGAGCTGGATTCCCTGACCTTTCAGATGTCCGGGGAGGAGGCAGAGATCTTCCTTTGCTCTCCCATCTTCATGGTTGAGTCTAAGGGGACTATTGAGCTGGTGAAAAGGTGCACTAAGAGCATGTCAAGCAAGGGGAGACAAAGCAGACTTTGATTTAGTACGTAACAGCAAAGACCTTCAAAGCAGAGATCTTCACGTGGCTGGAAAAAACGTGTGTCATTGCAGTGTCACACTTGCTGGTACCCAAAAGGCTCGATGAAGAGTGGCTCCTGTGCTCTGCAATGATGCCTCCGAGAGAGAGCTCATCTTGGGCTTCTCTCCATCAGCTCTAGCTCCCTGGGAGTCACTTCTTGGCCATCTGAGTGCAAAACCAGGCTGGATCATATATTTTTTCTTTATTCTTTTATTTTCCTTTTCTCTTTTACAAAGCATCCCTGGGCTCTTTATAAAGATTACCAAGTTAAGCCTCAAAACAGCACCGCAGGGTGGGTAGAGCTTATTATCTGGGAAGACAAGGGAAAGGGTCATTAAAAGGCGGCGGGGACAGCAGATCCTGGACAGGACCCGTCTCTCCCAGAGCACTTAGTCCCGTGCCTTAACACAGGATTATGTATTTTTGGCAGAACAGCTGTGAAATCTCACTGTAATGCCAGCGGGACATCGGAGGCATCTGAGCGTATTCCAGTTGTTAACACCCAAAGATAGGGAAACCACCACGGAGGAACGGCTGCACGCACCCACGGAGTGCTCCTCTGCAAAATACATATACTTTTTTGATTTACTGTCTTCTTCTGACATGCAAAAAGCACAATTTTTAGCACCTTTCCATACAGACTGCGGTAGAGCCGTACGTCTAATGTTTGTTCCAGAAAAACACACAGGGCGGAAGGAGAACTGACTTTTTTTCAGTGGAAAATCCTCCCCAAATGAAGAAAAATGTCATTTGTGGGTTATTTTTCGAAGAGGCCGAAATACAAAATCAGGAAACTGGACGGTTCAGTATTTTTTGCTTCTGGATGAACAAAGCTCCAAAGTGTAATAGTTTTATTCAATTATTTTTTTATTATTATTATTTAATTGAATTTCATTTTCAGGTATTTTGGTTTGGTTTTGGTTGGTTTGCTTGTTTTAAGAATATTTGAAGACATGTCTGGATGAATGACTATCTCAGTGAAAAAGAAAAGCTAGACTGGAAGTGCTATAAGCAAGAAGTTTAAACATTTCTAATTATTTTCAGCTACGTTTAGGGTTGAGGTTTTGTTTTTGAAAGGAAAATGTAACAGGAGCATGAATTCAGATGGGCTTTACTAATTATAGCTGAAAAGAAAATATGAACTATTTTCTTTAGCTTGCAGTAAAAATGTGTTCCTTCTTTCCAAAGTCTTCCTTTTTTTGGGTTAATATAAAGAATGAAGGACATTTTGAAAATTCTTTCTTCTTATTGCATGCCTGCAAGACTAAAAAGCCTTGGCTGTTAACAGCCGGCAGTGGGAAAAACACAGAGTGGGCAAAAGATGTTACATTTTAGATTGTTGCTGGCAAAAAAGCTAACACAGAAACAAAATAAGACCCAACAGGGCATTTGATGTTTTAACTATTTCTTTCCTGGCTTTTCATCTTCCATAGAAAATGATGTTAAAAGCAAATACCAGCATAACAGGGAAGTCTCCAGTGTTTTTTTTTCTCACTCGTTTGCATCAGGTGGACATTTCCATCCCCCATTGCTGATGTTTCTTATACTCACCTGCTCTTTGAGCAAATCTCAGCATCGTAGCTGGGCCACGTCATCCCTGGCCTCAGGCTGGAGGTGAGATGCGCTTAGGAACAGAGGTTTTGCTCTTTGTTCTTCACATCTTCATATCCCCTTTGGAATAAATCACAATTTTTTTCTTTGAGGCCACCCTAAAGTCTTTAATTTTCCAGTGATAGGTTGAGTGAAAAGCATCTTTGAGCCTCAGCTGCGCCTGTCTTGGTTCCTACCTTTTATCTATCCTTGGGATTTTGGCCCAAAATCAGAGTTAATATGCCATGTAGAGCTCTTCACATCTGATAGAGACCCAACATCTCTACTTTCTTCAAACATTCAAGGCTGTGGGCAAAATTCAGGGGTTATTTGTAATCATGGAAATCTCTCTGACCCGCTCCTTCCTTCTGCTGCCCAGGTGCCTCCTGTGAGTTGGAAAATGAATGTCACACTTGCATCCTCAGATGAGCAGGACCAAATCAAGTCATACCCATATCACATCTGCTGCTGGAAGGGACCATGTCTGAGGTGTAGCTGGTGAAAACAAGGCCAGAGTCAGGCCCCTTATCTCCCAGGGTTAGTCCCTTCCCTTTCTCCAGGGACCCATGGACTGAAGCTGGTGGAGACCCATCAAATGTGGGGGTCAGGAGATGGTGGCAGTGAACAGCTGTGAGTCCATGTTGCTCTGCTATTACCTGGAAGGATGATCTCTCTGCTAAGGGTCTCCTGCCAGATTTCGAGGCAGGATGTCTCTGAGTAGGTTTAGCCCCACTGGAGCAAGGGTGCTGGACATCAGCCATAGGGACAACCCACCAGATGTATCCCAAACTCTGTGTGAGAACGTGCCAGGACCGTCCCCATGAGGTGGTTTGACTGTTATCACTCTGGCAAATCATGTAACCTTAATGTCCCTCTGCAGTCACTCCAGAGAGCTGGGTGCTTCTCAGGGGGAGGAACCATCCCTCTCCACCAGTCACTGATAATAACTTAGACACCACTGGGAAGTGTCTGAAGTGGGTCCAGCTGGGCCTCCAGGCCAGGTCCTCCTTCTGTGAAATGGGCTTTGTTTCCTTCTCTTGAATGAAGTTGGACACCAGTGTTAAACACAAGGTGCAGAATGAGGACATCTTCTGTTGGTGATGGATTTATTTTTCAGAATTCTTGGCCAATTTCACATTTTTCGTGTTTGGAAAAAAAAAAAAAAGAGGTGAAAATACAGAGAGCTTTTCCCCGTTTTTCCCGGTTTGTCTTTTTTTTTTTTTCTTTCTTCTTCTCCACCCTAATCTCCTCCTCTCCAGAGGTCCCTGATCTCATCAGGATGCTTATCTCCATTCCATTGACTGGAAGAGGGTTACTTGGTAAATAAAGCTAAGCAAACGGTCACGTCTTCAAAAGCTATCAGGACGTTAGATGGAAAAGTGTCTCTGGCCAAGGTTCCTGTGTTCAATAACGCCCTGATTTGGCCGATCCTTTTACAGAACTGTTGGAGGAGAAGATGTCCTTAAGGCTCGGGAAGCCCTAGCTCAATTCTCAATTGTCCTGAGACTTTGGAGAGGCCACTGCACCTCTTTTGGGACCTTGGTTGTCCATCCTGGGGGGTTGGACTAGATGATCTCCAGAGGTCCCTTCCAACCCCATGTGATTCTAATTCTGTGATCAGCTAAACCGGGGGTAATAAAGCCCCATGGGGTGCAAGCAGTGAATCTTTGCCTGCGATGTGCTGGCCACGTAGCCTGGCTCTGAGACGGCACGAGTTGAGGTGAACGTTCATCCCAACACCCAGCCCACAGACAGGGGAGAGAGGGATTTGTCCATACAAACAGAGATTAAGCCATTGATCAAAACAATCCTGAATGGGCTTATAGATAGGTCTATCAGCAGCTAGGACTCGGTGCCTTCCCTGCAAATCATGGAGGGCTGATGGCTAGGCAGCGATAAGACGATGACGTTGACCAGAGGAGTTATCAGGGTTGGGGACAATGCGAGGACATGAGCAAACACTGGGCAGCGGCATCACAAGAAAGGCTTTGGGAGCTGGCGGGGTGGTGCCATCTTGCACGGCAGACCCCAGGAGCCGCTTTCTCTGCCCAGTGGTGTTGGGAGGAGATCGGTGACTGAGGCAAACTTAGGTCATGAAAAGCTGGGGGTACGATGTGATGGTGCTTGGTTGACAGCGTTGGAAAATCAGCGTGCAAAGAAGATGTCCTGGTCTCTCTCACCAAGTGCACTGAAACCATCAGTTCTCAGCCCAACTTTGTGAAAGCTTGGGCTGGGGAAGGCTGTTGGGAAACAGGCTCGGTGTTATCTCTGTGCCTGTGGCTTCCTTTTTAAAAACGAAACCATGTGAGTGTGCTGGCTGCATGTTTGCCCAGACAGCATTTAAATTTACTGATTAGCTCAAGCCAGGTTTGGCAGAGGGAGTAGAGACCTGTAGGTAGGAGTAGGAATAGGTACCAGCTATCAGAATTCATAGGCTCTGACGAGAAACAGTGCTGAGCCAGGAGCTGTTTGAGGGTCTAAGTTATGGACAAGGCTGCAAGATTGGCTAAAGGTGAAGCAGATGTTCTCGTCTGTAAAAAATCACACGATTTCTTTTGTTTCCTCCCCCCCCCCACCTGCCAAAAGAAAGGATTCTAGCTTTCCCACGAGGAGAAACCTGCTTTCTCAAGGTGATGTTTTGAGACAACCAATTTTCACCCATTTCCACTGGGTCTAGAATTGAAATGAGATCCCAGAGCTGAGAGCTGTCAGCCATCCCCTGTGAAGTTCACACTTTTAAATGTTCCCATCGAAGCAAAAGTAACGTCCAGAAACTTGGCAGTAATTGGATCATGAAAGTGCAAGCTCCTGTGATTAGATCAGGAGCACCCTGCCAGGATCGTACTAAATCAAAAGAAATAATCAGACGGCTAGAAAAGAGAGCAACTCTTCATTTAAACTTCATTAATTTCCTGTACACTTGGCAGAGCCCACAAATTACGCACTTGCACATGCAAAGGTTGCTTCTAGTGAGCACAGGCTACTGCTGCAGCGAGAAAAACCTTCATAATCCACACAATGTGAAGAAGCAAAGTCCATGCTCCAGTTGTTCCTGATATGCCTTGTCTAAAGAAAATATTTAGCTGCCTGCTGCGTTTTCTGTACAAGCTGGCAGATTGCTGCTCTTCTTTACAAGGGTTCCTGGGTCAGCTGAGGTCCTTCTCTGCTTGGCCAAGCAGTGGCATCCCCCAAGGGTGAGAGGAAGGAGATAAAGGCATTGACAACGGCTGGTTGGACAGACTCATGCAGAGTTAGAAGAAATATGGAGAGGTGACTGTATTATTTTTAAACAGGATAATCTAAGGCCACCGAGGCAAGTTTTGGAGGTCCCCAGCTTGCGCTCTGCTAGATGGAGGGCTTTCAGCTCTCACACTGTTGCTTAGGAGGATATTTGTCTAGAGGTAAAAGCACACGCTTCCTGCTTAAAAGAGAATTTTACTAGCAAATACTGGGCATCCACACATTTAGCCCTGTTTTGCTGTTACTGAGGTAATTTTTCATCAATAATCATTTGTTTAAATCTTCATCTGAACCAAGGAAGCCCTGCTTTTTTCCTGGCAGTGCTACCTCTTGGGAAGCTGGGCGGCAATAACATGAGCCAACCCCTTTGTGCTACGTATCTGGGAAGGCCATACTGCCGACATCTCTGTGAGGGTCGGCTTTGAGCTGTATTCTGAGCTAAGTTGTCTCATCCGAGCGAGTAGCCCCACAGATTCACGTGAGAAGGCTTGAAAGAGTGAAGGTTAATGGGGCCGAGGCCATTGTTTAGGAGTGGTGTGGCCACCCGATTGTTAGGTGGCCCCATTGTTTGGGAGGTATCACCAGGTGGTGCTACTCATCTTCTAGCAGTGTGTGAGCAAATGCTCAGTTTTAGGTAGACACATACCATGGCAAGGTTTCTTGTACTGAGTTTTGTGTGTCTTAGAGGCAGAGTTTCCTGGAGCTTGGGTGGAAAACCACACGTGGGTGGCATTGGCCAAGGTGCACAGCATCTGATTCTGCAGAACTTTAAAAAGGTCCAAGCCCTGATTAGTGTATTGTGGCTGGTAGGTGCAGGGATGCTGACCTGGTCCCAGGTTGTCCTTCCCATAGCCCAAATTTGTGTGAATGTTTGAAGGACTGGGCATCTAAACCTGTCAGAGCAGGAGAGACCCGAAATGTTCTGGGCTGCAACTACTCTAAGTGGAGTAACTTCCCCAGAAGGATACTGTGGTTTTACCCAGAGTTTTTCGGGACAGCAGCTGAACACACTATGAGGAAGTGGTTTTTTTTTTTAAAACAGAAAATCCCCTAAAATCCCGTCAATTTTGGTTTGAAAGCAAAAAGTAAGGGAGTTGCTGTCAGCAGAGGGTTCATTCATCTTAAAAGAAAAGACAGACATTCCAGCCAAATTAAATAATAAAAGAGGTGATAAAACCCACCTGCTATTTAACCCTAGGTTTCTGTTTCTTTTTAAATCAGGTCAGTGTATTAAAGATATTCAGACTGAGGGTATTTATTTTTTTTTTGTATAATTATTGGTCCAGATCTTTATCTGTTTCAAGTGGAAAAAGGCATGTCATTCTGGTCGCCATCGTTTTATGATGGTTTACATCTCTTCTCACTAGCTGATCTCAGAGGAGACAGATTTCACTCCTGTTTCACAGGAGGGAAAATCAAAGCAGGAGATTTTTCTAAAGTCCCCCAGGAGGTGAGGGAGAGGACTAGGAGGACAGGCAGGACTTTGTGCCTCTTGGTTACTCTGGGCATGAGATCGTACTTCAAACCAAGACCTCTTGGCTCCCTCAGAGGATGATCTCACTCCCAGAAATTTATTGGCCCCCTGGTCTACAGGTGAACACTGACAATGCAAAAGGATGGTGAAAAAATGAGGAAAAGTGTAGTAACAAAAACCTGGGCAATCAGCACCATCTCAGCCCACCAAAGCTGTCCTCCAGTGAATGTCCAGCCACAACCATGTTTCACGTCTGGCAATACCTATTTAGACACTTCTGTATAGGTAGAACTTCACAGTGGCATAACTGCAGTTCCTGCTGCCCTGTCTGTTTCCGGAAAACCTTGGAAATAACAGCTTCTCCCGAGACCCAGAGTCTATATTGCCTTTGAAATTGAGGCTGCTGCAATTCATCATGATCATCACAGATTCAGAGAATAGCAGGTTGGAAGGGCTTTCAAGGATCATCTGGCGCAACCTTTCCTGGCAAAAGCACGGTCTAGACAAGATGGCCCAGCACCCTGCTGAATCTTAAAAGTGTCCAATGATGGGAAATCCACCACTTCCCTGGGGAGATTATTCCAATGGCTGATTGTTCTCAGTGTGAAAAATATTCCTCTTGTATCCAATCAGAACATCCCCAGGAGTAATTTATACCCATCACCCCATGTCTTTTCCATGTGACTCCCTGTAAAAAGGAAGTCTCCATCTTCTTTGTAGCCACCCTTTAAATGCTGGAACATGGTGATAAGGTCTCCCTTAGTCCTTCTTTTCTCAAGGCTGAACAAACCCAATTCTCTCAGCCTTTCTGTGAGGCTTCCTAATCCTTCGATCATTTTGGTAGCCCTTTTCTGGACCCTCTCCAGCCTGTTCATATCTTCTTTTAATAGTGGGGACCAACACTGAACACAGTATTACAGGTATGGCCTGACAAGCAGTGAGTTCAGTGGGATAATGACTTCTTTATCTCTGCTGAGGATGCCCTTGTTGATGCAACCCAGCATCCTGTGGGCTTTCTTTGATTCAGCAGCACACTGTTCACTCACATTGAGCTCGTTGTCCACCAGAACCTCCTGTGCTCATGAGACCCCACCAGCAGTACTGCATCCAGCTCTGGGGCACCCAACATAAGAAGGACTTGGACCTGTTGGAGCTGGTCCAGAGGAGGGCCAGGAAGATGATCAGAGGGCTGGAGCACCTCTCCTATGAGGTCAGGCTGAGAGCTTTGGGGTTGTTCAGCCTGAAGAGAAGGCTCAGGGGACCTGACTCTAAAGTCAGTGGTGGAGTCAGGGAGGGAGCTGAGGCTTCTGCTGGTTGCACCAACCTGGGTCAAGAGCCAGAAACAGTGACAGTAAATAGGGAATGGGGCTTGTGCTTTTTATTCCTTCCCTTTTCATGACACCCTTGGAGGCTTGCACATGTGAATGGACCTGGGTCTTTTAATCGAAAGGACGGTCCCCGCTCCACAGAGGTGATAGTGTAACCAATTCACTGGGGTCTGTAGGAGATTTTGGGAGCCTTCACCCTAAAAAAAATCAAGATGTCCAGCAAAGTGACCTCTTTTGTGGCTTTACTATTGCTGTTCCCCCTGTATGGTGGGGTTGAGAGTGACAGGCTGTTTTTTAACAAATCTTCCTGGCATTTGATGCAAGCCCAGGGGAACGGCGGGAAGGCGAGCTGTAAAATGGTATGCGCTGGCTGTCTCTCAGCTCCCAGCCTTTGCCTCGGAGTTAGATAACAGGAACAGCAGATAAGAGGAAAAGCAGTTCTTTAATTCAGCCAGAATTTCACTTAGTGTGAAGGAAAAAGTCTAGTGAGAGAATTAGACTAAGCCAGGAAATAGCCTCTTAAACCTGAGCTCTCCTGTGCTAAAAGTATATATTTAGCATTTTATATATATACATATCTATATATCTGTCTTTCTCTATACCACCATAAAAATCCCTGTCTTCTAACAGTGTGGTGGCCAAGAAATTCTTTTAAACTCATAAAAACAAGCCAATACAACAAGCTGACTTTTCAGCTACTTAGGCTGGGGCATTTTTTCAATTATCTCCCCCAATAACAAATATTCCCAGCCTCTGAGGACACCTGAGGCCAACAGAGCCATGATCTCTGCTTGCCAGGAGATGCCCACCCAACCTGTGGGTAGCTCCACAGAGAAGGACCTTGGGCAACTATGGCCAAGATGATGTTTTACGTGGTACATGACCTACTGCACCCTGAAGGAGTGGCTTCAACCAAGACTTTGCATTGAGCAGAAGCTTTTAGGAAGGTTGAGGAGGGATCAGGATTTGAGTCTTACTCCTTTTGAAGACCTGGATCCCACTCCTGGGAATAAGGCTGTATCTACCCTCCTACTTCTCTTATTTATCCAGCCCTGAGTGTTTGCTGGCAGGAAACAATGGTTCTCTCATCTGGTCAGTGGTGTAGGCTTAGTGTGTGGGATGTCGCTGTGGTTTGGGGAGATCTGCCATGAACAGCCCTTTCATGGCAACGTATTGATGCACCTTCACTGCAATCAAGAGGGCTCACACCAAGTGGAGAATTTGGCTTAATAAAAGACCTTTGCACATTCCTGTGTCATCCCAGCTAGGAGCTGGCAAGTCACCCAGATTCACCTTTGATTTTAGGAGGGAAATACATGCAAATATCCCTTTACAGCCTTTGAATTTTTGTTAGAAGTAGAGCAGTTGTCTCCTGGGACACCAGCATCTAATTAAAGGTGATACGGTCCAAGGCAAGAGCTATGGTCTCTCTTCTGAGAAGTCCTGCTTCATAGCAATCATCAAATACTTTACTGGGCTCCTTTTTTATTTTATTTTTTTTTTAAGTTACAAACTTACCAGGCTTTGAGATGCCTTAGTATCTCTATCATCTAATGCAAAGAAGTCTTGGTATGCTGAGGGTCAGAGATTGCTGCTATCATACACGCATCAGTAATACTTTTTTTTTATACTAGAAGCATGAAATGCTGCTGACTGAGATTATTTATATATTATTATTTATCATATTATTATTTATTACATTATTATTAATTATTATATTATTATCATTATATCAGCAAAATAAGGATATGGTAGTACCTCTTTGCTAGACCACGCCGTCTCCACCAGTCTGTGGCCAAGGATGATGCTGAACCTGAAGCGGGGACTTTAGGTTTAAGTGGGGATATTTTTTCTGTAATTTTTTTCCCATCACTGTTTGACTGCACAATGCATTTTGGCATCTCCCACGTCCTGTGGCCACGTCCACCAGACTCACGAGAAAAGATGCTTCCAAGCAGCTTGTTGCAACACCTGGGGGCCAATGCAACACCGAGACACATTCTCCCTGTACCAGGCAAGGAGAGGTGAAGTGGAGCTCTCCTGTGAACTGATGCTGAGATAGCAGTTCCGTATCTAAACAGGTAACACCCAATTACAACAGAACTGTGTTGACTTACACTTTCCCTTATCAGAAGAATCAGGTATTCATGTAAATCACAAAGGAGTTTGATGGATGCCAGTTCACAGTGAGCCCCACACCAAGGAACAAGAGCCTAGTTAAACAAAATGTATGTTGTTCTTATCTTTAAGCTGTGACTATTGCTATGAAATAAAAAACTATAAAAGAACGTGCTTTATCACAGGAGTTATAATTCTTTAATGTTCTCCAGGGGCTCTGCCTGTGCTGGAATCAGACCCTTGGGACCACTTTCCGAACCCCACAGAAGTAATTTTCTTGCAGACGGATGATCTTTCCTTATCACGCGTTGTCTTGGCAATAAAAAAGTCTCTTTCTTGAGATGCATGTTTAGACTGAGCCCAGTGAAAAAAAAAAAAAAGAAAAAGAGAAAAGGAAAAGAAGGGGCAGCTAAATCGGTCTTAATTCTGATGCTTGCCTAAAAGTAAACAATGAGGTCCAGGGACAATCTTCATTAGGCTCTCCTGGGCCTGGAAGCGTGGCGTGGAAAGCAGATGTGGTAAGTAGCCTTCAGACAGCCGTGCTGGAGACTAGCTCAGAGCCCGGTCTGAACGCCGTGGCTAATCAGACCCTCTTATCACATTTACTGGGAGATGGGTGATGCCAATAAAACCAAGTCAGGCTGAGTGCACTTAGTGGAGCCAAAAAGCTAATTGTTAATAGATGCCTACAGCTCAGAAAGCCAGCTGGCCCCCTCTGATCGCCCGCCTTGGTCATGGTGGGAGCTCAGATTTGGGTTATTCATGGATTTCCTCAGGGACACGGCAGATCCCAGGCCCCTGGTGGGAATGATGGGCAGGACACATGCGATTTTATTGGTATTTAGCCATATTATGGGGTGCATAGGGGCTCTATTTGACATCAAGACCTCATTAACATGACAGAGGTCCAGCCCCTGGGGTCTCCAAGGGTGACAGTAAAATCAAGCTGGTGCTTTGCACTAGGGATATGCCGAGCTCTGATTTTGCCAAACATGGAGAACTGAAATGTATAATTTGTGACAGTGATGGACTGTGGTTATGCCTCCTTTCTCCCAGTTGAAAATAGAGGCTGTTAGGAAGCATCTGTGGAAAAAGATGAATCCGAGGTGAACTTGTAGTGATTTTCCTCGGGTGCACTCTCTCTGCCTCTAGAAAATTGCAGGTGGTGGAAATCCAGAACCAGAATTGATGTAATTGTGTTTAAATCCTTATCTTCAATTTTTTTTTTTCCCAATAAACATTTGTGTTTCTAATGCCTTGTCTGCTTCTTCTACATCCCAGTAGTTTAACAAGGATGTTACACCTCACTGCAACACTAGCCACCATAGATTGCAGTCCTGTCTTGGAGATCTTACAGCTTAAATGAATATATGTCTTTTTATAACCTGATATTTTAAGTTAGCTGGCTAGATTGATCAATACATAGTTTAATAGATCCTTAAAAACCAGCTCCTGAACTACAGGACCCAGATGTCAATGGTAGATAGAGTTTTCCAGCCACATGCTCTCCCTGTAGACTCCAGTGAACGTTTCCCATGTCTCCTCAGCCATCAATTCCTCACCTGCTCTGGGGGGAAACTCCCACACCAGGTTTTTTTGTCTGGTACCTTCGAAGGTCCTTCTTGTGTGAGTCTGAGCCTGCAAAACACCTTGGGGTCAGGCTGCCTCCTTCCATGGATCGTATCCAGTAGAGGTAGAAGGTGGGAGAGCCTTTCCTGGTCCATCTGGTGCTCACTTTGATGGAGGGGCCATGGTGTTGGAGGAGAGCAGACATCTCCATTTCCCCAAACAGGCTTGAGTGCCTGACACAGGTGTAGGTTAAGGGCTGTGATTTTGAGAGGCAATCACTTTATACTTCACTAACTGTCTTCTCCTTGCCTTGCTGATGCCCCCATTCAAGGCAGCTGCCATTTCTGAACCTCTAAACCCTAGTGAAGCCCCTTTATTATGGCGTGCACATGAGGAAGCGGTGAACATTTTAAAGTGGTTCTTGGAGACAAATAGTGGGGCTGTCCTTCAGGTACACCACAGAAGGAGGCCAGGTAGCCTCTGCAGAGGCTTTGTAGAATTATTTCCCATCTCTGAGGCCCTCATCTGTTGGAGTGCATGCTACCATTTGAACCCCCTTCCCATTTCACTCCACCACTAGGTCTGAAATCCAGCAGGCAGATGTAGAGACGTGGTGAGCTCAAAACATCAACCTGCAGAAAGGGGCCTCAGAAAGCAGCTGGTGGAGAAAGTAAGTGGGCTGTGACTGTACGACCATGGGCATGGGAGGGGGCTCGGCTGCAGGTGTGCAAATACAGCTCGTCCCTGGGCTCTGCTGGGAACACAGCTGAGCAAGGACCCGCTGCCTTTATCTCTTGACCTCTTGCTCCCCTGCCCTGAGGATCAGAGTGCTGTGGGTCCAAGCACATCCCAGCCAGCCTGGATGGGTCCTATACCACGGGGAATGAGACTCCTCAAGGGATCCCTGCTTGGGAGCACTGTGGTGGGATGTTGCTTGCCAAAACCCCGTATTTGCACCCAGCCCCATAGAAGTACAGTCCTCTGGATGCATCTGCACCCACCGCAGGGTCTTGTGCCAGCACATCTGCATCTTCCGGGCTCACATCTGCATCATCTGGGCTCACATCTGCCTGGCAGGATCTGCGATGGGCAGCTTGCGAAGCTGCCTCTCACAGGGGCTAAGCTGCCTTTATTGCAGGTCACACGCCCTCTCAAGCAGCAGTGGATTTAAATGCCGTAAAAACCCATGGTCTAACATGCCCCGGGAGTCTCCCACCACCCCCGTACGTGTCGCAGAAACATCCTTCATGGTGCTGGCCAAGGCGGTCTCGCTCGGCATCCTTTGCTCCGCGTGTCATTCGGCAGCCGGGAAAATCTCAGCAGCCCCTGGCCCCCGCTCGTGCCCCTGCTGCTGTTCACACGTGTCGCTTCTGTGGCCGTCCGGCTTTATTTTTCTGGCAAGGGAGGCAAAAATAGCTTGTGTGAAAATTATTTATTTTGTATTAATAGCTGGGAGTCAAAGCCTCGGCAGACACTTGGAATAAACAGGATCACTCAAAACGCAGTTGTTTGAAATCAGAGCTTTGCCCTGACCCTGGGGTTTCTAACCAAAGCCAGAAAAACTGTATATATAGAATCCCTTAATTTTTTTCCCCCTGTTAATATGCAGTACAACAAGCCTTGTTTGTGGCCAGAGGACTTTGACCAGGATGTTTCAGCCAACATTTCATTTAGGTGGGCGCACGTGCGGTTGTATAGGTGGTCGAGATGTAAAATCCTTATCCCTATCAGACTAATAACCCCTTTTGCACTTCCAATCCAATTTGTATGCAAGCTTCTCCTCAGCCATTCCTCTCCTTTCATCATTTCTCCTCTCAACAACATATTTTTTAAGTGTGGGTGGCTGTCGGGTGAAAAAACGTATTTTGGGAGAAATTTTCTGGTCTTGTTTTCTTGCGAAAAAAAGCAGGAAAAACAGCACTTTCGGGTATTGTTTTTCCTTCCTCTTTCTTTTGTTTTCTTTTACTCCCTGTCCTGCACAGTCAGTTTTCCAGCCAGATAAAAGGAAGAAAAAGGGGAAATAAAAACAACGAGTGAGTTTATATTTTTATCTGTCTTCAGCGTGGACTTCCTCTCTTCCTCTTTTTTTTCTCCAAATAACAGAAATATTCCCAACTGAGGATCAGGGCACCTCAGCTCCTTTAAACTATTATGCAATATTGAGCATATCTGTTAATGAATGCAGCTCTTTACCTGTGGTTAGCCCATGCTACTGATGGATTAATGAAGGCACAAAAGGGAAGAACAGTATATCCAGAGGTTAATGCAGACCCTAAGAAACCCAGGTTGAAGTCCACAAGCTCCTTTAACTGACTCTGAATCATCCTTATGGCTACTTTTGGTCTCGTTTCTGTGTGAAATGGGGGTGGCAACCCAGACCCCAAAGAACAGTGAGTGGCATCTGCACTACAGGGTATCAGGAGGCAAAGCAGAGGCAATCAGGCAGGGATCATAGAATCCTGCATGGTTTGGGTTGGAAGGGACCTTAAAGATCATTCGGTTCCAACCCCTCTGCCCTGAGGAGGGAGACCTCCCACCGGACCAGGCTGCTCAAAGCCTCATCCAACCTGCCCATGAGGATGAGCCACCCCAACATTTCCACTTTGCAAAACTTTGTTATTCCACCCTTGGGCCCCAATTAAAAGGCTTTCCGAGGGAGGGCACTGGCTTTGCCCGGGCACCCCTCTGCATCCCCGATGAAGATGGCTCCTGCGGGGCGGGTGGCCAGGCTGCTGAGCCTTCACACTTGCTCCGGCTCTTGGAAAGCCTCAGCCAGGCGGCTTTCCCCACCCCAGCCGGCTGTTATAATCACACATTGTTCCCGGTCGCTGCCTCGTCGTTTAACAGCACTTGGAAAATGTCAAATGTGGGAGTCCGGCAGCCTTAGGTTAGAGTAAAAAAAAAAAAAAAAACTCCCAAACATATTTGGAGGGCTGCCAGCACTTTGCAAACCCTCTGCAAACCCAGATAAGGGGCGACCTTGCAGCCCGCGGGCTAGGCCAGGAGTTTATAAAATCCTCCATTTGCTTGGGTTGAGCTTTCTCAATATTGTGACCATCCCGTCCCCTTCCAACGCCGCCTGGGGTGGGAGAGCAGCCTGCGAAAGCAGGGGCTGCTGGCGATGGTGACCTTCGCCGGGACGTCTGGTCTTCAAGGTGGAAGAAGCCGTTGGAGATGTGACGTCCAGAGCCGGCGGGGGACAGGACACCCCCCTCCCGTGGACGACAGGAAGGCAGAGGGTGTCTGGGGCTGGATCTGTCACGGCCGAGTGAGCAAACCCAGTGCCTGGTTTTGTTTGAGCTGGGGGTTACAGGCGTTGTCGTCCCCCCTCAAAAAAAAACCCCGTTTGGTTTTGCAGCAAACGATGATCCTAAAAGGGCGGTTGGGGAAGGATGGCAAACGCCGCCTGGCGAGGAGGGTCGGGGGGGGAAGGGTTGAGTTTGGGGCTTCATTTTAAACCGTAACGAAATCTAAACATTTTGAAATTCTTCCCCAAATGACAAATAATGTCAAATACTGAGATAGCACTGGGCTGGATTTGAGCCGCGAGGCACCTTCTTATATTCCTAACTTCTGATAAAAAGGATGGAACAGAGTCAGGAAAACTTTCCTCTCCTTCCCCTCATTTTTTTTCTTTTTTTTTTTTTTTTTTTTTCCCTTTAAAAAAAAACCCTAAACAACACAACCTCAGCCGAAATCAGCAACGTCTCCTGAAATGTTCCAGTTTGGATGGGACAGTTTTTCACAGCAGGAAATGTTTCCCTCCGGGTTTTCCCGGCTGGCTCTGGCCAACTGCACGTCTCCGACCCGCTGCCGTCGGGCTGGGGGTACAGCTCAGGGGTGGGCAAAAACCCCCCCAAAACTCACCTCTCAGGCAGCTGACTCCTCTGTTCGCACAAGCACAGAGAAAACAGCTTGAACCCCTCTTAATTAAGAGGGTTAATTAGCTCAGAGGCAGCACAGTAGCTGCATCAACGAAGGCACATGAGTCATTAAGGCAGTGTTGTTAATTTGCATTTTCCCCTCTTGTCTCCTTTGCTTTTGACTCATGGCTTTCTGGCAAAACCTCTGCAGGTCATTTAGCCAATATTTATACATTTTGGGTCTGCGAATCATTTACAAGCCCTTTCCCCCTATATCCTTTCCCCTATATCCTTGTTGCAGGGTTGTGTGCGGCGGGATTATTTCTCCCCCGTCCACACATCACAGAATCACTCTTTTGGGCCCCGTTTGCAGTTTGTGGGGCTGATCGCGCTTTCTCACTTGGAAACGTATTTGTTTTCTCTCCAGGTCAAATAAGTCAGGTGAAAACATCAGGGCATGAGTTACCTGTGAACTATTTACCCCCCCAGCATCCCACCAGGGACCCTCCCAGCTTCCCGATGCACGGACGGTCACCTGAAACACCACAAAAGGGTTGGGGTAAAGTGGGATAAATGGGCAGAAAAACCCTCAGGTAGACTCTTGTTTGCATTTGCCTTTGCAAGAAAATCACTAGCTGTTTTCCTGGATAAATTCCTGGCTCTTAACCTAAGCAAGCTCACTACTTTTATGGGCAAAAATACTTGTAATCACCTTTAGGGGCTGCTCAGCAAACCAGATTTTCCCTAGGTGTCGTTAGCCCCTCTCAATAGATGAGAGTTTTTTGTTTGGCTCGCAAATTTGGAGGAAAATCCCAAGATTATTATGGTTTTTTGCTTCCTCTTTCTTTTTGCCACTGCGCCCTGCGGATGGCTCCGTGTCTCAGCCCTTTCTGGGCAAAGTGCACATCCCGAGCTGTGCACGGGGATACCGACCCCCCGCCTATCGCGACATGGAAACAACCTCTGACTGCATTTCCTTTGGGAAAGGCAAAGAAAAGACCCATATCCTCTAGCACCTGATCCCCAGCTGCTCTTATCCTTGGCCGGGGCCGGGGGGGGGGTGAGGCGGGGGGAGATGATGCAGATT
>VXAK01004537.1:21004-47351 GCA_013399435.1 Arenaria interpres
TCAAATACCCCAAGTCTGGGTTTTTAATGCCTTCAGGTCAGGATGGTAAAGCCAGCTCTGGTCTGGGTAAGCATGGAAGGTCTCCAATAGGAAGAGGAGACCATTGCTGGCCAAGACCACACAGAACACACCTGCTCTTCCCCTTGTACCAACTAGCCTCCCTTGCCCCCCCCCTTTTATTTTTCTTCTTTCTCCCCCTTTTTTTTTTCTCGCCTCCCCTTTCTGTGTCCAGCGGTGGAGCGTTCAGCAGTTAATATCCTTGTCTCCAATTGTGCTTTAAGAGGTGTAACATTTGATAAGCCCCATTTAACTTGGCTGTACTACATTGTTTAAATAATTCAAATATAGATTGGCCCTTTAGAAGGATTTCTGCTCTATTGACCCTGCTGGTCATGAGTTACCAGGAAGTCAGGGAGGGGCTTCTAGGGCTGAAAGCCTGAAAAAAATCAATTCCAGCTCTTTAGTGCCCCAATCACACCCCATTATTCCCGGGTAATTGCAGACCTGCTTTGTTGTTAACTCTTCAGGAACAATATGGCTTTTGAGGGAATAGGGAAAGGAAGCAGGGATTTCTTCTCCACGGGGGTCCTAATCTGCATGGACACTGTCCTGTGCCTATCGCTAGGGGTTGGATGAATAATTATTTACAGGTAGAAGTGTCAAATCGCTTGGTGGGGTTTTCATTCCCCTTCCCTTTCTTAATACCTGGTTTGCTGAAGGTTGATTGGTCTGTAGAATTCATAATGCAGGGTTTTTTTCTGTTCATGTCTCTTTCTCTCTGTGCATTAACTCATCAGGAATAAGGAATAGGATCCTATAATATGGGCTTGGACCCTATTGGGTCACTTTGCTTTGGGTGCTGCAGAGACACGTGGCAAGGCCTATGCGATAGGTTGCGGAAGAGCAAAAAGAAAGACTACATCAGCCAGCGGGGTGGCCATGTAGGAGTAGGTCAACGTAGCCAAACAGGTGGTCTTGAGCAGGTGATGTCCACACTGCACACATTTCAGCTGGGCTTTACTCTGGGGCAGCCCTGCTCTGGTCCCATAGCAAGAAAAAAGACACATTAACAGCCGTAGTGCATCTTTCGGATTAGTTTCATTCAAAAGGAATCCAGGTTTTCAGGCACAGTTGGATATGAGGGGGAATTTTTCAAGGCTCTAAACACAAGCTGGAGTGCGGTGATGCTTCAGAAATGAACTGATTCAACTCTAAAAGATGTGATTGGTTGTCCAGGGAAGTTGTGGATGCCCCATCCCTGGAAGTGTTCAAGGCCAGGCTGGATAGGGCTTTGATTAGTGGGAGGTGTCCCTGTCCATGGCAGGGGGGTTGGAACTAGATGATCTTTAAGGTCCCTTCCAACCCAAACCACTCTAAGATTCTATGATTGAATCTTTGACAGCTAGAAGAATTCAACGTTTTGCACACCTAAAAATGCCAGTACTGTTCTTAATAGGTGAAACCTGCCCTGACGAGAAGGGGGCTGTTGTTCTGGCACCTTTGCCTTGTGAGACCCTGGGAGCCAAGCCTGTGAGACTTCATTTATTAGGCTATGTTTCATATTTCCAAATGAAGGAAAAAAGTACCTCAAACACCACCTCTGGGGTGGTGCCTTCTGTCTTCATTCAAACCCCTTCTTCAGCTCACGCTCCTCCTCTTGACACGAGGTAAACAAAACAGGATCCAGGGCTAAAGACTTCTCAAGACATGATGCACAAAATCTGTCCTCCTTCCTTCCTCATGCGGGAAGGCTAAAAGTCATCCACCCGGTCATTTGGTCCGATATGGCAAAAGCCACCGCCTCACCCTGTCACCCAACATGGCTGCTGGTGGTGGCATTAGGGGAGGAGATGCCAACCTGGGTGGAAAACTTCAGGTGATGGAGAACTGACCACACTTCTTGAGGCTGCTCTGTCCCCACCCTTTTTACAAATGGGCACCTTATCGCTGGGCACTGTTTATCTGGGAACAGGGGACAGAGGGCAGGGAGGAGCAGCAGCAGCCTCTGCTCTAGGTCACCACACCAGAAGCTGCTCAGAGTTCATCTGTAGGTTGGATGGGCTTCTTGTCCCATCTGTTCCTCCTGAGAGGCCATCCCAGAACCTCACTCCTCTCTAGGAGCCATCGTTTAATGTCCAGGTGACATTTCCCAGGCCCACAGGTACCTTGCAGCACTGGTGCTTTCCTGAAGGGTTTCTTTGGTGCCTGTATGTGTTTTATTGACTTGTTGATCCAGCCTGTGGATCAACAACCCTTCTGGATTTTGAGCCGCTGGCAAGGATGAGATGACATCTCAGGGTAATCAGGGTAACCAATGAAGCAATGTCCATCCTGCCCAGCTTGCAATGTTTAATTCAGCAGGTGATGTTTTCCTGGGCTCCCTCTGTCATCAGGGTCTTCCAGGGGTGATACAGAGCAGGAGCCTAACTTTCATGTGGTAAATTGCCCTCAGGAGCTGCTACTCTCTCTTCATTCGCCACAGAGGGCCTACAGAAACTCTCTGGTTAATTTTGCTGGCTAAACAACTACTAACAAGCTAAGAGACTGAAAAGCTTCCTCAAATTCATATTTCAAGGCAGGAACACATTCTTCTGCACTGCTGAGACTAAAACCCCCAACAGCAAGGCAAGAGGGTGGTTGGTCTTGTTGTGGAGACGCCAAGTTGGGGCAAGCCCTGCCTGCTGTAGGCTGCAGCAGAGCCATTTGCCAGTGATAATTTGTGTTCCTAGGTGAAAGCCTGGGAGAAAGAGTGTGTCTGATTAGCTCCGTGCTGTTCAGAGTGGAGATGGTCCCGTTATGGACTTGTACAACAGCCAAGGAACCATAGCCAAGAGCAGCTCAGGGAAGCTGTACAACCACCACCATGGTGTGAGTGCAAACAGAGCCTGAAATTTGAAACAGAGCGAAGAGAAGGAAAAATCTGTGATAGTTCTGAGGGCAAATGATTGGGACTTTGAAAGTATTTTAAGGTGGTTAAATGCTTAGCTCCCACTGGAAAGGGATGTCTTCAGATGCAGGTACCAAAATCAGTTCCCTAAGCATTTTGAAGGGAGTGGGGGAATATAATTTTAAAAAGGCCCAGGATGCAGAGCAAGGGGGTGGTATCTCAAACGAAGTTCACAGGAGACTTACCCTTGTCTCTGGTTCCTCTAAAGAGGCTCCCAGGGACCCTGATTTTAGACAAAGCAGAGCCATGCTCACCTCCTCCCCCTTCCCTGACCTGCAAAGGGTTAAAGGGTGGGGGAGCCGTTTGATTAATAGATGTCGTGTGAACATGCACATTTGCCTGTGACTGCATTCCTGGGGCTTTCGGCAGGGCGATAAGCTGGGACCAAAGTCCTCTGGCTCTGGGCAAGGAGAGCAAACAGGGCCCCAATGGAGCAGTTATTAATTCCAGCCTTGCATCTCCCAGGGCTGTCTCTCAGCAACGGGGCTCTCCGGAGGCCTTTCACACACCAATCGATACAGCTCACCTCTCCCCTTGCTCTCTCCATCCTCATCCCCCTTTTTGCGTGCTCACCCTGGTCTCCTTCTGTGCCAGGACAAGCTAAGGGACCATGGATTCTATAATTCTATGGTTCCATGACCCTTTCCCATTGACAGTGCGGGAAGGAGAGGATGATATTCTCATTGGGGTGATGGGAACAACTGGTGGTGTAGCTGTTCCATCCCACCATGCCCCTCATTGGTTCTTGGCTCGGTGTAGAAGGAATGTGAAGGGGAATTCAGCAGCAATATCTCTAAAGACCACATCTTCCCTCCTGCGCCCATGAAAGGGCACACACTGAGAGTCTTTCCCTTTCTTCAAAATACATTCATAAACCCAACACACCTGATTTAGAATTTCTTTGGCTGCAGAATTTCCTCTCCCCTCAGGGAAGATTCAAACTGATTCGAGCCACAAGTTGTCTTTTCACCTCCACACTTTGACGTAAAGATGTTGATTGAAAATGAAACTCCTTTCCCTCCTTGAAAAACGAAACAAACCAAAACAACCTGGACCTTTCAACTTGCTTGCCTTCAGATAGGATGTCATCATACTTGCAAACTGGCCTTCTCAAGGGTGTATTTTCAATGGCAATGTTTGTCACGTGGAGGATTTCTGCTAGCCTCAATTTGGCGTACCCGGGCAAAAAGCGGGTTTCTGGTTGCTGGTGTCTCTCTTTACCCCACAGCTGCTCTCAGGAGGCTGGCGGCTGCTGTCCTCAGTCTGGGAGGTGTCTCCTTCAGGAAAATCAGTTTATTGACATGGGTCAAGACTTTCCACAATAGCTCTGGGGAGATTTGACTCCAGACACTTCACAGTTTCATTTCAGGGCAGGAGAATGTATTTGGTGCTGCATGACAAGAAGATGATTTTAAGACATGCCAAGCTGATCACTTCTGAAATGCAGTCAGCTTTTAAAGCCAGCCTGTTTTCCATAAAGAAGGCAATTCCAGATTTCATAATAAAAAATATGGCAATCTTTCAGCATTACAGAGCATCACAACGGATGCTGTATTCACACTCATGCAGGCAGAGGTCATGGAAAGGCACCACCTGACACCAACAATAACTTTGCTCTGTAGAAGACTTTCCATTGACTTTGGTAGAGACTGGACCATCTGTCTGAGAAAGAATACTGAAAAGGGTGCAGGTGAGAAGAAGCTGACTTCTACTAAGCTGAGGATAGCACTACATAGCTGAAGGGTGCCTTAAATATTCATGTTTAATCCTCGAGGACAGAAGCTGGGGTCATGCCACAGTTTGCTCTAAGCCACAGTTGTCCTCTCTTTCCATGGCTCCTACAGAGGACGTGGTGTTGCACAGGATGCCAGGACCACCAAGTTACGAGGAGTCTGGGAGAGGAAACCAAGATGCTTTAAGTTTTAACATATAGTCATAAGAAACAAGTTACAACCTGTCTTGCAGGCAAGTAAAAGACTGGAGTCAGTCAGTTCCTCTGCCCCACAGCTAACATGGAAAAAAGCAAGAAAGATGAGAAAAAAACATTATTGTCAAGAGTGTTGGGATATGAGACACAATAAGAGCTGCTGCTTTTTGACTGAGTAATCTTTTTAATTTTATTTCAGGACAGGTGAAAAAAAATGATTCATTCAGGACTTTGAAGTCCTGAGACTATTTTTCAGGCGAGAAAGCCATTCTCTGGCCATTTATTTGCAAAGTGGTAGACCCTTGTGTCTGTCCCCAGATTGTCATGGAGAAACATTAAAATGAGATGTCCAAAGAGTAAAAGCTGATTCCTGTACTGAGAAACTGAGAATTAAATGCCTGATTTGGACCGTAAGGGTCTTTAAATCTGTAGGCTGAGAAATGTGATCATTTTAAACAGAAATTCTATCCAACACTGACAATTTCTACAGAATTCACGGAAAAAACTACATTTCCATAGAAAAGATGAATAATAATATTTTTTTTAAAAAAAAAAAGCTAAATAAACTGGCTTTCTCCATTAAAAAAAAAAAATTGTCCAAAAATTCCCAGAAGGCTTGAGTTAGTCCTATATCTGTGGTAGCAGATATGAAAAAGGCATACCGAGGTCATCTAATCCAGGGGCCGGAAACCTTTCAAGGGTTGAGTGCCAGACTGTATTTTTCTTCCCCAGCAGAAACTCAGCAGTCTCTGTCTCTCTGAAAAAGGGCGAGCTGATGGGTGGGATCTTGGCTCTCAGGATCTAAACCAGCTGCACTCTCCGGGGTTTATCTTCATAGCTCCTCTCCCAACACTTGCATGATTTAAATGGCTTGGGAGCTGGCTTCAAAATAAGACCCAGTGATGGGTTTCCTCCATGTAAACAGATCTATAGTGGGAGTAGGTGACCAGTAGGTCACCACTGTAGGTGATGGTCTGAACTCTTTGGTGGCCTGCAAGCCTTGAGATGATGTGGAGGCATGGTCTGCGGCTACACATAGGTATATCTGCACGGAAAAGAGGGAAGGGAAGAAGCCAAGCCTTCACTGAATGATCCATGATAACAATACTATGTTTAAAATGGGTAGGAGCAACTTTACGCTTAGTTTGAGACCTCCCTGTGCTGGCAGAAGGGGAGGAAGGGAGGGGTTCAGCTTGCAGGATTAGATGCCTGCACTAGGTACGTACGTTGGAAGGATCTCCATAGGCTCCGATTGCCTGAGCTCCCATAATAGTCACTGGAGACCCAGCCCATGTAGGCAGAGGAGCACACAACTTGCTGTAACCTAGACACCAGGTTTAGGTCAGCCTAATTGGAATACCCCCAACAAATCCCCAGTTGACGGATAGAAGGGTGTGAGTTACCTTTGCTTTCTATCCCTATGTGGACATCTTAGCTGCTCTAGCACATCTTCAGTGAGGACAACCACCTAAAGCCCTCAATTTAGGGCTGAATCTTTCAGTTCAAGCCCATCCAAGATCTTTGCAGGAGGATAAACACTATATGTTTCTCTGCAGCCAAAGAAAATCTCCCCATGGCTTTTGTCATATGGGAGGTAAAGGGTTTTTCATGACAGCACAGAACTCTCACAGTCAAATCGATAAGGAAATCCCATTGACTTCAAAAGATCTTTGAGGAACTGGTCTGGAGACTCTTCTGTTTTGCAGCTATTCCTACTGAAGCATTTCCAAAACACAGCACTTGGCATCTGCAAGAATTTGAGACCAGACCCAGGCTGTTCTGTTTCCTGAAACCCAGAGTCTACCACACATCTCCTGTCTCTGGGTCTCTGAACCCTGTTCCCCAGTCCTCAACCCATGTCTGCAGCTAACACAACACAGTTTCTACCTTTCAAAGCCAGATCTAAGAACCGATGAGGTCAGGGAAGGGAAACAGCACAGCACTGAGGTCATTTCAACTGTAGTTTGAGACCTCAGGCAGCTTTGATCATTTCAACAAAGAAAAGTGTCACAGGGAAACACCTTCCTCTTCTGGGCTGCAGTTCGGCACTGCAGAGCCCCTCTTTTTCTAGTAGCCTTGAGTCAAAGGTGGAATGGTTTCTTCTGGAAGAGAGTGGCTCTTCCAGGAACCCTTTATTTCCAGAAGGGATGATGCTTTTAATTGTGTGGAATGGTCCTTTCTTCATGGAAAATTTCCTGCAAAATCTGTGGTCATTAAAGCTTTCCCCATGGGAACAGAGGTGTTAGTCCGTTGCCCTGGTGGTGTTCCAGAGTAAGTAATAAATTTCTCCTATGAACATCTTCCTGGAATTTCCATACAAAGCCAGACTACTTCACCTGGAGGTCCATGTTTGCCTCAGTCAGTGATAGACAAGAGGTAGGAACCTCCAGGGGATGGGAACCTCCAGGAAGATACTGAGCTTTGAGGGAGCGTGGGTCAATCTCTAGAATACCACTTCATCTTGATTGACTCAGAAGCAGCCTTTAGCACTTTGGGAACACTTTATGGAAAATTGTCTTGGTTCTTCACAAGTACAACTCTACACACCAAAGCAACCCGGCACGAACCGTACCCCCACAAGTCCTGATGAGCAAGGGGAGCTTGAGCCTCCATCCCCCTTTTCTTCCAAATGAAGAGGACCTTCTGTCTTTCCTTGTACACCTGGGTACTGAAGCCAGGCACTATGACAAGAAAGTACCCTCCATCCATCTACCTTGTACCAGAAGCCAGGTTCAGGCTTTCCACACTCACAAGACTTTGCAGTGGG
Source organism: Arenaria interpres (assembly GCA_013399435.1). NCBI lineage: Eukaryota > Metazoa > Chordata > Aves > Charadriiformes > Scolopacidae > Arenaria > Arenaria interpres. The sequence continues at coordinate 28,646 of VXAK01004537.1, forward strand.
ACTGACACAAGGGGCTCCTTCAGTTGATCAGAGTTAGTTTATTAAAACAAAGAGAGTCTAGGTAGGATCAAGATGGAAGAGTCAGAGCTTCTTACATGACAGGGTCTCCTCGAGAGTCTTCCGCCTTCAGCAGCTTTGCCTGGCCAGCTTGGCTTCACAATCATATAGATGATGGGCCTCCATCCTCCTTTTTTTTGCACACTTTAACTTTTTGGGTTTTGCTTCTGCCTTTGGATAATGAGGAAGAGGTCTCCAGGTGTCCTGACCCGAAAGAAAGCCCACCAGTTTAGGGAGAAAAGAAAGGTTTTAATCAGAAATTATTCAGAAGAAAAATATGTAAGAAAGCTTTGTTGAAAACAAACATCATTTTTTGTTGTTGTTGTTTACTTTTTACTGAAAGTCTCCGCTTCGATGAAACAGAAGGGCAACCCATGAAGATTTTCATCCAGATCTGATTCTCCATCACTGGAGTTTCATGTTTTCTTCCACTTTAATGTGCAACAACCTTGTAGCTCTGTTCCACCTCCAAGTACTTGAGTAGGAGGCAGCACCCACTCCCAGGCATAAAACCCATGCTCTGCTCTTACATCAGGGCTTTGGCCAGGGTTGGTCTTGCACCAGCTGGGTTGTGGTAGGCTCCGAACCCCTAGTTATTCCCGTGGAGGTATGAGCAAACATGAGCATAAGGACCAGGGTTGGTTCCTGAGCCTGTCCTGGCTCTCATCTGGCTGCCCCAGATTTTCTCTGGTGCCCAAGGTCTTTGATACATCCCCACTAGAGTGTTTCTCTGGGACCTGTCTGGCCAACAATTGCAGCCAGCGCTGGCACTAAAAAAAGCCCTCTCAACTGAAAGCCAGGCCAGCACGTCCGCTGGAAAAATGACATAACCCTGTCACGTAATCTGGAGTTCCTCCTTTGGGGCAGCCTCGTGGGCCGGGGCCATGTGAGAGGAGATCAAAGGGCAGCACAGGAAAACGAGAGCGGAGCCCATAGAGGGAAAAACACCCTCACTCTCCGGTCGGGGGACTAATCGCAGCCCTCGGAGGGCTTTGGGAGTTCCCTTTCACAGGAGGGATGGAGACAGACATCCTCCTCTGGCTCCGGACACCCGGCTGGGTGCGTCTTTCTCCACGCCTCTCCCACCTTATCATTCGGATGAGTGTGAGATGGTGGCTTGAGACAAGAACCGGCCCCTCTTATGCTTGGTGCTGTTCTAGCCCCCCTGGAAGAGATGATCTTGACCCAAAAGAGCTTGGGAGACTGCAGTTACCCAGGGCAGTGTCATCAGCATCCTCTCCCCTGCATTTCTGCAGATGACTTCCCACCCTCCTTGAGTCCAGAGTACCTGTGGAAAATAGAGGAGATGGGTGTGGGAGGTGAAATAACGAGGAAAAACCTCTAAAATCAATGGGTCCCATGCCAGGACTGGCGACTCTGGGGGATCTGAGCTGGGTACATCCTTGCCCACAGCGCCTGGTGGAGTTTGGCATCCTGGACGTTTGCCATCATTTGTCCTTACTCCCCATCCCCGCAGCCGTGGGGCATTTGCCACCACCTGTGCCCCCAGCCACATCCCCCCCACCCCAATCCCAGCTCCATCTGCCCACCGGTGCCCACGCCGGGGGATTTGCATTGCCCGGGGTTTGTGGTTTCTGACCCCTGACTCGCCGGCTGCCACTGGAATTCCCTATCGCTCCGTGACTCAGCTGACAGAAAAGGGAGACAATGGCATTTTACATCAGCCCAGGCTATCAGGAGCCTGCCTTATCTGAGCTGTGTTTTTCTATTAGTCTAACACTCCATTGTGCATCCCTTTATCAGCTGCAATGTTGATGTAATGCTGGCTTGGAAGTGGTTTCTGCATCCTAGCACTAAGACAGCTCACTTTTATTTCGGGCGGGGGAAGGGGGGGGCGCGAGAGGAGGGTTTATCGGGATTCTCAGGAGATAGGAGCCCTTCTCCGGCAGGGAGCAGGGAGGGAGGGCTGGCTGGGTGGTGGAGGGGGGCTACCAGCCCCGGCCGAGTGGACTATTTACAGCCAGCAATTTATTGAACGTAATTTCTGCTCTCCACCTCCAGTCGGTATTTTTTAACTGGTGTGTTCGCTTGTCAGGATAAATGTCTTCTCTGGTTCCTTCTGGAAGCCCCAGAAGGTGCAGACCAGGCTTTCTGTAGCCAGGCTGGCCTGGCTGCTGGTGGCAGGGTGAGCCCAGACGTGTCCTGCAGCCTGGGTCATCTTTCCTGGGCAGCTTTTCACTGGCTGATAGACTAGCTAAGCTCCCACTGTGGCTTTCCCCCCAGTTTTTTTTTCACATCTCCAGACTTCCATTTGCACAAAACAGATGGTGACTTAGCACCTTTAAGTGGCCAATGGCTTAAAAAAATTCTGGGCTTGGATGGGAAGCTACTTGCATAGTAATTATAAAGTAATTACATGACAAGGTGGCCTTATAAACTTTTCTTCCTGAGGATAAAGCCCTCAAGATCCATCTCCATTACAACAACAGGGACAGAGTGTCTTCAGCTGCTACATGGGAAGAGGGAAGTACATTGAATTTATGCTAATACAGCAACAAGAGGTATATGGCTAGGTGGGATTAAGCATGTTAGGTTTATCCTGTCCAGCAGTAGGAAGAGCAGCAATGAGGTTGTCAACCCAGGGCACAGGCCATCTGGAGCCATACCTGAGCATCATCCCTGAGCAGTATGGCTTGGTCCCACCCAGCTATCCCAGCCTTTTGGCCAAAGTCAGCAGGACCAGTATTTTCAAGCCCCCTGTAACTCCCTCTTGGTGCAGTCTCTGGTGAGAGGGGGGTGGACTGCACCAAGTGCTCTCTCCTTTCTCCCCGATGGGGTTTCACGCTCATCCTTTCCACCTGACTCCATGCTTGGAGGTAGGATCAGAAGGTGTTTGCAGGCACACATGCAAGCTTGGGTTTCCACTGCTTGTAATGAACTTGCTCGTTTCCTGTTTTACTTTGCTCAAGCCCAGTAGGCTGGTAAAGAAGCTGCAGCTGGAGTATGTCCTCATAAAGTACATAGAGCTGCTTGTGGAAGCCGTACAATAATTAATGTGCTATTAATAAGAAGCTGGCATGACTCAGACTTCAGCTGTTTCACCAGCACCTGGTTCACAGCCTGACCCAGCAGAAGGCAGCATTGATTTTGGACTTTGGGTTCAACTGCTGAGTGACTCAGCCCAGGCGAGGGGCTGTGTTGCGTGGCTCCGAGTAGGTGTCTGCTGCACATCCATCACCCCAGCAGCTCAGCAGCTTGGTGTCAGCTCAGCAGCCTTGTTTGATGTGGAAGGATAAGTAATCATGTGTCTTACTACAGACCCCTAAACTCTTTTTTAATAGTTAAAGTCAGACTCAAGGCTTCTCTGTCATACATAGGAAGAGTCTACGGAGCACCAAAAAGCTACTGAGGACCCATTTGTGTCCCTTCAGAATTTATCTTTTAGACAAGAGGAACTTGCAGTGAACTGCAAATACTAACTCTGGGCAAACCCTCTGTACACCTGTGATCATCATCCTCTGGGCCATCGTCTGGGGTGTGATGGACATGGCTCTCCAGCCTCAGGAGTACTCACACACAACGTGCTTTCTCCAGAGGAGAAGGTCTGTGGTGGCACATACATATGCATCTCGCAGCAGTTTCCATTGAGGTCTGGTGTTGGAAATTTCCTCATACACAGTAGCGTGTCCTGTCTACCACTAATTCAGACATGAACAACAGCACTTTTCATCCACACAGAAGAGGCTTCATCCTGGGACTTCTGCATTTGCCTACCAGTACTTTTGCATTTGTGTTTGCATACCCCGGATGACTACGTTTGCATGTTGACTCCTGGAGATGCGTGAAGACCACAGCGTGTTTTACTCACAATGGAGAAACCAAACCAGATCTTTCTGAGAAGACCTTCAGACCTGGTTTAATTTATTGTTCCTTTGTACAAGATGGCACCCACCAGGTTAGTGGAAATCCCACTGCGATGGGGACTCAACAGACCTGGGTTCAAACAGTATTTAGGTGGCAGTTCTGAAGTGATGATGAAGGGAAAGCAAGAGTAAAAACATGAACCACTGTGGGCAGAAGGAGTCATGGTAAATGGTTACTGCCCATTCACAGCCACATTTATGGTTTGAATTTGCTGTTGTGTCCTCAGACCCCAAATAGAAATGTGGAAGCGCTTATACATTGGGGTGCAGCAGTCCTGGAGGGTCCTAGCTTGCAGAGGTTCCTACCTGGACCAGCCAACGAAGCTGTTTTTGCTCTTGCCTCTTTCTCTTCAGCCTCTGGCCACCCGTGGCAGGGCCGGCTGTTCTGTCTGCCCAGCGAGTGGCTGCGGTTTCGTCTCAGTCATCATTTCTATTGTTATCTCCCCATTATCTGATTCTCTCCCAGGCCGGGCCAGGAAACATCCTTCTGTCTCTGTCTTCGATGGCGCTCCATCCTCTTCCTCCTTGGAGAAGACAAAAGCAAAACAAGCGCATAATGAATCGGTCGTTTCCCTTCTCACTTTGCCCCTTACTTCCCCCTCTCATTTTTTACCCGGACCAATTTCTGCCTTTTCCCTCCTGTTTGTTTGGGACGCGTCCTGCGCAGTTCCCCTGTGCTCAGCATCCCGGGGAGTCTGGCCGGCTCCTTTCGGTGTCAGCGGGAGTTCAGTGGCGGGGAAGGCTGATAGGGCTCCTCTGGCCCCCACCGCATCCTCAAACCTAACGTCTTCAAGAAGCTTGGCCTCATGACACCGGGGCGCGGGATCAAACCCAGCAAGCTGAACTCCAGCCCAGCTAGAGGTTCATGCGGGTTCAGAAAAGTAACTGGATAGTTGGGTGGAGGAAAAACAGTCTACTGAGGGCCATTAAACATGAGATCAGCTTCATCCAGCTCAGGATGTCACATGGCAGCAACGTGCTAGAGGCTGGAAGAGGGTGTTGGGGAAGCATTGCTCTGTCCTTGCCCTGATTTTGTATTCTTTCATTGGCATTGAGAGAGAAGATGTGGGACGACACTCACTCCTATGCACTCTATGGGGGTTTCTGTGGCTGCAGAACAGGATGGTGGAAAGTCCGGCCCGTGAAACCCAGCACTCCTTGACCTGTGGTGACGTTTCACATTTGCCGTGTCCCAAAAATGCCTGGACCTGGTTGAGGTAGCTGAATTGAAGGCCTGAAAAGAATGCCATGCTTGTCAGGACATTGTGGCTCACCAAATACATCCACCAGTCACTATCTGAGAAACATCTCCCCCTCCTTCACCTTTCTCCGGTGCACTTTGGGTTTTCTGTTAATTAACCAACTTTTCTTGAGTTCCTTCCTCCTTCCTTTCCCTTTAAAAGCAGAGCATTTTTTGGGCTGGAAGTGCCAGCAGTCCCTGTTGTGGGCAGGCAAACCCTGCTCCTGCAGGTCATCTCTTCCAGGCAGGACTTGGGTCTTGGGAAGCTCAACTCCTTGTTGAGAAGCTCAACTGTTGGTTGGTCAAGGGCAAAGGCCATGGCAAAGACTTTCCTTGCAATGGTGTGGGTGACTGTGGGCTGGTGCCAACGGATGTACCTGGCCCTATTTCCTTGACTGGTATAGCTAGGTGAAAAGAAAAAAACACCTGGAGGAAAAGTTCCTATTTCTGAAACTTTCCCACTCTTTTCAGAAAATGAAGGTAAAAATTACATGCTACCCCCCCCTCCAAGATATGGGAGTTTCCCCAAATACAGATTCTGTAGTCAAATTTTTATGAAGATTTTTTTACTAGAAGTAGAAAGGAACAAATGAAAATATCAAAAAGAAAAGACAAAAACATCCTAATTTCTTTACCTTTATAAAACCTCCTGACTTTTTTCTTGTCATGTCTAACCACACCACAGAGCTTAAACCAGAGAGGTTTTCTCACTCTGAAGGCAGAGATAGACACTGGGAAAGCCACCATGCTGCTTTAAAGAAGATACTGAAAAATGAGAAAGGGCATGGAAAAAAGGGCTACAGAAATTATCTGAAGAGTGAAGAGAAAGCCTTAGCATGACAGGCTCAGAAAGCTTGTTCTGGTCAGCTTATCAGAAACGGAGATGGAGAGGTGACTGGAGAAGAATTGCTTAGAGAGAAAAATGCCTGATGCGAAAGGTCTCTTTAATCTAGCAAAATTGGCCTTCCCATGGCTGCAAAGCAGAGCCAAACCACCCAGGCTTGTGGTTACCGCTGAGGGTAATTAGTCAATAGGCTACCCAGGTTCTTTATCCCTGGATACCTTTAAATTAAGAGCAGATGCCTTTCTGGAAGCAATGTTTTAGCCAAGTGCAAGCTGTTGAATTACGGGTGGGAGCTACATCTGAATATCATATTGAGAGTGCTGAAATATAATGGGTTGAGCTCAATGGCAGGCGAGACCAAGGGGGCCCTGAATGCCATGATTCATGAAAAATGAAGGGGAGATTTAGGAAAAGGATGTGGGTAGATATTTTTTTATTTTATTATTTTTTTGCTACCCAGCTGATGGATGAAGATTCCAGCTGGATTTGCTTTGGCAAACCTGGAAAGACTGCTGAGGGACACTGGGCTCCTACTTGTTGGCCGGTTTGGTAAGTGTTTATGAGATTTTATGGATGGTTATGGAGCTTCTGCTCGAGATAAATTTAATGGCTCAGCAAACCAAGGTGATGGAGAAACCAGAGTGAGAATTTTCCCCAGGAAAACTTGGAGTAATCCAGGAAAAGATTTCTTGTGTTTTTATACTGGTGTTATTACACTCCTGGTCCTGCTGGGTTTGCAGCCATAAGCAAACAGGAGGGCTGTGCGATTTAGAGCTGCACCTCCTCAAAACAGAATAATCCTTTCTTTATTACCCATTTTGTTCTTCTTAATTTATTTAGTTTTTTTTTTTTTTCTTTAAAAGCAGATTTCACCCCCAGCTGTTTCACTGTCAGTGTACAATGTTCTCACTGGGCAAGGTTTACAGGACAGACTTTTGCCAAGTGCTTGGAAAATGCCTTTCCCAAGCTCTGCCTGCCTTTCTGAGCAAAGCTCTTGATAGAGATTCATTGGAGAGAGATGTCAGTGGTTAATAGGGTGTAAACCCACCTTTTAGACTATGAGCTGCAAGGTGTGACCAGAGGAATAAAAAAAGAACAGGACAGAATATTGCAACAGGTAGAAGCCCTTGAAAAACCCATCCAGTCCAAACACTCCTCCCTGGGCTGGATTAGACCTCCATAACCTTTCCTCCTTGTGCAGCCTGTTCCTGTAAACCACTGGTGATGGAGACACTGTTCTTCCTCTCTGCTCTCTTGCCAGACGGGCAAGTGAGGTACATATCACATTTACCCCATGTCTTATCTTCGAACAGAACACTCCATGTCCTTCAACTGCTCCTCATCGTCTGTGTTTTCCACTCCTCTGCTCATGCCTATTACTGTCTTCTGCATTTCCTCCACTTGCTCCCATGTCCTCATGTGATGCCCCAAAAGCTGGGCACTGTGCTCCAGCCCCAAGCAACCTGGACCTCCCCATCCCAGATTTTTCACCAGTTATACCTCCTAGTGTGGAATTAACCTCCTTTGCACCAGCCAACTCATCCAACTCATGCTCAGCTTCTGGTCTGCCCATGCAGGTCTTCTTCTGCTCCTGTTGGTCTGTTGCCTTGTGGTTGGCCTCCATCAATCCTAGCTTGCTGCGTGCAGGATCTCTTTACTAAATCCTCCTTTTTCCCACAACCCTTTGATCCATGGAGATTACCCTGCATCCTCACAAATACTCGGCTCCTGGCACAAAGTTAGCTACACCAAGATACCAAGATGACCCTCTTCTTGCTAAGTTTCTCCGACACCCCCCAGAAAACTGGTGGTCACCCGGACCCTTTGGAAGTCAGACTGCCCATCTCCATATGAGACAGAGGTGGGTTCCCAACCCTGGGGGGCATCAGAATTTCATGCCCTGTGTACAGAGCCTTCAGCACGGCAGGGAGGGGCTGTAGGCTCTTGCATATAGAAAAGCCCCAACGCCCTTCATTGCATGGCTGAGGAAAAGAAAGCCCCTCCATTCATTCCTCCTAAGCAGGTTTTCCAGCCCCTCCCGTCTTGACCCTGATTGCTTATCAGCTGGGATGTGTTTATCCTCAATCTTTCTTTTCTCCTTTTCTCGTCTCCCCCTCCACCTCTCCCTTTCCTGCTTTTTCTCCCACTGTTTCTGGCTCCCAGCAGCCCACATGCACACCCCCTTTCCAAGGCCAGGGCTGAGCTTGCAGAGGAGTGGAGCTTCAGACTAAACTTTAATTTGCACGCTCCCTGTTTCAAGGGCACAAGGCGTGTTTTTCTTTTTTCTTTTTTTTTTTTTTCAGCTGTTGTTGTTCCCCACCGCAGAACTGGAAGGTTCTGGTTTGTGCCACTGTCGATTGAGACAGCACCGGCGTAATTACAGCATGTTCCCTCCCTGTGGAATTTAGCAGAGACCAGCTCCTTTTATAGCCCGGCCAGAGCCCCTCCGAGGGACTGCTCCCGTGCCTCTGATAGTCCTTTACGCTCTCTGTCCCCGGGGGCTGACGTGAAAGTGCTGCAGCGTTGACCTCAAGCCCCGGCAGGTCCTTTGAGCGGTTCCTAGAAAACCCTCCTGGCGCCTTGCCCATGGGGTACGGTCACAGCTCTGCCCTGGGGAGGGCTGTGCCCGGCGTTGGCCCCTGTGTCTGCAACTTCTCTGCTGCTGCAGACGCTAGGCAGAGGCCAGGTCCTTAAAAAAATTGACGTTATGGAGGATCTAGTGTGACGACCCCCCCTGCCGGGTTGTGTATGTGTCCCGTCTCCAGGACCTCAACATGTCTACCACTTCCTAGATAATTCCTGAGCCCTTTTCCTTAGTCTTGGTTTTAGCCAAGGAGTGTCCGTACCATCCCATTGCCCACATGGTCCCTGCAGGGCAGATGTAAGGATGCAGCTCAGCTAACTTCTCTGTGATGATCTCCTTCCAAAGCAGTGGTGATGGTGAAGAGGCAAGCGGTGGGGCGATGTAGGAGGAGTCTTGCACTGTTGTTTTCTGTGAGATGCTTGTGCTGTGGGAAATCTGGGCCTCTCTGGCGTCCTGGTAGTTAACAGCAGTGGCTGGTCATGATGATTAAATAGGAAAACCCAACTTTTCAAACCCCACTGAGTTTTCAAACCCAACTCTCAGACCAAATTAGGTGGAAATAACAAAATGCAAATGAGCATCTTCTCCTCATGGATCTCTGACTTGTTTTGGATTTTCATCCTTTGTCTGTGAGAGCCTGTCCTTTTGCTGTCCCCATACCTCTTGGTCTGCTGCTGCCTCTCCACATTTCCAACAATTGGACAGCATTAGCAGAAAGTCAAGTGCATGCAACTCCTTCCCAATAGATGTTTCACAAAGAGGACTGGAGACTTCCCCAGGACCTTTCTATAAAGTCTTTCTTGCTCCTTCTGTAAAGACACAGTCTTACTGTGAAGACATCCTGGAGTGTTTCTCTTAGACTCACAGAAGCAGAATATTGAAAAATCCGTAAAAAAACTGGGAGATCAAGACTGGATGGAAACCAAGAAACCTAGTTCTTCTGAATTGCTTGGATATTTTGGTTTTCTTCAGCCCAAGGTCTAAGGAGTGGGGACAGAGTATCCTAGGATTATCTGCAGTGTGTGCTGTCCCTGCCTTCCCCAGGAAACCAGTTGGCCAAGGGAGACATATTTAGCTACCCACTGGGCAGAGTTTTAGTTTGAAGAGTGAGATGGGAATGAAACTCCCCTTCTTGCAGTGGCTCGTGAAGAAAAGGCGTGCGTCTCTCCAGCTGTGAACTAAAGACAGTGCAAGAGAGGGATGGAAAGAGCATTATCATGAATAACAAGAACAAGTGGGTTTCTAATCTCCGGAATGAGATGATCTTTTCCTTCGCAGGACACAGCTCTACTAACAAATTAAACAGTGCCAAGCACAGATACTGGAACTTGATATTGTTAGCACGATGCCTGGCACAGTTTTGGCCCCAACCCAACTAGTCTCAACCCAATCCATCCTGAATCTGCATAGGGCGTGCTAAATCTCTGTGGTCTGAGCACAGGGATGCTGCTTCACCCACATGAGGTTCAGGTGGAGCACCCAGTCTTTTGAGGTGCCCCATCTGAACCCCCGCAGGGTGCCGGGAGCATGTGGCCACAGCACAGCTGAGCCTGTTGATGTATCACTCCTCTTGCCCTGCTTCTTAAACCCTTTACATAAACATTTGCTAGTGGTCAGGGTTGGGGAAGAGCGGTTTAGCAGATAGAGCTCTGCTCTGACTCATGGCGGCAGCTCAGATGTTTTCTCCCTGCTTTTCATGCAGATGAGCTCAGACCCTGGCAGAGGTCAAACCAGCACACGATATCTTTAAAAAGCCCAGAACTGAACCAGGTAGCTCTTGCCAAAAGTCTTTCCTGGCAATTTTTATATATATAATTCTTTTCCCCTCCTGGCATCCCCAGGCCATGCCAGAGTTTCTGTTCACAACACTTGTCAAAAAATGCAGGGAAAGGAAGAACAACAAAAGAAAAGGTAGTTCCTGTTTGTCTCTCACTGGGGCTGGCAAGGTTGTGGAGATCCTCAGGCTGAGCTTGGATGGGGAAGAGATGTCCATTAGCTCCGTTGCCTCCGTTCCCCCACGTAAAGCTTTCTCCCTGCTTTGCCACTCCAGTCCCCCCACCACTGCCCCTGCCCCCCGTCCCATTAGGACCCAGCGGGCTGTCGGAAGCATAATGGAAGAGAGAGCTTTCATCCATCATAGACCTTGAAGAGTTCAGCGAGGCAGAGCCATCACAGAGGAGAAACATTCCTCCGCGAATCCCCTCTTGTCTCTCGGGTGGGAAGGGGGAGGAGGAGGGAGAGATAAGGCCAAACTAATTTGTCTTTTTTAATTGGCTCAGAATACTTGAACGAAAGCTGGTTTGTTATCCTTGGCTTTGCTCTGGCAGGCGTCCAGGATGTAGGGCAGAGACGGAGGCTTCTGAAGAGTTAACCTCTTCTAAATATCCTATTAGGATCCTCTCCATTTAGTGTAAGGACGATGTAAGCAGAGACAGAGTGGGAGGGCCTCTTCGTCTTTCTTTTTTTCCCTTTTTCTATTAGAAACCCAGCCTTGGAAGGGACACAGGGACAGGCAGAACAGCAAAGGCCTAAGGGTGAGAGTCTTCTGGTCAAATTTGGCCGTATGTGCTGTAAACATCCAGAGCTGAGCTAATCACCCTGAGCTCCCTTTGTAGTCATTGGAGAGACACAGGCACTTCTAAGGCACAGCTCGTCTCAGCCTGAGGCAGGCATCTCAAAGAGGTCAAACGATTCATGCCTGCTTGTCTGCAAGGGTCTACAGTGACTGGAAAGGAAGCCTGCAGCCATTAGCTTGAAGGGACACATCCAGCTAGCTGCACACATGTAGGCACCTACTGCCCTCTGAGATGATCTAGGGTTTATCATAGAATGGTTTGCGTTGGAAAGGACCTTAAAGATCATCCAGTTCCAACCCTGAGACGTTTTTTTTCTGAGACATTTACATTTATCTGGCGTCACACAGATATGACAGCGGATCTGTGGAAGACCTGTGCAGGTCTTGAAGAGCAGCTGGAGGCTGAGGGCATCTAAAATGTTCACTCTGTGCCTACTTGTAGGGAACTGGATCAAGCTGCTGAAGTCAAAGCAGATGACTTGGGTTCTGGCCTAGTTGGCCAAGTTTTGTGTACACATCTGGGAAAAAACATAGAATCATAGAATTGTCTAACTTGGAAGGGACCTTTAAGATCATCTAGTCCAACCATTAACCCAACACTGACAAAACCCATTGCTAAACCATATCTCTAAGCACTATATCTACCCATCTTTTAAATACCTCCAAGGATGGTTGACTCCGCCATTTCCCGGGGCAGCCTGTTCCAATGCTTGACAACTCTTTCAGTGCAAAAATTTTTCCTAATATCCAATCTAAACGTCCCCTGGTGCAACTTGAGACCTTTCCCTCTTGTCTGTGGCTCCAAAGTTAGGCTTGAAGCCAAACTGACTGGCAATCCATGACTTGTGTTTCCATGCCACGAGTGGCTGTTGAGTGACACATTTGTTCTAGAAAAGAGATCATCAATGTTTTCAAACAAACTCAAAGGCATATTTACAAGATTGTTTAGGCATGAACTGCACCACGTGTGTCCTTTTGTCAGTCTTTGTGGTCATGATGTTTGGCAGAGAAAGTGGTCCAACATGCCTCCTTGAAGTGTCCCAACCGTATCTTTCAGATAGGGACATCAGGACAGATGATGTGTGTTGAGCTGAGTTCAGGACTGTATGAGCACAAGCTGATGGGTCTTAGAACAACCCTGATCTTTGCCAGGGCTCCTCATCCAGCCAGCAGAAAACCAGTGATGGTGCACATTTTGGTTTCCTCTCATCCTCAGAGGGGTGGATCCTTTGTCTGCAGATGGTTACAGTCATAGGTCAAGGCCTGTGCCCTCCACATGTCTGGGAGCATCAGATTTGCTTTGGTCTCTGACAGCATTACTGCCAAGTAATTCCTCTCTACGGGCCGTGCGACTCTGGTAGGCAAAGAGGCGAGAGGCAGCGCTCAGCAGTTTGACATACAGTTTGCAAGGTCTAGGGTTAATTCTGGGCTTGGTGATAAATTTCCCTTTGTAGAGCTGGCAGGCCTAATTGATTTAGGAGCCAAATTCCCATTGCTCTAAGAAGACTTATCTGGACTTGTAAAAACTGCAGCTCGCTTTCAACCCCGAAGCAGGAGAGTTAACGTCTCTTCTAGACGGTCTGCCACCTTAAATCATGTTAATTAACAATGTTGTTAAATTCATATAAATGTCTGATTCCTATTCTTTTTTTGGTTGGTTTTTTTTTTTTTTTTGAAACCCGTGTTCCCATCAAAACCCATCATGTGGGCAATTTAGTTGCGTTCCTTTGTCTTATGGAAAGGAGAGTGAAAAATTGAGTTTGGAGGTTTCTGTTTGTGTCAATAAAAGTGAGAAAGGGGAAAAAGTCCTGCAGAAATATGGCAAAGCCTGGAATAGTACAGCCAGGGTTGTGTTTGCCAAGGCTGGAAATCCCTTCCCCCTGGTTTCATTGACAAAGCCTGTTAGAGTTCAGCCAGTGTGACCCAAGTAATGCCATCAAAAGACAGTCCCAGACCCTGGGTTTTGCTTTTCTCAGGTTTCTTAATCAGCTTGTTTGACAGATACAGGCAGAAACAGAGGGTGGCCTTGCAGCCAGACACTGGTGTGGGCGCCCGCTGGGATGGGTCTCATTCCCTGCTCCACCCCAAAAGTCCTGAGATCTCTGGGGCAAGTCACATCACACGGCAGCTGCGGGATTGGAAGGGGCTCCTTGGGGGCATCTTGCCCATCCTCCTGCTCAAGGCAGAGTCAAACTGTATCTACCTGCTTGTCCTTCTCAGAGGCTGTTCTGAAGGATGCTGTGTTTCCCAGGCAATTTCTACTTCCCCAGCTTCCCTGTCCTTGCCATTAAAAGTCCTTTCTCTCCCTTACGCCCTCCCTTCTTTTACCTTTCATGAAGGAGTGTCACTCCTCAAGCACCTCTGCAGACTAACCAATTTCAGTCCTTCCTCCTTAATCTATCACTTCTACTTCTTTAGTCGTTCTCTTTGCACTTTTTTGGGGCTGTCCCCAGTCTGACCCTTTTTTCTCTTGAAGCCCAGGGCCCAGCAGGGGGCCCAACACTCCAGCTGAGACCTTCTCGGCACCAAGGAGATAACTTCATAGCTAACTTCAAAGATAATGCCATAACTGCACAGAGCTCCCCAAAGGCTCAGACATTTCCCAGCTTCCCAGAACTGGGAAAAGTGGTTCCCATTATGAAAGGAGTCTGGGGAAGGCTGTTGGTCGTCTGCAGATATAACACCCACATTTTGGCGTCCACAGGCCAATCATCATCCAGCTGGCCAAGACTAGGTCTCTGCTGCTGAGTGAAGCAAGTAGATGTGGTAGCTCCAGCCAACACAAGGGTGGGATTGGGTTGCCACATGGGTGTCTAAGGTCATTTATGGCACATCCTGCTGCCTTTAGGATGAGTGTGAGTCTTGTGCTATATCTGCTGACCCTGTATGACATCTCAGGTGCTTTCATGTATTCTCAGTATCTCTGTTTGGCCAACTGAATGAATCACATCTAAGGGCACCATGGGGAATAAAAGGAGTATAAAGGGAATTTAGACATCCATCTCTCAGGGAGACACTGGCCTGGAGAAATTTGTTAGTCTTAATCCACAACTGAGTCCTGGCTTGATGTGCCAAGTTCTACAGCCTCCCTTTCTCTGTTTTCATGTCTACCTTCTCCATTTTCATCTCTTCTCCCCATGCAAAGAGATTCACTCAATGGAGGCATTACAGGACCCCATCATATCTACCTCCCTGAGCATCCCCTGGGAGCAGGGCCCTAAAATGCCTGGGAAGGGACCCCAACATGCGGGACTTGAGTCTTGTACAGATGAAAGGGCTGGTGAAACACCTTCCCTCAACCCTCCCAGCACTGTTGAGCCCTGTTTGGAGAGGAGCTGCCTCCTCCTGCATGGGGATGTGCTGCAGGCCAAGCAGAGCCCACCGCTCTCTGGAAAACCCCCCTCCCCTTCCCCGTGCCTCGCAGACCCGGGCACCCCCAGGGCTCTGACAGTAACCATGCCGCGGGGGGCTGTCAGTCAACACAATGTTGGGCAGTGTCAGCCACAGTTCGGTGTAATCTCCCCGAGGGGGGGCGGGAAGAGCGGTGCCAGAAGTGACAGCTACCTTTATCCACATCCCGGGGATATAAACAATATCGCGAAATAATGACAGGGGGAGCATAAGCATCAATATCCTTCAGACGCTTCGGCCCCCCTCTCTCCGCCCCGGAGTATGTTCCTGAGAAGCCTCGTTTCCTAATACCTGGGGTTTCTTTGCTTATTAGCCTTATCTGCCGGAGCAAAGTACCTCGGTGAAAGACATTTTTTGGTGCCATTTTTTGGAATGTTTTTGTAATCCTTGCATTTATAGGCAAAGACAAGGAGATCAAAGCCGCCCAGGGTTTATAAAGCATGTCAGGCTGAAAGTTTGACATCAATTAAAGTGATATACACGTTGTCCGGCTTTATGAGAAAACACTGATTTCGCCCCATCCCCTGCCCCCAAATTAGTGAGACTCTTTGCCGTGACTTGCATCTCTTTTCTGAGCCTGCTGATGAGTGATCAGGGATCTGAGAGCAACGTGAAGGGGACCAGACTCCCGGCTACGAGTCTTGGCCCTGCGTGAGCTGAGTTGGCCGGTCTCAGCTGCTTCCATTCACTCTGCCAGTGGAACTGCAGTGGCAACAGTCAGAAATTATTCACTTGAAATGTTTTTGGAAGGGAAAAGGGGGTAGAGGACTGAACATTCAGTTTTCCTCTTAGTGCTTTTTTGGGTTTGTTTTTTTTTTTTGCTTTCTTTTGTGGTAGAAATTGTTCTATTATCACCGGGAGGAATGGCTGAAAACTGCAAAACCTTCATGTTTTGGCTACAAATGGCCAAATTCTTTCTTGAAAGGCTACTGAGGGATCTCCTGGCGAGAGGGGCTTGGGTCCCCATCCCCACCATGTTCCCAAATACTGTCCCAGAGTGGTTACCCTCTCTGTGACACTGCAAGAAAGGTGCAGGAGAGCCCCGTGGCTGTTTGGGAGAGAAGGAGAGATTTCAGTTAGGAACCCATAAGGCTCAGGAAACAGAGGAAGCAGAGTCTGAACTCATTTGTTTCCCAGGAAGAAGCCATGACCTCCTCTCCAGCCTTCTTGCTGAAGTTGGCCAACTCTATACCAAAAAATAAATGACTCACAGACCATGAAGGTAACCGACGGGACGGAAGGCTGGATCTGCCTGTGTTTCATCTTTAGGGTGCTCCACTCTACAGGTGGACTCTGCTGCTGCCTGTGGACTTGCATTGATGCAGTAAAACGCATGGAGGTGATGGAGGCTGGAGTCTCCGATTTAGAGTCATGGACTCCCTCTCCCTATGGTCTTCTGTGATCCGCACTTCTTGTGCAAGATGGTAAAATGCAGACCAGCAAAACCTAAGCTGCAAAATCAACTTGGAAACTAATTTTGGTGCTCAACTGTGTGTTTTGCAGCTCCCCTGCCTTTGGAAATTTGGTCCAAGGAGAAGATCTGAAATGCTAGGAGAAAGTCAGCTTTCCGCCAGCTGGAGAAAGCCCCCAGACACGGGTTTGGAAGCAATGGGGCTGCTACCACCTTTTTGAGCAAGCCAGGTGGTGGGGACTGCTGGGTGAATCTGTGTACATCCCTGTTGTGTAGATTTCATGCACTTCTGGTCACTTCTGGTCACTTCTGGTCACTTCTGGTTTCTGGCCAGGCAGTAAATCATGTAGGATCATTTTCCTGTGGTTGGCTGGGATAAATATG
This sequence comes from Arenaria interpres, assembly GCA_013399435.1. Classification (NCBI taxonomy): domain Eukaryota; kingdom Metazoa; phylum Chordata; class Aves; order Charadriiformes; family Scolopacidae; genus Arenaria; species Arenaria interpres. The sequence continues at coordinate 45,036 of VXAK01004537.1, forward strand.
AAAACAATCCTGAGTATCTGAGAACCAAAAAAAAAAGGGCTATGGATCTAAAAATGGCCAAAGGGAAGGAGAGGGGTGTGTGTGAAGATAATAAATGCAAATTGGATAGTTCATCCTTAAATTAGACCTTGTTTCCATTTCATTTCCCCTGCTGCATTTCAGATATGCTCCGAGGGTTTCCTGGCAATCCCTCTGCATTTTTAACATCCTAGTTTTGTTCATCTACCCCAGAGTTCACTGCTCTTCCTGTGTCTTGTGACCGAGGGGTGATTGCAATGGACGTTATTCCTCAAGAACAAGACAGGAGCTGATTGTCCCTTTAACCCTCCTGGAAACAAACCCATCCAAACCAAGAAATACTCCAAAAGAACCTGTTACAACTAGAAATGGAGCTCACTGGATGGAAGGAACAAGAGATGAAGAGACCACAGCTGGGGTCAGGGTCCGGTTTCTGCTAAAGGCATAGTCACAGCCCCAATTTCTTGGACTCTTTCTCGCCAGCAGCCTCAGGAGCTGCCCTGGAGTGATGTTGCCCATCACAGTTTTTTTATGGAAATCCACTCTTGGTTCAGCCTTTCTGGGAAGCCCCCTGATGGCAGCACAAGCTGATGAGCCTACGCTTTCAGCTTCCAAAGCTGTTGGTCCTCACCTTGGTGGAGAAAAAGAGAAATTCTTCAGGATGTGGGAAGCTACTTGAAAATCAGCAATTTCAGGGACTTCAGGTACAGCAGATGGGAAGGTGCCACAAAGCCTTGCCCTGCCTGTGGGCTCTCAGGTTGCCTCTGCCCAAGGCCAGGATATCGCAGGACATCTAGGATGAACTGACTTCATATTTTGTGAAAGACCTTCAGATGTGCCACAAGGATTGCACTGGTCACTTTAACAAAAACTACTCCGTGACCACTTGGAGCTGCCAGTCCAAAAGGGTGCACTCACATAAGCAATCACATTAATGGGTAACAGTTTTAAGCTGAAAGAGGGGAGATTTAGATGAGATCTCAGGAAGAACTTCTTTGCTGTGAGGGTGGTGAGAGCCTGGCCCAGGTTGCCCAGAGAAGCTGTGGCTGCCCCATCCCTGGAGGGGTTCAAGGCCAGGTTGGAGGGGGCTTGGAGCAACCTGGTCTGGTGGGAGGTGTCCCTGCCCAGGGCAGGGGGTGGCACTGGGTGATCTTTAAGGTCCCTTCCAGCCTGAACCATTCTGTGATTCTATATGATTCTATGATTTGGAGAAGAGAAAAAAATGGAAGTGAAGATGCTCTTTGAAGTGTTCTTTTGGTCAATGTCAACAGCATTTTACAGATGCTTATGAGTAAACACATCCAGACATTAAGGGTCTCAATCCTGGTTTTTACTATTTGTGGATCTGAAGCCAGTTTAAGGGTGTCTGGCCCTAGTGGTCTCCCCCACGTCTGTGCCACAGGCTGCCAAACCTGCACTTATCCTGATGACAAGATTTCTGGTGTTGNATAGTATGAGAGTCTTCACTTCCCCTCTTTTATGTATACTGTTCCTTGAGCCTCCAGATCCAGCTTTCTCATCAGAAAATGTCACTGAACTACATTCTGAGTCACAAGACATCTTCTCCTGATAGACACAGGCATGGTGAAGGCAGCAGAACCTGAGAGGTCACACTGGAGACCGTGCTGGAGAAACGGTGCTTTCAGCATGCCCCTGGAGCTGCTGGCAACCTTAAAATGCCCCAGAAACCGTGTGGTCCAATTACAAAATATATGATTATTGTGACTTAGCTGAAGCTGCAACAGGGGGAAGTGATGAGGTAGTCTTAGTTTCTTCTCCAACCACAGGGTTTAGGAACCACTGAAGCAAGNGCTCTTTGAAGTGTTCTTTTGGTCAATGTCAACAGCATTTTACAGATGCTTATGAGTAAACACATCCAGACATTAAGGGTCTCAATCCTGGTTTTTACTATTTGTGGATCTGAAGCCAGTTTAAGGGTGTCTGGCCCTAGTGGTCTCCCCCACGTCTGTGCCACAGGCTGCCAAACCTGCACTTATCCTGATGACAAGATTTCTGGTGTTGTGCCAGGTCATTGGAGCAAGGCATGAGGAAGAGTAAAATTAAATAAAAATAAAAATTAGAAATAAAATAAGAAAAGAGAAAGAGAAAAGAAAAGGAAAAAGAGAAGGAGAAGGAAAAGAGAAAGAAAAAGAAAAAAAAATAAAAAGGAAAAAAGAAAAAAGGAAATCAAACTAAAGCTAAAACTAAAACAAAACCAATAGTAGTAGAAGTAATAATAATAATAATAATAATAATAATAATAATAAAGCCTGGTCATAGAACAATAGTATGAGAGTC
>VXAK01004537.1:47469-84046 GCA_013399435.1 Arenaria interpres
AATAGTATGAGAGTCTTCACTTCCCCTGTCTTTTATGTATACTGGTCCTTGAGCCTCCAGATCCAGCTTTCTCATCAGAAAATGTCACTGAACTACATTCTGAGTCACAAGACATCTTTCTCCTGATAGACACAGGCATGGTGAAGGCAGCAGAACCTGAGAGGTCACACTGGAGACCGTGCTGGAGAAACGGTGCTTTCAGCATGCCCCTGGAGCTGCTGGCTTCCTTAAAATGCCCCAGAAACCGCGTGGTCCAATTACAAGATATATGGTTATTGTGACTTAGCTGAAGCTGCAACAGGGGGAAGTGATGAGGTAGTCTTAGTTTCTTCTCCAACCACAGGGTTTAGGAACCACCGAAGCAAGTCAGGCGTTGTGAGGATCTGCTCGTGGTGGTGCTCGGGGGAATGAGCTGGGACATACGAGGTGTCTACCTTTGCTCCAACCACAAGGAGAAAAGGAAGCAGAATGCTCTATGATTCAGGAATCAATGTCCACTATGGGAAGCTTGGCTCCTGGCTGCTGCGTTTTTGGGGCTACTCTGTGGCCCAACGGTGTAATGAGCATGGCAGCTTCCAGCAACCACCAGGGATTTTCCACTTCCTCCAAGTGAAACCTGGTGCTACAAGGAGCCTCCCAAATCATAAGACACTGGGCCTCCTCCTACACATTTCAACACCTCCTACGGACCAGGCTTCAGACTGAGGATAAGATTTAATCATTTATTGCCTTTGCATTGAAAAATATCACAGCAAAGCAGCTTTTCAGCTCCCTCTTTGCTGCTGATGGCTGTTTAATGTACCTTCCCATTCCAATCACTGGAGATGTCACCCAGGCAGTCGGCAGAGCCTGGAGGGATGTAGCTCATGCTAAAGTAGACACCTGCATGCAGTTGAACTGCTCTCCAGGTTCCACTGCCTCCGCTGGCTGGGATGAATGTAGATGCTTGAACACAGGTGTTTAGAATTTGTGGGATCCTTTGGGTCTAATGCTGAGAGTCACATCCTGGTGGTGTCATTTATCTGGGAAGGGGAGAAGATGTGCAGTGATATTTGATGAAGTGCTTGTCCCTCAAACCAGGGCCCAGCCTGTCTCTCTGACCATCATTTGGAGGACTAGCACCCTTAAAGTGCTAGTCTCAGCACTTTAAGATGTCTCAGCATCAAGGGATCCTTGAGAATGGACCAGAATCAACATTTAGGTACCAAAGAGCTGGTGGAAGGGTTTCCAGTACAGCTTTCATAGGCTGAAAACAAACCAGAATTCCCTATGGGAGCCCTTCTACTGCCCTTTTGCTAATTTCTGGAGCTATTCAGGACCTCAGGGTATGTGGGTTTTCTTGAAAGACAACCAGCAGTTTCTGCAGACACCAGTGGCTCAGCACTTTCCACCTTCAGATTTTACAGCAGAAGCTGATGTTCTCTCAGTGAACTAAGCAGAATAATCAAAATCACTAGGGAAAGAAATGCTAGTTACTGCTTCTGCACAAAGGATGTTAGAAGATTGTCTTTAATTGGGGTGCGACCACATTCTTCACTTCCTATTTTGGGCCAAACCAGAAGTGACTTTGCAGGCCTGTTCTCATTTCTCACAAATTTTCAGAGACCTTCAGCATCTGCAAGCTGTGTTATTCAGCCTGTGCATACACTTGCTCCTTGTTTACAAAGCCATGATGAAAAAAATCGGTCTAGGAAAGGCAGCAGAAACAGAGATCCCTCTTCCAAAGAGCTACCTGTGAAAAAGGGGTCAACACAACCACTGGAGAGAGGAATGCGCAGGAGTTCAATGTTGTCTATACAGTGATGGGGTATGGGACTGGAGCTTCACCTGTCCTGATTGCAATAATTCTTCCTATGTTTACAGCAGGAAAGAAATGGAAATAAGTGTTTTTACCATCAGAGGTGCAAATAGGGTCCCCAGGGAGGCTGTGGGGACAAGAGATGGAGCCACATTAGGATGGCGTGATGAGTTTCTCCAAGGACTGTGTCATGGAGCACACTGCTGAACTTGGCTTTGTGGTCCCACCAGCCAGCTGTGCACTTTAGCATGAGGGGGGATCATTGCCCCATGAGGCAAAAATGATGTGGGGTCTTTTTGCCTGACAAAGACCAAGTTACCCTAAGGGCTGTGATCAGACCATTCCTCTGTCCATGGCCGCTCCATGGTCTTCTGTGACGCAAATGCATGGGACCCCAAAGTATCCCTGATGCCTTTAAGGACCCGGTGGGCCACATGCTATGTGATTACACCACGGTCCTGCACCTCAGGGCCAACATTTTTATGAAAACTTCTCTGCTTTGGGTTGAAGAAACCAAAAAGCCAGGCTTTAGGCATGTATTTTCTTCATGCAGCTCTCAGAGGCAGAAGGGACCTGGAGTCCAAGTACCAGGCAGGCAGGGGACCGAAGCAGAAGACAACAGGAGCCCGCAAAGAAACAAGCTATGGTGGTATGAGTTCCTTCGCTTCAACATAACTATATCTGCTGATGGAGATTTCTCTGCTTTAATGGTGACTGTGTCTGCACGACATCTCCCAAAGCTGGAGGTGAAGAGCTGTGGTCCCCGCCTAGAAAACACTGCGCTGGCAGGAGTCTCAGACTGGCTGCATTTTATGCTGGTGCAACTGGAGCCTCTCTCTCCCTCAGCCCCTTTTGTTCAGAGGTTTAAGCTGTGGCTTAACTGGCATTTGCTGTTTTGCAGTGCCTGTTTCCCAGTGCTGTGTCCTGGCATCCCCATCCAGGTAATGGGGACAGTGTAAAGGGGAGGAGGGAACGGGCTTCTGGTTTGGGGGACAAATCCCTGCCTCCTCCCTCAAAGAATCCACATCGTTCTTTGCAGGCGAAAGAAAAAAATGATACCAAATACTTCATTTTATGTTGTTTTATTACTTAATCTCACAAGAAGTTGAATACAGGGATCATAGCTTCATCTCAAGGCAAAAAAACATTGCACAAGAAAGAAAAGGCAAGAAATTTCATTTTTGAATTCAGGGCAAAATGCTTTAACGTTCTCTCCATTTTTTTTTAATTTTATTTTGGCTGAAACAGCTTGCCAAATTTGGTCTGAACTTACAAAGAGACTTGTCTGCCCAAACCTGCATTTTTCAGTGAATTAATGATTGTCATGAAAAATTTCAGCCAGCTCAGACAAAACCCAGAGCCGTTTCAAAGAGATAAAGTTAAAATGGTGCAAAAGTCTTCCCAGACAAGCCTTTATGGCCAGCTTCTTAAAGGAATGCATGTACCTAACTCCCTCTCAAATGACGGAGAGTTAGCACTTAATTCTTGGATGACATTGGCCCTTCGTGCTTATACAGTGACGACTGTTTTCGACAGCAGAAGGGACTGAACCAATGACCACCGAGAGCGAAAAAGCAGAGGTCACACCAGCTCCGTTCACCCCCATCGAAGGATTTTGCACCATTTTCTTTACAGCACTATTAGGGCAGCGTTTGGTGGCGCACCACCCAATGTTGACAGATCTGGCCTTTCTCCCTAGGAGTGAATTTCTGCACTTGGCAGGTTTCAAGCCCAGCTTTCTTTCGCTATAAAACTATAAAACGCACATTCTGCTGAAAGAGCCCAGTGACCAGCTCTGCTCTTTGGCCTTGCTACGTTTTCAAATCAAAGAACAGCCTCAGCATCCTCCCTCGTCCTCCCTTTTATTTCCCTCTTGGCAAAAAATAAACGCGTATATTTTTCCTAGGACACTGGTATCTCTGCCCAGAACATGCCACAATATTATTTTTAACTCTGTTTTCTCTTCTTCTCTTCCTTGCTTTTCTTTATGGAAAAACCTTGGAAGCCCTCTTTTTTTGGTGGTTTTTTTTTTGGTTTTTTTTTTTTTTTCAGATCTGCACCCGCATCTGCTTTGCCCTTCCCTTCCCTTCCTCGCTCCTCTTGATAAAAGACCCTGGTCCCATTCCAGAAAACTGCCAAATGTACTGTGCAGGGAGCTGGGCAGAAATACCTTGCCTGATTAAATCACCCTTTTTAAATAGCCTGAGCAGTTAATGTCAGCTCTCCCTGCCAAGGCCCTTTCTTGCCTACCCATATCCGTTCAGCAGCGCGGCAGCCAACCTCTCTTGCTCTTGACTTGTGCTGAGAAAAGGCAGCTCACAAGCCAGACAGATATGTAGACATCCCCTGCAACCACAGGAGAAGGTGAGAGCGAGTAGAAAGAAGCAATTTCTGGGCAGATGGGACCTTGCATTTCACCAAAACCTTGTTGTTTCCTTCCTGAGTGTGGACTGAGTGTGGTGTTAAGAACATTAGAGGACCGAATGTTTAGTTGCAGTGTACTTGGGGGCTGTAGGTGAGTTTGGAGCTTCACTGTGGTGGGGCTGGTGTAGATGGATATAGGGGACCTTAAAATCTAGCCTTCTCCATGGTGCCCCCTGAGGAAAGGCAGTAAGCTAGGAACTACCTGAAGACTGATGGTGAGGAGCACTGGACCTCACCCTGGGGCTTAGGTGGAAACAACACTGTCTGGAAAACTAAAGGGTAGTGAGGTGGTTTTAGGTGCTCAGATGTCTCTTGGTGATCCACCAAGGTCCTGTCTTATCTCTGAGATGTAGCAGTGCTTCCCGGTGCCCCAAATTTTCTTCTCAAGGACATGGGTCAAAGTGGCTGCCCTGCTCATGCCCGGCTGAGCTCCCAGCAGTTCTGAGGCTCCTGTTCAGGTAGGGAGGAAGAAGGAAGTGACTTCCCTGATGAGCACTCAGGGTCTTGTAGATGTCGCATGCCAGAGAAAAGGCTGAAGGAGAAGAAGAGACATGAGGAGGTGACCTGGCTTCATCTGGGCTGGCTGTGGTCAGTGGCTAACCAGAGAAGGAGAGGCCCTTCTCTGGCTAAGAACTAGTTTTATCTTCAGGATGGAAAAATTCTTTTTTATTGTCCCCCCTCATCAATACTGGTGAAGGGTGGGCTTGCTGGACTGCAGCAAAGGCTGAGACATTGTCCTGTGCAAGGTGTGTGCGGGTTCAAGTGCACTTCTGCATCCGATCTCCAGGCGTTGCAGGGCCTGAACATTTCCTTGCCCTCATTCAGGTCCAGGCCATCACCACTAACAGGTGATTGGGCCTGGGGACCAGGGGAAATCCTTCCCACAAGGTGCCACAGGGGCCCAGGTCACGGTGGGTCTACAATCTGTGTGAAAACAGAACAGAAGTTTATATGGACAGAAAGAAAAAACAATTTTATAACAGCAAGACCTTAAATAAAACAGCAGAGCTGGTGGAGTCTCCGTCTCTGGAGACATTCAAAACCTGCCTGGACAAGTTCCTCTGCAACCTGCTCTAGGTGGACCTGCTTTGGCAGGAGGGTTGGACAAGATGATCTCCGGAGGTCCCTTCCAACCCCATGTGATTCTGTGATTCTGTGGTTCCGTAAGGGATACAAACTCTTATGTCTGAGGGGAGGAGGTAAACGGGATCTCATATCTCATGGGAGCTTCTCATCCTGCTGCTGAGGGTATCTATCTGGCACCTTCCTTCCATGCAATTGCTCTGCTCCCCAGTGAAGCATCACCCTGGAGCCAGCAGCTCAGGGAGGTGACACGGGACCAAAGCATCCTGCACCCAAGCCCCGTTCCTGCCCGATCCTCTGCAAGCGCAGCCCTTGCCTGTCCTTCCCGTTCCCAGGCAGGAGTCAAGGTCCCCGCGGCAGGAGAGCCTGACGCAGGCAGCTCTCCCCCGTGACGCTCCTGTGCCCGGGTACAGAACATTCCCGTGGGGAGGCGAGGGGTGGGCAGGGGGGGGCCAGGGCGCAGATGCGATCCGACTGTCACCTTGAGCACTGGGGGAACAGCTCTGGAGATGGTCGGCTTGTTTTNGCGGGGCCGCCAGCAGGGATTGCATGGGAGACTGAGTTGGAAATACCCGGCACAGCTGGGCTCTGTCCCGTGGCCTTCACCCTCGCTGCTTTGCTCTGGGGAAAAGGAAAGGAGGCGGAGGGGGGACTTGGCTGGGGAGCCCTTTGATTTCTCCTGCCCTTCATACTTTGGTTTCTTCCCAGATGGAGGCGAACGGGAGCACAGGGGGTACATTCCCTTTCCTGGTCCTGAAGGCAAGCTGACCAGCGTGGATGGCATCCATCCTATTAAGCTCTCCTCACCTTCGGAAAAGGATGTCCACGTTCAAAATGGTTATTGGGAATGGTGCCTGGCCTGTGATAACCCCCAAACCATGCCTAGGACTCATCTGGGTCAGTGCTAGACCTCTACCAGACTAAGCAGGGTGGAAAATTTCGAGATGGAGGTTCCAAGGGTTTTATCCACACTTCAACGTGAGACCAAGCAACGTGGTGGTCCCCTTTCCCCTCATCCATCTTTGTGAGCTCCTTCTTTCTGAGGGGACATGGCTTGGGCATTTCTCCTGTGGTGAACCATCCTGATATCCCATCTTCTTACATCCAGGCTGGACAAGGCTGTGGGAAACCCTCTGAGTAAAATACAACCCATTCCCAGGGCTCAGACCTTCCTAACTTCTCCACAAGGAGCTGAGGCTGTGAAACAGGAGGCACGTTCAGACCACCAATCTGGTGGGCTTTGCTTTTATCCCAACAAATAGCTTTAGATGTGCAGGTCACCTCTTGGGGCTAGGATGTTACAGGAACATGCTGAAGGCTCTACAGCCTTCCACTGTCCCACTCTTTTGAGGCCAAACACACCCAAGGGAAACCACGGCAATGGTTTAGAAGCACCCATCAGTGCTTTTCTAGCACCACACGCGCAAAGCTGTGCGCGTAGAGCACACACACACGTTAGTGCTCCCACCCCTTCAGCCTTCCCCATCTCCCCAGCCCATCATAGGTGACACTCAGCCACAAACTGAGCCTCTCTGGGCGATTTTGGCTCCGAGCGTGCCTCTCCCTCAGGCTCCCAGTGCTGTGAGAGTGCAAAGAGGGTAGGGGGATCGGGGGGGGAAGGGTGTACATTGCTCACTGAGGATGCTATCACGTCAAGCCCACTGTTTACAAGCTGCTGCCAGGTTATTGAAGATCAGAGAGTCGCTGGGTCTAAACACAGCTACTCCTGGAGTGCAGCATGTCGAAGCTGGTTGATACATGTCCACCCGCTGCCCTTGGGTTGACCTTTAAGACCTCGGAGTTATCAGAGGGAAGCGACCATGCGGTGGGGCTGGAGGACCACCTACGGTGCGATATGAGCTGTGTGGCGATCTTGCACAGCTCGAGGAGAGGAGATCTAGAGATACAGTCCTACAGAAGGGGCTCCTGGCCCATATAGATCCAGGGTAAGCATCTAAACACCTGGGATAAATAATTGCAGAGGATGGCAGAGGAGCTTTTTCCCAGCCTATCCAGTTGGGCTGACAAACCTCCTCCATGGTGTTGGCCCATGGAGCGAGGTGGCTCTGTCCACCAGATGAAAACCAACGTCAGTGATTTCAGGCAAAATTGGGCTTAGTGGATATATCTGTATTGGTAAATTCAACACAGCCAGCAACTTGATCATCTGCAGTGCTAAAATGTTAACGTGCTCCTACGATCAGCTTGGTCCAGCTCAACTCACACAGACTCAAGCAATCCCTGGTCTGGAGGCAGCACACAACAGGGATGATTCCCAAAACATATTTTGGATATGTCCACCCTGTTCTGGAGGCTTAGAGAACTTACTAGCTTGGACGTGGCCATACCAGGCCAGCTGGCCTCAGGGTCAGAGGACAGGCCAGGTACTTTTTTTGTTTACCAGCACGGCTGTAATGAGTAAGGCTCAAAAGTTTAAGGTAATGCAGAGTCAACACCACCCTGAACAGCTCTAGCAGTGTTTGTTCTGCAGAAGCAAGGCCCTCAAGGTCCTTGGTTGAAGATGGGAAAGGCAAAGGTCATTAGATGACGATGGCAAAGGCAAGGTGCTGGTAGAGAAGGAAGGTCAGAGCACACCCTTGCTGTAGGGCAGGGTCCAATCTCAAGTGCAGAAGGGCTTGTTGTGATATTAATTTCTGACCACCTGGATGGGACAGGCCAGATGTCCTGAAGGTTTGATCTAGATAAGGAAACCTGGGGAACAGGCTCTCACTTTTACCTGTTCAGAGCAGCTGAACATCCCTCTGCTTGCAAGGGCACATGCCCCAGTCAAGACTTACCCCTATGTCTTGAAGGTGTTTAATGTTCTGCCTTTCTTCTTTGTAGGGGGTTATTCTCGTAATGACGGGCACTGTCCCATATAGCTCCAGTCCTTACCCTTCCTAATATACCCCTAGGGGCCTGGTTGGGACCCTTGGTTTGTGGGGCAGGGGAGAGCAGCAAGCCATGCATATAGGGCTCTCTGGGGAGAAGGTCTGTGGTTGCTCACATCACATTGCTAGTCCTTAGCAGAGGGGAACCTGGAGGCCAGGCCAGATCTTTCTTGCAACGGTTTCTTCCCAAATAAAATAGGTGAGCTCAGCTCTGGGCTGGCTTCCTAGATGCCGCTCTCCACTTGGAAATACATTGAAATTCCTGCTCTGGAGTTGTTCCTCTGCTATTTGCTCAGAGCTCCCCAGCAGACACTCAAATTCCAGGAAAAACTCAGAAAACTGACTGCAGTCCCTGTTAATGTCATGCACAGAGGGATGGAGATATGTGAGCGTCGAATGCCAGAGGAAGCAGATAGGTCCAAACTATGTGTCCTCATTCCCAGACACCAATACGGCTATAGCTCCCGTTTCTGGCCAAGTGAGTCCCCATGAATGGCCCCACGCCTATGTGCACTGAACCTTCCTCAGAGTGTGACCAGCCTTATGACATTTATTGTTTTCATCCTTCAAAGACTTCACTATGAGCTGATAATTGCACCTCACCTTCCTGTCACTGCCTACTGGCCCTTGATGGAGAAGTGGTGACCACCACAATGTCTAAATCCAGAAGCAATAATGTTTCAGGACTTTATGAGGCTAAAAAAAAAAAAGGCATATTGTTAATACCTGAGTTGGGTATCAACATGGGAACTAAGCAAAGTGCCCTGTCCTGAGGCCCACATTATCCAGGTTTGGGTGCTGAAAGGACTCAGCACCTTGACTTGTTTCCAAAGACCTCTATTTTGCACTTCACAATGAAGAATTTCCTCAAAAAAGTGGCATCTTTAGGAAGGAAAAGCTAGAATGAAAGCTTCAAGACAGGATCAAAGACTGAAATAAAATTGTTGCTCTCCAAAGCTTTGTAAGGGGTTTTGTTCAGTAGGCCGCAAGGGCACATGTTGGTTCAAGATACAGAGAGAAGATTTGGACAAGTGTTCTTTTCCCACTATGTCAGTATTTTTGAGATTTTGGAAATGCTTTCATCATCCGCCTGAGACCAAATAAGTTTTCCATCCAAATGAGGTGTTTTAGGTAATGTGGGTGACTGATCTGACCATTGTGGGATGACCTTGAGGTTGGATTATATGTTGTCTAATAAGATGTGTCCTCCAATCTGAAGCTTTTTCTGCATCTGGGACATTCATAACATCTCTTTCAGCTCCTGTAATAAGGACTGTGTTCATTATACGGACTTTCCCTCAGAAAGGACATCCATGGGCTCTCTTCCCTCCGCAGTTGCTCATTTTCTTGAGGCTCACAGGAACACACCACCTTTGTGATCTTCACCCTTCTGGTCAGAGAACCAGGACTACAGCAAGAGACATTTTCTTCCAGAAATCCAGAATCCAGGCTAGAATCCAGGTGACACATGGTTCAGCAGTGCTGCCAGAAGGACAAGGGTTTGGAGGAAAAATGTTCCCAAGGGCCTGCTCTTTAGACCCAGATGATGATGCTCAGCTAGTCTCAGCTTCTCTTAAGATCACCCCTTCCAGCTCTTCCCCCTTGTGTAGGAAGATCTGGAGTTTCACCCCAATAGCTGTTCTCCAAGGCACTAGTCCCTAGGCTGGGCACTTACTGTCCCAAACACCCTAGTTTTTCCCCCAAATGTCCACCAAACCCCTAACTTCTGCAGTATGAACCTTTCCCACCCCTCTCCTGGGCTTAATTGTTTGTCAATCCCAAGAGACTGGCTGACAGCTTCAATTCAAGTGAGCATATTTTCTCTGTGAAAAGCTTGATATTGCCCAGATATTTTCAGGTGACACGTAGTGATAAGAAAAAGCTTGGGTTTTCTCCTGGCTTGGAAGGAAACACCTCTATTTTTGAAGAATATCCTCTCTCAAGCAGTGCCATCACAGGGATTTTCACTCACAGCTACCAGTGCTGTTCCTCCCAGCGAGGTGTGTGCAATTTCATATTTTTTTCTTCTGCCATCACTGTGTTGCCCACATCAGCTACCAGTAGCTCATGCGCTGATGTTCCAGTTCAGGGTTGAGTTCAGCCTAGAGGAGGTGCCCTGACTGGTACATGAGGGAGACAAGGGTGCTTTTCCTCCCTGGGACTAAATTTTGGTGCATGTGTTAGGGACAAGCTGTGTGTTACTGCTGCACCATCCAAGGGATGTTTCCCTGGGCTGTGCACCACGCTGGGATCGAGGTCCTGATGCCCTTTACCAGCTGTGCCTTTTCCTGGTGGACCAGAAATCACACCTCCAAGCATCCCCAACCCAGGGCAGGGGACCAACCACAGCAAAGCTCTTACCACCCTACCATGACTGCCTGCTATCTCCACCCTGTGGCTTCAGCGTGCCCTGGATGAAAAGGAAAGAAAGATAAGAAGGCCAAGAAGAGGGATCAGGTGAGGACGAGTTAAATATAGATTTGAAAGGCTGGGGGAACTCTCTTGCTATCACAGAGACAATTATGACCAGTAAAACGTCTGGCTTGGGTACAATTAGGGGTGACATCTGGCATTCAGAGGATGGTGATGGGAACTGGAGGCTCCAGGGAGATGCTCCTTCCTCCTGCTTTGCTGGCAGAGATCTGGAGCTCAGGTTTAAGGCAGAGAAGGTGAGCTGGCGGCAAGTCCTTTGTTTATGACCGTGAGGATGGCAAGCACAGGCTCCCTCACCTCCAAGGGGAGACGGAGCTGGCTCCCCTGACGCCAGCTCCCAGGATTGTGAGCCGGCCAGGGAATTTGGCCATCCCTTCTCTCCAACACTGAATAAGCTGCTAATTTTAACTGGGAGTGACCTTGAACAGATTGGTGGGGAAGGAAACGCTGGAGGAAGGAGGTCTGGAAGCAGCCTAGAAAAGGATCACCCATGGCAGGTCACAGCAAAGCCTGCCTCCAGGAGCGGGCAATTGCAGGTGCCATGGGCAGAACAGGGGAAGGGTGCAGCTAGAGCCCTGAGAGAGCAGAACAAGGAAATCAGCAATTTAGAGACTTTCTGAGCCAGGGATGGTGTCGTAACACCTGACTCGGATCACTGAGGAATGGGCAATTGTCCAGAAGCAGCTCCAGCCCTCCTGCCTGCGACCCAGCAGGACAGAAGGGAGTATCTTTGACACATCCCCCAAACCTCTCTGGAGCATCCGTGGGTCCTGAGTGTATAAAGAAAATGTTCCCCTTGAGGCTTATTATCCATGGAGGGTTTTTTTGGCTGCCAGCAGAGGTGGGATGTTGCACTGAGTGGTGGGTGGGGGTGGAGGGGCCTTTCCCTGGGTAGATTTGCTGGGGACTCTGTCTCTGCTTCACATCAGTAATGCGTCCCTGCTCTCTGCCACCCACGCAGCCTGTGACACGTGGCCCCAACCTCTCCTTCGGTTGGGGGATGCTCAGGGATGGCTGCCCACGCTTTTCAGACCCAGCCTGGAACTTCACCAGACCTTGGGTATGCTCTGAACCAAGACTTCTTCATGGAGATGCAAGCCAGGTGAGGTCTTCCTTGTCTGTAAGCACTAGGCTGGCTAGTTGCCTGGCCAGGGAGGGGGCCCTCCTGGCTAAAAAAGTGGTCATTGTTCCTTTTGGTGGAGCAGCTTGGAGACCAGAGCTCAAGCTGGCAGGCCATTGATGCCCTTGTTTGCTCTGCAGTATTTGCCAGGGGATATTTGCTCTGCTGCGTGTGGGTGGAGGTAAACGAGAGCAAGGTGAGGACTCCTTACCACCTCCCTTCCTTGGCGGCCCTGCCTTGCTTTTTGGTGGCAGCATGGTAAGCTCCAGGCGTCCTGTCCTGCATGCAGTGGGTGGGGACCCTTGGATCTTCAGGGTGCCAGGTTCTTTATCACCCTGGGAGAGGTCCTGAGCTCCTGACACATGCCAGCATGCACTGCTGGTGAGGCTGTGACTGCCAATGCTGTTCTGCTCAGGACCAAACAAGAGCCTATCATGGGATGGCTTTGAAAAAAGCTCATTTCCCAGGATGTGACTTCAATACATCACTGCTGTGCTTTTGCTTTACACCAGATGACCAAGCCACAGCTCCAGAGCGCAGCTGCAGCCTGTTAAAGTAGATGCAGACCTCTCTCTGCTGGGCAACCTCCTTCCCAAAAGGGGACCAGCTCCCCCATTAGCCAGAGATCTGGAAGTGTAATGGGCTTTTCTTCTTTTCTCCTGCCGTGGCCGAGGCCTGCACTCACAGGGTTGCAGGGTGAGCCAGAGTTGCGCAGATCAGGGTGTTAATATTGCATGGGGAGAAAGAAGAGGGTAGAAGAGACTTACTTGAGAAACCATAGGGCTTTATCCTATCCCCTGGGTAGGACCATGCCCTCCCTCTTTTTCCTTCTGCCTGCTCTGTTCTTCCATCTCAGCTAATCTTGTCCTACTCTGATTTTACCCCAGCTTTCTAAAGACATTCGGGAAAGCCTATAGTGCATGCTATGCTAAAGTTTTTATTAGACATGAGAAAATCCACATGTCAGTGAGCACCCGGGTGATGGGAAAAGCCTCAGCTGGAGAGAGAGGCTGGTAAGGAGCTCACCTTACCAGACATCAGAGAAGCCACCCGATTTCCTCCATGCTGCTGCTCCCCGCAGCCCTGCCTTCTTGACTGTTTTTCCTTTGCTCTCCCTCTTGCTCCCAACTCTCTCCTCTGAGCCTCTGCTGATTTCTCTACGCCTGTATCACCCCCTGGCCCTGGCTCCAGTTTTCCAGACCAGCACTTTCTGCTAAGGTGTCCCAGCTGTTGCCTGGAGAAGGTTTTACACTGCAGCCACGGGGATATCTCCACATCTGTCAGGTGGAAAACAGAGAAATACCACAGAAACCTTCCCCCCAGCCCCTCAAACCTCTTGCAAACAGGGTGGTAATGCAGATGAACTCAACACCAGCAGAAGACTGGACATTATCTGCACAGATGAATTTTGAGACAAAGATGGGGATGAAGTAACAGGACCAAGGCTGCACGGGAAAGCAGTAGCAAAGACCGATAATGGAGGCCAGCATCTTTCAGTCTCAGAATTGGAAAGACCATTCTGGTGGTCCTTGGAAAGACCACCTGGCACCTAGGGAAGAAATGAAAATACTATCTTGGTTTGTCTGCAAGATACACATCACCGGGCACCCCTTTTCATCCTTGTCTGAGCTATTCAGAGAGCTCATACTCTGTCTGTGGCAGAAATTGCCTCTTACCTTGTAAAACATCTTGCACACAATAAACAACGTGCTCTTCTTGGGTAGCTTCACAGGGATCCTTGTAACTAAGCTGTTTGTTTGAGTAATAGGGTCCCTGCTGCAGATCCCTCAAGAATTACAAAATGAATGTGAGAGCCTGGATTGCTTTTACCACCTTTCTCCTGCTCTGAGACTCACCTATGAACCTCGTTGGAGCTCACCCATGGTGAAGAGACACCTCTTAGGCTGCCAGGTAGGTATGGGAGTTGAAAGGGATCTCACAGAGCTTGCTGGGGCCATTGGAAGCATCCTGATCGCCTGGAGTATAGTTGCCTTCCGGGCTGGAGGTCACAGGAAACACCATCCCACTTCTTACCTGGGTTTTTGACTGAGGTGCCTGATGTACGTGTCCAGGGCACAGACTGGAGCGCAGGTCCTTTTCTCTCCAGCTGCCTGATTTCTGCTGTGGTAGAACTGTGGGTTCCATTTCAGTGTGGGTTTGGTGGCTGCTGCATAAAACCGTGGCTGCTCGTGGGGCTCATGATCTCCCTCCATCCCCTGGAGAGACTCCAGTTGGTGGCACAGCCTGCAGCCCCACTCACCCACTCAGAGGAAGAGTTGCCAGTGGCTTCTGCAATGGCTTCGTGGTGGAACCACACATGACTATGCAGCCTGGTGAGTGTCTACACCCCATCCATTTATCACTGACATGGCAAGGAACAAAATTCAAGAGTTGTTTGTGCAGCGTGAACAAAAAAGGCTGCGGTGGCCAGCGCAGAGGAAGCACAGCTTACAGTCTCCTTGTGTGTTCACCCTGGCCTCGGCCACGTGTTGCTATTGGCCATAAAAATATTCATTTCCTTTCTAAATTGAGCTACAATACTTGACTCTTTGGCCTTGGGTGATAAAGCAACGCAGAAGTGCTTACCCAGACACCCTGTAACCCTTCTTCCTGGTTTGCTCCAGCACAAATGACCCACAGTTTTCAATTCAATAAAGTCTTTGCAGCCAAGGCGTCATATGTCTTTCTTTTTCATTTATTTGCAGCCTGTCATCTCATTAATAGAAATCTGTTTGTCCTGCGTGGAGTTCCTGGTAAACGTGAAAGACCAAGCTGCAGTTCAAGCAGGGAGACTGTTTTTTCAACTCAAGTGAAATTATTGAATAGGTGGCTAATAATTCCTTCTTGTTTAAAATTGGTTTTGTATATTTATAGCACATACATCTTGTCCCTTGAAACCGTGAAACAAGTGGACCAAGACTGTTCCATCTTAAATTGGCTCTGGGACCTACTAGCGCAAGAACCAGGAACCAGGTTGCGAAGATGGAGATGGGTGGATGAGGTTTGCTAATGATCTGCTGAAGAGATCTGTCTCACTGTGTCCAGGCCCTGGCCACACGGCTGCTCCCCAGCCATTCGTGCTGAGTTGGAAGGTGACTTCTGATGGCTCACAGAAATGCCTGGGAGGAAACTTCACCTTCCTCTACAAGGAGTGAAGCTGCCCATGGGTCTGTTGTGGAAAACAGAACTGTTATGGGTGGGATAAGAAAAGAGCTCTGAGACACCAGAGGTTGATTAACTTCCAGGTCTGGACATTTTGGTGGGGTGGAATCCCATCTCCTGAACACAGGTGTCTAATGCTCTTTTTCACACCCTGAGATGTCATGCCCCGAGCTCCAGCTGAAGTCCTAGAGGGATGCAGGTCTCCCAAAGACCCCTATCCACAACTCTGGTGAAAATATCTTGGACATCCTAGGGTGTTCCCCACTAGATCTGGGATTTCTGAAGCTCTGTCATCTCAACTTGTTCCCTTCTTCCTGCTCTGGGATGCCTGTCTTCTGCTATTAAAGCCCCTTTCCCTCCTGAGGATGCAGGGAATGACACTTCCAAGCTGTGCATACAAACCATCTCCAGGTACTTTGGCTTCCTGTGAATGCTAAACCAGTCTGTATGTGGTCTTTCCCGCAGTTATGGCTTTGAAAAGGAGGGATAAATGACACTTGAAGTCAGGCAAAGTGCTGATCCCTTTGACACAAGCGGAGTCAACCACGGGAGACCACCCTGCAGCCTCATGTGGACATTTCCACCGGAGCTGTGGGTCAGAGATGCACCAGAGAGCAGAGAAAGAACACCTGAACCCTCCTGGTGCTGGACACAGAGCAGGATCCACCGTGGGGGTGTTCAAGGAGGTGTTCCTCCTTGAAGTGTTCAAGGCCAGGTTGGATGGGACTTTGAGTAATCTGGTCTAGTGGGAAGGTGTCCTTGCCCAGGGCAGGGGGTTGGAACTGGATGATCTTTAAGGTCCCTTCCAACCCAAACCATTCTTTCATTCTATGATGCTGGATCAGGAGCTTGTGCAGTGAAGGGCTCAGCAAAGCAGGGAGGGTATTTTTTTCATTTTGGGGATATTTTAATATTTAATTCCTCTCCCACCAGCTGGGTGGCAGGAGCTACCCAGATTTGCAGGGAAGGAGGGACATCTCGTGGCCACACCACGAACATCTCTCATGTCTCCTTGTTCCAGGGTCCGCTGTGCCCCCGGTTGGTGGGTGCACCCTGGCATCCCCCCCTCCCTGCCACGGGTACCAGCCCAGCATCACCCCAAGCTACTTGGGGAGCCCCAGAACCTCTTCCCTTCTCCTCCACTGGCATGGAAAGCACAGGGACCTGTTCTCTGGGGTCTGAATAAATAAATGGAAAATGGTCATATTCAGTACTTTATTATTGACTTGGGGGCTGGGGGAGAGAGGCAGGGAGGTGGTGGCACCACCTGGAGAGATTCCTCCAGATCTTGGGAACCTGGTGTAGACCAAGGAGGCGCAGAGAGGACACATACACACCCATGCCCTTGGCAGGAAGGGGTTTGTAGTATTGCAGGCAGTGGCATCAGAAGCGGGGGTAGATATCGTCTATCCCCCCATACTACCATCCCGGCCATGGTGCCCTCTTCTTGGGGCTGCAGTTGCAGGGCTGAGGGGCTTTTCTTTCTCTGGACAGGTCACGAAGGAGTCTGCTGTCCTTCGTGGCAGAGGTGATGCCTGCAAAGTGGATACAGACCTCCAAGGTGGATGGGGAAGGAGCCATTCCAGCTCTCAGCCACTGCTTTAGTCCTTATGATAACCACAGAGCTGGCGGCATCTGCCTGCCCCATGTCCCTCTTCATTCCCTATCTCCAAATGCATTGTGGTGGCACTCAAGAGAAAGGGAAAGGCCTGAAACAAGCCATCACGAGGCTGTGCAGGATGCATATTTCTTCCAGATATGTCCCCCAGGTGCTGGTGGGACGGTGGCTTACTGCTGAGGTTCTGGCTCATATTGCTTCTCCGTGGCAGTGTAAAAGTCCTCGAGGACCGACTGCAGGTACTCGAAGGTCGGGCGCTCCTCAGGCTTGTTTCGCCAGCACTTCAGGATGATGTTGTAGAGTTCACCGGGGCACATGTCCGGGCAGGGCATGCGGTAGCCCCGCTCCAGGTTGCGAATCACCTCGGGGTTGGTCATCCCTGGAGGAAAACACAGCCCAACAGGAGTTTTTCAGCAACCTGGAGGTGAAGCTCAGTGGAGCTCCCATCCAGGCCGGGCTGAAGGGGCATGAAGAACTGGGATGCTGGGCCATATCTGGGCACCATCCCTTCCTCAGGGTTGTGCCCTCCCTTCCATCCCTCTGCCCTTGACTCCCCTCTACAGGATTTTTTCCTAGCACAGGTATAACTGAGGCTCGCGGGAGCCTAGGAGAGGAAATCCAGCATGAAGAGACAGGGCTGTGTGTCTGGGCACACATGTACACACTTGGGTATGTGTCTCCAAGCATAAAGCAGCTCTAGATGCTTTGAAGCTGATGCTCACTCAGCCCGTATTTGCAGCGTACCTGGGTAAGGGATCCGGCCATAGGTGATGATTTCTGTCAGGAGGATCCCAAAAGACCACACGTCAGATTTGATGGTGAAAACTCCAAAGTTAATGGCCTCTGGCGCCGTCCATTTGATTGGGAATTTGGCACCTGTCCAGAGGAAGCAAAGGGAAATAGCAGGTGAGGGTTCAGCTTCTCCCTTCTCTCCCATGGGCACGGGCAAGCAGTTCCCCCAAAAACTGAGCCCTGGGTCCTGCAGGCTCTTCATCAGGGGGGTGTGATGAGAGTTGTTGAAGGAATTATGCAGTTACAGAAATAAGGCCACAAGAAGGCAATTGCTGCCTATCTCGTGCTTTTCTTAAAAGGCCATTTCTACCTGGCATCTCTTCACCTTTCTTGGTTCTTTTCCCTGTGCAGACAAGTCTATTTCATCTTAAAAGACTTTTTATCATGTATATGCTTATAAACATTCATAGATACTGATACATGGAGGCCAAATAACGCAAAAACTTAATGCATTGAGTGACTGATAATGTGTATATTTAAAAATAAATAATCTAGGTAAGCTATTTTACTCATGAAATCTTATAGCAGCTTTGCATCTCTTGTGTGTTCAGCCACAGGATCTTGGAAATGGAGCCAGGAATGGAGCCGGGAATGGCAGGATGGGTGGCTGACCAGTGCTGTGCATGCCTAGGGTGTGCTGATGGAGTGAGCAGCGCCTGCCACAGCCCTTGGACATCCAGCAGTTCCTGGGGGAGACCCATCACCCTACAGGTGGCAACTTGCCATGTGGAACCAGTGGGTTTCTGGAGCCCAAACTATGTGTCTGTGCTATTCAAAGCCAATGCTTTTAGATTTATTAGAAGATAACAACAGTAGGGTTTTATTCTGTATCAAATCACTCACCAGAAAGGGGCTGTTTTTAGCAAAAGTGCGTAAATGATACATCAAATATAAATTCCCTGGTTCTTCGATCTGCGTATGTATATGAAAAAACAAAAACAAAGTCCCATTTTATTTTGTCCACCAAGATCTTGTTTTGCACTCTGTGGACAGCAATGACCGTAGGATTACAATTTCAGTTTAGCTAAGGCTAAAAAAGAGAACAAAACCCCGAAACGCCTTGATGCGTAGGAGCTGAGCATATTCAAGAACTGCAGAGAAAACCACACTTTTATTTGTATATATCCTTTCAGGACTGAAAGCCCAAAAGCAGTGTGCGAAATAAGTGCCTTTGTTCTTGCACATCACACTCTGACAAGTAGACTGACGGGGCTCGGAAATGCAATCTATGGAGTGAAAATTGTTCAAAGCAGATAGAGGGGCAGTTGTTATTTCAGATTAAAGCTGGCCGGGAAAAATGCTGATAGGAGCTGTTTTCCACTGGATGTGTAGCCCCCTTTGGGTATGTGAGCAGAATTATAGTGATTTCACCAAAACTTCTCGTAAGGATAAAAAAATGCCTTAAAAAAAACAGCAATCCCACAGTACCCCTTCATGAGACTCCACAAATTACACTTGTGAGCTTTTATTGCTTTGAAATAGTTTTTTCATGTTGGAATGGGTATAATTTGTATCATAAGGTATTTTGGGGATGGCAAATGGAAAGAGAAGTTTCTTATCTTATAAGAAAAATGTATCTATTCAATTTCCATCACCTAGAGCATTTTTATGGGAAATCTTATCTTCCTCCCAACTCTAGAGGTGGACAGATTTCTGAAATCTGAAAATCTTCTGGTAAGTGCCACTTACGCCGGACTTAATTGCTTTACTCCTGCTTGTTTCCCTGATGATCTGTACAGTCTTTTTGCAATCTGAATGACACGATCTCATAATTGACCTCAAAGTACAGAGAAAAAGCTGCCACCAGAGGAATTTCACATAACCCTGTTTTCGCATGGCTGTAGATGGACCTCTGCACCAACCAAACCAGTTGTTACCTCTCATGGCCATGCTCTTCTGTCCACTGCCAGTTCAGATACTCAGCCCCAGCAACGGGGTTGGCTTTGCAGGTGGAGTCATAAGGAGATTTCACATTAACATGGGGAATATTGGGGGGCTTATATCTTTTGGAGGGTTCTGGGGAAAGCTGTTTTGTTTTGTTTTGTTTTAGATGTTCAAGGTACTCTGTTCCCATGAGAAACCCCTGCCAAGTTGTCTCTCTGTTATTGAAAGAACCAGATCTGGTCTGGGCTTGGCTTGCCTGGGACATCTGGAAAACGCCTTTAGCTCCAGATTCAAGTCCCCAGCCGCCCTCTGCCATCCCATGGTGTGGGGTGACCAAGTTACACTGCTATTTCCTTCCCTTCAGACTGGCTCACTGTGAACACGCAGGCACAGGCAGAAGTTTTCATTAGTAGAGGTCAAATTCCTCCAGCAGCACCACCTGAGATTCAGCAGGACTCCCCCAGGAGTTGGACTAGATGATCTCTAGAGGTCCCCTCCAAATCAGACAATTCTGTGATGCTAAAATACTTTTTTCCCATTTCCCTCTGCCAACCTCAGTTACTTTTTATTGTCCCCAAGTGCCGATCCCTCTCCTGGGACCCCATTTTTGGTTTTCTTGCTTGTTCTGCCTGGGTGCTGATAAGGGCAGCACTGGGGGCTCTGGTCTCACTCCATCGGCAGTGGTGCCCCGTGCCTGGTCCCAGTCCAACCTTTGGAGACCCCATATCTTGGCACATCTGCATGGCAGGAGGGCTGGAGATAAGGGAAATGTGTTGGTGAGGCAGTGCTGGGAACTACACCCACCTTCTTGTGCCAAGTATTCATTCTCGATGATCCTGGCCAGGCCAAAGTCAGCGATTTTGCAGCAGAGTGTCTCCGAGACGAGGATGTTGGCGGCTCTCAGGTCGCGATGGATGGAGTTCATGCGCTCAATGTACGCCATTCCCTCTGCCACCTGGGAGAGGAGGAAGAGCCCATCTTCATCAGCCACCTCCCCATGACAACAAGCGAGCTTGCCTGCATCTTACCCACCTTTATGAAAGCACAGCATGTTTACAGGGTTGGCTCTACATGCATGGACGTACATACATGCTCCATGGATGGATGGATGGACAGATAGTCCAACAGACAGAGAGATAAACAGGTAGATGGACACATACACACATAAATAGATATTGCCCATGTAAATACGGATATATGCAGCTCTACCAGCATGCACTCGGCCTCCAAAAGCTTTAAGCGGCCAAGTGAAACAGAACAGAAATATCACTCTCTGTTTTGCTCAGAAGTTACAGCTGTGAGTCTTGTCTGTAACAAGGCACAGAGAGTCAAAGCAAACGTGAAGCCACATCACTGGGCTCCCAGTTTCTGCCACAAGACTCTCCCCTCTAGTTGGGATTTTAATCACAAACACTCCTGATTAAATACGTGAATTAAAAAAAGAAAAAAAAAAAAAAAGGAGAACTCATCTGTCCCTCAGTCACAGTAGCAAAGTCCAGTTCTAGGACAACTAGATGTTCTTCAGCAACCTCCTCTGTTCTCCCTCACTGGTCTGCTTTGGGATGGGGAGGAGATCCCTCCATGGTAAAACTGAGACTGGTGTTTTCTGAGATGATTGGCATTTTCTTTCCCTGTGCTGGATCCAGACTAGGACCCAGGACACAATACAGTTCCCCTCTGATACCTACAGGATGCAATAGAGCAGAAAACCCAGATATTCATAGAAATATGATGGGATAGAGAGGATGTCCCTGGACAAATCCCTTGTCCTGAGCATGCACTGACTTCTCCAAACCCCTCCAAACTTTGCTTTGGGAGGTTCTTGCTCCCAATATCGTCTTTCTCTGTTTAGCTCCTTGGAGCAGGGAGCAGCCCTGGGGAGGTGCCCGGTGCGTGATGAGCCCTTATAGATGACGGCAGCGATCTTTTATTGCTGGGGGCTGAGACATATATAAAAAAAAAAAAAAGAGATTGCAAAGTTGCTCTATCAGTCGAGTCTCAGATTTGGGTTAGGTGTTTATCAGGAGGGCGAGTGGATGCACGCAACCCCTTGCTAATAATGGTTAGTGCATATTAAAGCTTTTATGTGCCTGTGGGTGAGGGCAGAGCAATTTTCCACTCCATACAGATTCACATCAGCATCTCGACTTACATGTGGTTTCAAACAGGATACTAACACATACTTTCCAATGCTGCATTTCTAACCTGTGTCAACACCCCTTCAGCGCAAGTGCTGTTTGCTGCAGTGGAAAATGGAAGAATTGATGTAATTTCCTGTCCTGATGTTAATGAGATAGTACCCGGCAATAGGCTCGTCCCAGCCCAGCGTGCTTTTGAGCATGTACCCCCGAGAATGACCACAGGATCAAGCAGATCGGCCCAGAGTTTTCTAATTTTAACTGTGACGGATGCTACTGGATCCAAAATTGCGCTCGATAGGGTTGGGTGCCTGTTGGGCTGTGATGTCATCCCAACACCGCAGATGAACAGATAGCAAAATAGCTTGAGAGACTGCCCTTTTCTTCCTCCTCCTCCTCTGGGAGCTGCCGTGTTTGAATCCCTGCCCTGGGGGGTGGGAGCGATGAAAGCTGTCCTTCTGATTGATGCCCACGACTTGAGGGATTGGAAAAATCCTTCTTACCCGAGGTGCTGAGGGTGGCTTGTGTGGGTTATGGTGTTGCTAGGGTGTGGGGGGTTGATCTGCATTTGACTATCATAGAATCATAGAATCATAGAGCGGTTTGGGTTGGAGAGGACCTTCAAGATCGTCCAGTTCCAACCCCCCTGCCATGGGCAGGGGCACCTCCCACCAGACCAGGTTGCTCAAAGCCCCCTCCAACCTGTCCTTGAATCCCTCCAGGAATGGGGCAGCCACAGCTTCTCTGGGCAGCCTGGGCCAGGGTCTCATCACTCTCACAAAAAAGAATTTCTTCCCCACATCTCATCTCAATCTCCCCTCTTGCAGTGTCAAACCATTCTGCTTCATCCTATTGCTACGCTCCCTGATCAAGAGTCCCTTCCCATCTCTCCTGTGGGCCCCCTTTAGGTACTGAAAGGCTGCTTTGAGGTCTCCCCAGAGCCTTCTCTTCTCCAAGCTCTTCTCCCAACCTGGTATTCCAATAACTCCAAAATTAGCCTAATTCTGCCCTGGGTGAGCCAAACTCTGTCAACTGCTGGCCTGGACCAAAGCGGAATGATTTTGCTAACCTTATCCTTCATGTACAACTTGTTGCCAAGATACTGCCATGCCGGGTCTTGATTTACCTAATTTTGACCCATTTGAGTTTAGATTCATTTCTGGGCTAAAACATTATGGTGCAGCTGCAACTACTAACATTTACAGCCCGGGAACGTTTAGAAGGAAACAACCAAGCAGAGGGAAAAGTTTGTTCTCGTAAGGAGCAATATTCCTGGATTTGAGGGTCAGAACACCCTTTAAGCCTAATCACGAGAAGGGAAGAACTGCTGAAAGCCAGCATGTCTCTGCGCTGAAAGCCTCTTTGTTGAGCTTTTTCTCTCTTTCGGTAAAAAAGACACAAACTTATTTTCTGCTCAGTAATCCAGAAAAAGAAAAAAAAAAAAAAAAGCACAAAACCACCAAAATAAAACAAAACAGAACAAACCTAAAAACCCCAAACCCAAACCCCAGCTCTCTAGCATGGCACTAAGTCCCCCAGAGGCTGTCCTGAGGCCAGCAGAGCATTGCTGAGCTGACATGCACATCAACACCAGAGGGCTGAGAGAGAAACCCTGGGAGAGCACACCAGGAGGTGCTGTTCTTCTCCACAAAATCAGCACTCTCTCAGGCTTCAGACTTGCAAGCATTTCACTGAGGCAATAACAAATCACGGTCTCGAGCCTGTTTCCTAGGGGATGTTCACTCACCTGAGCAGACATATCAATGAGTTTGGGGAGATTCAGTTGGCTTCCTTCTTCTGTCTTCAAATAATCCAGCAAACACCCTGCAAAAGAGGAGAGATTTCTGTAACGCTCCTGCATAAGCCTATACGCTTGTTTTCCCCGGTGTTTCTCGGAATATATGCAACAGATCTGCCTGCATCCTTGAGAAAATCCAAGAAACCACAGTGGGTGTTTGCTGGAGCTTCTTCCATTAGGAAAGTTCCCAAACACAGTCCTTTTTTTGGTGCTCTATTTCACACAGACCTTTTGCAAACTGCTGGGCATTCATTGCTCAAAGACTTACGGACAAGAGGGGCAAAATAAAGAACAATTTCACCGTGAGGGGAGTAAAAAGCTGAAACAAAATTCCAGTAGGAACAGTGGAGATGAGAACTTTAAATACTCTTCTAATGAAGCATCACCATATTGTGAAGTATCTTATGAAATATGAGACTACAAGAGGCAGAATTTAATCACCCAGAAGGTCCGTTCCAGTACTAGAAACAAACTTGTGGATCATTTAGTCCTTCTGATTACAGATTTGGTACAATGCCCTCCTCTCCACCCCCATTATGATGGGAGTAGCGGCCACCTTGTTGACCTAATTTTGCAGAAACCCAACAAAACATCCAATGAGGCTCTTTACCATTGGCCATGTACTCTGTCACGATGTAGATAGGCTGCTTTGTGACTACTGCATACAGCCGGACTAGTTTGTTATGCTGGAGCCTCTTCATCAAGTTTGCCTCTGCCAAGAAGGCATCAGGATCCATGCTGCCCTCCTTCATGGTCTTCACAGCCACCTTGATGTTGTTCTTGTAGTAGCCTGCAGAGAGATAAGGATGCATTGAGAAATTTGGGCCTCTCTACAGGCTCTATCAGGCCATGCAATAAAGAGCAGAAGAGCTTGTGGATGAGGGAGCAGAAAAAACACAGCAGTAACTCTCAATCTCCCAACAAGAAATAAATGGAAAATCTCAGTGCCCGTGGACTCTGGGAAACCAGTAGGTATAAGAGGAGAAGGGAGAGACACAACAAAACTGCCAACCCATGTTGCTTCATCTGGGATCATTCCTGCTCTGGGTGGTGGACACCCATGTGATGACCCCATCCTCATGCAGTACTCCCAGCCCTGCAAGACTCTTTCTGGGTCAAACCCCTGGGACCTCCCACCAGCTGGGTTCTCGAACAACCCAAATGCCATCAAAAAAGTCAGGACGCTGCAGTCAGGATGTCGACTCAGTCTGGTCCTGTCCACAATCACAATTTCCAAAACAACAAGCAACCACCAAGAGGACAGCAAAGGAAGCTGAGGACAGCAAAGGAAGCTGAGCTCACCCCATTTCCTCTCCTGCTGATTAGCAGTGGACAGGAAGGCATAAGGGATTCAGATCTGGGTTATAAAGTGGAACAGGGAAGCAGAAAAAGTGGGATAATGTCACCCAGGTGACACTATTTCTGGAGCGGGCGGGGGAATTATACTTACCCATCCACACTTCCCCAAACTGCCCACTGCCAAGTTTCTTCACGAGCTTCAAAGACTCCCGAGGGATCTCCCATTCATCCTGTGCCCAGGGTCTCTGGGGAACCAGGGATATGCAGGGTACTGTGAGACGCTGGCAGAGGCCATCCCCTTTCTCTGTGTGAGAACAAAGCACAGGACAGTTCAGTGGAATGGCAGAGCTAACCTCCTCCTCCTCCATCTACACATGCCAGGAAAACGTTGTCAACCCATGGGAAACCTCCACAACCACACAAATGTTTCAGCTGCAGGGATCAAGCACCCAAAATAGACTCAGTGAAAGGAAAAAGCTCAAAAGGAGTCATAGATGAGAAAGTTTTCCTGCCCCGCAAGTCCAAAACCTGCTTCCCAAGCATCCCTTCAACGTTTATATCTCTCCTTTCCTTATGTGGGACCTTCCCTGGTTATAGAGCTGTGAGCAGAGCTCACCCTCACAATGCCCTAGGATGAAAGATAGGACTTGGGCACCCAAGTTCTGCTTGGAGAAGCACACCTTGCCCATGAGAGAGGATGGAGTGATGGTGGTGGCTAGTATGCCCGTCCTCCCTCTGTCTACATGCCCACCTTCTACCAGGAGATGAACCCATAATGGAAGGCAAACAACTTACGGCTGTAATGATGTATTAGCTCTGGCAGGCTGGAGAAAGTCATCCTGGGGGAGATGTAATACCCCCCGCCATCTAAGGAGCGGATCCTGTAGTGTTTGATGATGTCCCCGTGAGCAGCATCGCTGTCTCTCACAGACAAGGAATAGGCACCTGGAGAATGAGCAGAAGAGGGAGCTTTGAGGACAAATAGGGCCTGACCCACAGACCAGCTACATCCTCTTCCCTTCCTTGCCTGTGGCTTCAGACACCTCTCCCAGCCCTTGCTGATGCCTTCGCAGGGCAAGTCCCACCAGGCTGCAAAGCTACAAATTTCCCTCTCTCTAAGGCAAGTGGAGATGTCAAAGGTTCATCAAAGCTTAACTGGGCTTTTCAAGGCTTGGTTGAGTAAGACCTGACTACACCATGGCCAACAGCCCCAAGGAAGCAATGTGGCAATCAATAGTACATCTCCAGCCAGAGTAATCAGACGCTCCTTAGGTCACAAAGGTTTTCTCACAGCTCTACATCACCCATCTGAGCTCTCTCAATCCCACCACCTCATCCGGACAAGACAAATGAGAGCAGCCTCACCAGTTTGTACAAAGTCAGGACTGATGAGAAGCTAAACCACCCCACCAGAACAACCAGAATTTCAGTTAGTGGGAGAGATAAGGCCGAGAGATACGTGTCCCTTCTCAGCATTATCCAAGGTCCACGTGTCCCTGTTATCCCCTATAACCCTTGTACCAAGGTCAGTGGTTCAGCTGGGAGTACAGAAGAGGGGGGTCAGGAGAATTGTCTTGATCAGCCATAAACCTGTGACTGTGATTAAACCAAATCTAGATTCACATCTAGATTCAGGTGTCTTTTGACCTCAAGGGAGCTACTCAACGATCTACCGCTCCAACCTGCTGTTCTCTCCTTATAAAGGGTTTGTAATCTAAACCATGGGGTTGGTTGTTTTGTGCACAAAAGCATCACTAGATGTTGCTACAGAGCAGCAACTTCCAGCCTATGTCAGCGTAAATTTCAATACAGCTTAGAAATTTTTTTTTTTCCCCTTTTGTCTGGATCACATTTCCGGAGTAAGTTGTTACAAGCCTGCTGGGCTGTGAAAAGTCTAATACGTCACCCGGGTTGATAGGCTGCCCTTCTTTAATGCTTGAAAAGGCAGAGCTATATATGTTAAAAAAGCATGAATCTGTCATGTAGGATCATAAGCAGAAGTGAGGCCTTCCACAGTGACTCTGAAACCCCAAATCCCACACGCGAGGGAAGTTTACCAACATCTAACACTCACTGGCTGGTGTTTCTCCATCGCAGCACCAGCAGTTCCTTACGCCGGGGCTGGAAACCATTTGCATTCTTAAAAAGTGACAAAAGAAACCCACCTCTGTGCATATTTGCTCGGTTGCAGCGATTATAAGTTTTTACAAAGAGAATTTGGGAGAGTCTAAGGCTTCTCTAAGTGTTAGCAGTCGTTTTGGGAGGACTCACTTTCTGCAGAGACCAGACTCTGAGGTATGGTGGCACATCTCATATCAGTAAAGGTGAGAACAGAAGCAAAAGCTGGAGGGATAGGAGCTCCTTAACCCTGTGTTAGGGTGCTGTCACCAAAGCCAGCCACCAACGAGGCTGTGAACTCCTCACTTGGGAACCACAATGCTTTCTGATTTCCTGATTCCCTGTGCAATCGGTGCCTCTGCACATTTTAGGTTTCTCCTCCTACCGTGAGCTTGGGAGTCAGATACAAGAGCCTTTTTACACTAGAGCACCTCGGGCATGTTGAAGAATATTTGCTAACAACTGCCTCAGCGTTTTGTTTCCTGCACGGACACCTAAGAATGTATGAAACCCTCAATCAAAAAACATAATAGAACAGCAGGATGGCTGTACACTCTCCACTTTGGGGGGTCTACTGAAATCCCCTGGGGTTTGATCAGTGCTCCCCGCAGTGCTCCTCAGTAACACGAGGTGAGAAACAGGAGAAAAAAGTAAAGTTATCAGAACGTAAGACCTTAACTATAGCCTAAAGGGACAAAATATCCCAAAGCTTTGTTTTCTGTGCAACAAGTCAATCAGCCTTGTTGCATGACTATGGATGTGTCCACGTAGCAAACCTGACCAGATACTGTCCCTGTGTGGATGCCCTTTGTGGGAGAGTGATCAGCACATTTCCTAAAGAGCAGGTCCCAGGTGAAATTATTTGTTCCAGACAGTGTCCAGTTAGGGCACAGTTAAATAAGGACAGGGTGGTGGACTTGGCAGTGCTAGGTTAAGGGTTGGACTTGACGATATGAAAGGTCTTTTCCAACCTAAATGATTTTATGACTCTATAATCTTCATGGAAGACCTGCTGGTTTAAATGCAAATACTGGAAGCACACAGACTCAGCGTGGTGGGCTCCTTCTCAACAGAGAATGCTCTTCTGAGACTCTTTCTTTCACCATGAGTGTCAGGCACAAGACACACTGGCTCTATCAGTCCTGTACACTGAACATCTGAGGACATCCCTGAAGCATCTTCAATGGGGCAACAAAAAACTCAAGGGAAGGGCAAAGGAATGGCTCGGTTCTGCCATCCATGTCTCAGTGACCAAAGATCACCACACAGATAAGGATGTCTTTCCCAGGGAGTGATCTTTGGTCCCTGCTGGGTGTAGAGAGGTGTTGTGAGGGCTTGTGTCCGCAGTGCTCACCACAAGTTCTACTGGAGTTTATAATCAGCCACATTCGCACTCCCTATTGCTTGGCCCCAGACCTCCTCTGGCTTCTCTGTGGTACCTGTGTGGTCCTAAGTTAATAATAACAGTAACAACAATAACAATAATAATAGTAATGATAATAATAATAAGAAGAAGAATTAGAAGTGTCAGAAGCATTAGAAGAAGAATTAGAATTAGAAGAAGAGGAAGAAGAAGAACAAGGAGAAGAAGAATTAGTATTTTTTCATATTGTTGTTGAGGATGATGGTGATGTTATTTTAATTTCAACGTGATTCAAAGAACGTGCAGGCCAGGCTGCAGCCCAATCAGTATTGGGCTTATATGGCACAAATAGAGGGTGCTTCGCACGCCTGGGACGTGGCTTCGGGTACGTGTGGGACGTTTTACAACCCAAGGCCTGCTGTTGGAAGGAGCCAAACGTGGTGCGAACCCAGCTGCACTGACGACAGACAGCATTGCAGAAGGAAGCGCAGGAATTAATGACTAACACATGTGCAAGAGGGTGCCTGGGGGCTGACAGTCAGCGGAGAAGAAGAGACCTGATCTGTTCGTTAGTGTGGTTGCCCTCAATACGCCTGCTCTCCTGCAGGGCCTCCTCTCCAGACCCTACTAAGTCTTTAGACCTTCTTGCATCTTTCAAACCACTGACGTGCAGCAGTGACAGGGGCTCTGGGCATCCTTCAGGCCAATCTATTAGCTGCCTACCACCAATGTTAATGTTTGTCCTGTCATTAGAGCTAATGACTGGATTTCACCCCAAGTCAGAGTTTAGTCTGCTGGAGTGAACGTGATAGAACTTTCCCTGTCATTCACCATGGCCAGTTACTGTCCCCTTGGGAGCTGCAGTGTAAAGGCAAAGGAGTAGGGCAGAAAAGCTTCAATTCTGTCTTCTCCCAGTGACAGCAGGAAATGAAAATTGCTAAGTGGAGCCAGACAGATGGCAGGGCTCCTAATCTCCCCTGATTTGGCCAGGATGGCCAAAAGCAGTTCTTGCTCCTCAGCCACAAGGGACGTTCGCGTGTCCTACAATCCCGCATCTCACCCCAGCACAGACCTGGGCTGACACGCAGAGGTCCACGCCTGCACTCAACACCATCTCAGAGCAGTGTGAACATGATTAAATCTTGCCCTGGGCAGCTCTGGATTTCAGATGATCCTCTTCTGGTTCTGGGATCCCCAAACCATCCTACAAGGGCTCTCAGGTCATAGGATGGCAAGTTTTGGATGGGAAAGAGCAACAGAAGGTGCAAAGAGTGGGATTCAACTTCATATCATACCTAGGGTTGATTCAGCCACCTAAACATGGGTGTCTGCTACCACTTGAGATGCTCTGGGACATCTACATGGGCCTGGTAAACACAGTGCAAAACCACACCTTCTAGTGGAGCAGTTGGAGATGACTCCGAGATGTCCAGGGTTTGGTGACCAAATCAAGCCCCACTCGCTACAGTGGGAGCTCAGGCAACTGCCACGTGTGATATCTACATCTTGATGCCTGCATCTCACACTGAGTCTCACCACATGTGGCATCTCCTGTTCCTACAGGTCTCATCAGGCTCTTAATTCCTTCCTGATGGGAAACCCAGGAGCTCAGCTGGAAACAGCAGCTGGGTTCTGCGAGGTCTCTCCTGCTGGGAGCAGAGACGCAGCCTTCTTGCTGCGAGCCAGGAGTTCGTGACTCGGCACAGCTGTGCGACTGTGTTCCTGCAGGTTTCAGAACGATGATTACTTCAGGGGAAGATTTATTTATTTCCAGCAACTTCAGCAAGGCTAGCTCTCTGCTGATGATTTCACTGCTGGTCTGCTTCCCACAAGGATCCATCTTCCTGGGATGCTGAACAGGCCTTTCACGGCCTCTGCAAGATGTGGACTGAAAGCGAAGCCCCCAAGTTTGCAGATCTCTAGTATCTTTAACCATTAGCAAAATGAGACACTGCTTAGGGTGGGCTGTGAATAGGCGCTGCTCTTAGGCAGGGTGCAGAATGTGTCCTGCTATGGTTGAGACAACCCGATATGAGACAACCACCCTCCAGGGCATGCAGTTGAGGGGGATACTGCCCTTAGCTTGACTCAGTGCTTGGCGCTGAAGGCCAAATCACAGAATCATAGGATGATTATAGTTGGAAGAGACCTTAAAGATCATCTCGTTCCCAGCCCCCTCCGTGCGTAGGGACACCTCCCGCTAGAACAGGTTGCTCAAAACCCCATCCAGCCTGGCCTTGAACGCCTCCAGAGATGGGGCATCCACAGCTTCTCTGGGCTAGATGTTCCGGTGTCTCACCACCCTCATAGTGATGTTGTTGATGATGTGCAAAGTAAATGAAAATATATGTCATGGAGGAGGAAGACAGGAAGGGGTTTGAAGGGCAGGGTTAATTCCATAGCATTGTTCTGGACATCTCATGGTGGGTCACAGGGTGCTTTACATTGGTGAACTTAACTTCATGGCATGTTTAGAGATGCAGGGCTTTCTCTTTTCTGCTTCTTTTTAGAGAGGAGGAAGCTGTGGTTAAGTAGATCAAACGGTGTCACCATGGCCACACAGGAAGTCCAAAACACAGGGTGCTCAGATAGAAGTTGATCCCATAGGATGGTTCAGCGCATGAGGTGTTTGAAAGAATAACAGCCATATTTTAAGAGAGAACCCTAAATATCAGAAAAGGCACAGGTGAGACTCAACATCTGAGAGCAGAAGCTGATCTCTGACCATTCAGGACCAACATGGTACCTCCATGGAGTGGAACATGCCACATCTGCTGATGCAGAATATCACACACCTCCAGCTAAGTCTGCTTCTAGGTAGCAGAGACAGGGCATTAAAGATCAGGTCTAGCCTGGTTATTTCTCCTGGAACCTCAGGACTTCACCCCCTCTGTCCAAGCCCTGTGTGATCTAAACTCACACTCCAGAGAACTGCAAGGAATTATTTCATCCCCTGTTTTCAGCTAATGGCTAGCAAAAGTAGAGGGCAATTGTCTCCAGAAAGTGTAGGGAAAGTTCTGATCCCACCCATGGCAGGGGAAGAGGATGAACATAAGATCAGCATGTGATGACTAGTCCAAGCCGAATCATTTCAAAGGCACCACAAAGGTGGTGGAGAAACCAATATACAGGCAGAGCAAGTTACTTGTAAAGGAAAATGCTTAGAAACAAGTTTCTTCAACGTTTTCTGACCTGACTGTTCCCTAAAAAAATCCGAAAACTGCGAATCCACATGGAAAGCAGCCCTTCTGCTTGACAATCAGCTCAGCAGGGACGTGTGGAGGTGAGCCCAGGCATGGGGCAGGGGGGAAAGTCAAAATAAGCTGCTATAATGCTAACAGAGCACTGCTGGTGGCTGAGGGAGAGGGCTACAGGAAGATGAGCATCTTGTTGCCCTGCTGAGCACACTAGATGTCACACCAGTTCAAGATCCGTGCTCCAGTTTGACTCTATTTGTCAGATCCTGCTGTTGGAGGTGGCTGAAATGGTCAGATCTGCAACACAGCCAGGGCACAGACCATGCCAGAGCCTGCTTTCTGTCCCTGGGGTCACATCCACACCATGAAGCCCTCTCAGCCTCCGAGACGGGGTGACTCCTCTCAAATTGACTGTTGGGAATGGTGCCTGGTTGGCGCCAGGACAAAACCTGCGCAGAGACTGTGTGGATGACCCAGCTGCCGCATCCAGACTCTGGCACTATTGAATTTACTGGTAATGATGTAGCCATGGAGGAAGGGACAGATACTGCCTTGGAGACCTGCCATGTGCATGGGGAAAACAGAGACAAGAAAGGAAGACAGAGAAGCTACTGTAGGAAAGAACTAGATGCAAAATGGAGGATCCAGCTTATCTGTTCCCACTCCATCTGTTTGAACCAGGCCTTGTAGAAGCATTTGGGAAGCAAGTCAAGGAAAATAAGGTCTCCTATTACTTCAGATGGATGTTCCAAGTCCCTACTGATATATTAGGAAGACACAAACAACCTTTTCCCATGTGGCAAACAGAGTCCTGTACCCATTTCACAGGAAAGGAACCGAAGCACAGCAAGATAGAAGTACTTTCCTGAACTACCATATGGAGCTGGTTCAGAGCAGAACCATAGAACCACCATGAGCATCAATTCCTCCATGCTGTAAACACACCTGCTGGCCCAGAGAATGCAAGGAGAGGAGAGTAGGAAAGAAGCAATATGAAATACCCATGGGACAACTTAAACTAGCTTCCAGACTCTCTAAAAATTATCAGTCCAGAACAAAGAAATTGCAATTACACAGTTAAGCATTGTGGTTAAAAACTATGTCTGCTGCTCAAGAGAAGTGACCACAATGCTCTGCCCTTTCCACCTTCACTGGGACATGTCTTCAAAAGACAGATGTGTTCATAGGGAAGGAAAGAGGATGAAGTTCACCCTTCCTATTCATCAGTCTCCTTCTGAAATTCCTGGTTTGCATCAATTCCCACTGCTACAGACTGCCAGGGAAAATATGTCTCCCTGGGAAACATATTCTACACAAAAAGACTTTTTTCCAAAATTCTGGACGTTTCTGCTGCAAGCAGGTGAAACGCTTCTTCGAGACTGCATAGAAGAATCTCCATTTGCCAAAACCAGTAACATTTCCTCGGGGAGAAATGGAAAAGAAACCCCTTACACGTTGTTTTGGAAAGTCTTTTCTGCATATCTGTGTTCCTGCATCTCTGCCACAAACTATGGTGACAAAAGCCACCCTTACCACAGCCTGAACTACACAGCATCGTGAGGAAATCTTTGCCCTCCAAATCCCCACTTCGCTTCTGCAGCCCTGCTGAGCCTGGCAAGACTAATTTTGCCCAGCCAGATCCAAGAAACACCGGCACAGCTGAACTTTGCAGCTCGTATCTGAAAGGTTTTCCAAGACGTGGTGATAACAAGGAGAATTCCCTGCTCTGTGGGTCTTACCTTTGCTGGTTTCACTCTCTCGGACAAGGAAAGAGCCGACCTTGTTACCAGAAGACAATAGCAGCCGTTCAGCATCTTTTCTGCTCAGAGTTTTAAAATACCACCTGGAAGACAGAGAAGGCAAAATTGCTGCTTGAAAAGGAAAAACTCTTAAAAAAAAAAAGCAAATTCTTTCCAGTTCGTTCATTTTTATTTTTTTTTTCACTGTTATACTCTGAAACTGTGGATTGTTTTTGTCAGTGAATAGTTTTTTATCTACTGGAAAGTGCCGGTAATAGACCGTTTTTAGTAGATTAACACCAGATTTTGGTCACTTTGGGCTTGTT
The DNA here is from genome assembly GCA_013399435.1 of Arenaria interpres. Taxonomy (NCBI): domain Eukaryota; kingdom Metazoa; phylum Chordata; class Aves; order Charadriiformes; family Scolopacidae; genus Arenaria; species Arenaria interpres. The sequence goes on from VXAK01004537.1 coordinate 80,653, forward strand.
TCACAGCCTTGCAATTCAGGCAGAGCAGAGAGTAGATGGTATGTGCATAACCCTGTATGGGAGAGGAGAGAAAGCTCGGCCAGAGCACAGCCCCTGAGGCACGCAGGGACCCACGGCTCACCTGGTGAGTGACTGAGCCCTTAGCAGTGCCCAGGCAAGCTGTGTATAAAGCAGAAACGTGGTCTAGAAGCCAAACATAGGGTGCCCATAGCCATTTAAATGCACCCTTTGGATACAAAGAGCATTTACATCTCAACCACGTTTCTGTGTGCTGTTAAGTATCTGCTGACTCCATGATGGTTAGGTCCCTCTAAGAGGAGACGGCAAGCGGGGCTGATCATTTACAGCTGGATGACGTGGAGGAGAATAAGTCATGGAAACAATTTCTTCCACTGCTTGTGTTACAGGCATAATAAACTCTTTTGGCTCAAGTCTTCCCTGCCATCCTCTTTGCAGGGACACAAACACGGAGGCTGCCTCTGGGGTAATGAAACAAACAGCGCCAGGCCATCCATGGGTCTGGGCACTGGCACACTGGTGTTTTCCCCATCAAATTGTTAGCGTGGTCCCTGGCCCACCCGAGACCGGGATCAATGCACCCTTCCTGACTGATCCCCAGTCCCTGTTTGCATATGGACACCCTCTTGGAGGCTGAGGAAGTTTAACACTATGTGTGTGGGTGGACTGGCCCAGTGGGGCCAGAGGATGGTCCCTTGCACTGCTAATTTACCAGTGCAAATACAACTTTTGTGTTCTTTCCCCCAGATCCTTGTTTTCCACGATGGGTGCAATCAATGGGACTGGAATCTTTGCCTACTTTCCCTGTGGCAACCTCATCCTCCCCTCTTCACACCCCCATGGTGTTTAAAACTTCTCCTGGGCAACATTGTCGGGGATGATGGAAGACCACTTGCCACCCAGCCCAGCTCTGACGTCTTCCTACCACCAGGTAAAGCTGTTCCTGTAGCTTGTTGAGGGACTGAGCTCTTTCAGAAAGGAAAGCCCTGCATCAATGTTCACCGTTCATAAGCTTTCGTACTTACTTTTCCTCTTCCAAACTGTCTACCTGCGCGACGAAGTTACTAGGGATGTAGCCTTTCCTCCCGCTGGTGAGGGATTTTGCCAGCCACCACTCCCCCTCGCTGCAAAGCAAGGAGAATAGAAAGCGTTGAGTGCCCGGAGGAGGCTTCATGACAAGCTAAGGCTGCGGGGACAGCATGGTTTCTGGGGTTTTGAGCGCTGTAAATAGGCCAGCACTCCTTAATTCACCCTACGGGTCCCTCTTGATTTCCTAGGACCACCACCAGCCTGAAGGCTATTGGTCTCTCAGGGACTGCTGGAGGTGACAGTTTCTTTCCATGAACGCAGAGGAAGTGCAGAGTGACCACAGACTCAAACCTCTGCTATGCACCCCTGGTGAGAAGAGGGAAATCTGGGTCACCATGGGTTTATTGCATCTCTTGCATAGGGACATCGGAGCTCCTCCTTTCTGCTTCTTCCTTCGTCTGTCAGACACCCCATTGCTTTTTTCTCCCACCAGCCGTGACCAAAAGCAATCCTCACCCTGTAGTCTCCCCTGCCCCACGGGTCCCAGCACATGAAATCTGAATGAGAAACATCATCTCTGGAGGCCACCTCACAGAGCAGTCAAGGATGGAGCAGTCCTACAAGGCCAAATGACCAGGGCATCCAGGCCCACCTCTACCCTGTTATGGAGTGGGCAGATGAACTGTCAACCTCTTCTCTGGTGGGTTTGAGAAGAAGGTGAAAAGAAACCACACACCTCTGGCTTGATTCTGTCCTTTCCTCTGACTACACCCAACCCACATCCTTTGCAAAAGCACGATCAGCACAAAATACGAAAGAGGAGCTAGCTGATTGTTGTTATTTATGCTGCTTCTGCGCCCACGCACACCAGCAGTGAAGAAGGTCCCGGTGGTATCCAGGAAGGGACACTACCCAACCCAAAAGCATCTGTAACCCATGGAAGTGTCCCCTTCCCCACCTTGCAGAGAGAAAAGGGTACCCATAGTCACACTCTGGAGCAAAGCTTAGACACAAGCGTATCTCTGGTGAGCTACAAATTGGTGTCTGACCCCAGCGTCCCCCCATCCCAGCCTCACCATGCTCATCTTTGAACCCCCCTCTGGCAGCAGGTCACTTACTTGGAGAGGACTTGGAGTTTCTCCCCCTTGACCAGCTGCAGGTCACGGTCACTTGAGGCAGGAAAATCGTACAGAGCAACCACAACAAAGTTATCTGAAAGAAGAAACAGCACCGTTGAATCCAGCTGTTTCCCTGCCTGGGGAGGGGGAGGTGTGATGGGATCTCACCCCCCACACACACAGGGGCTGTCAACCCCCCTGTCTCCCAAAAGCCAAGCTTTCCACCAACCCAGCTTTCGTGCCAATCACAACCTGTGCTCAGGGACTAACGCCGATTCACCTAAGGGTTTCCTGTGTAGGTTTTTTTAGAGCACCCCCCCTACCCACAAAAACCAGTGTGTCAACAAGAAAAAAAAAGCGTTCGTGTGGAATAAGAAGTTGTCATAAATAACCTGTCAGTGTTCGGCCTGAGTTTCACACAGCGGTAAATGAAAACTGCTGTAGCAACATTCCCCTGGGATTTGACTCAAAAAGATGAGGTTTTCTTGATGGAAAAAGGTATAAAGTCGTCCCAGTGTCTGTTATTTGAGCCCACTGCTAGGATTCAGCTCTCCCTCCAGACGCTCCCGACTCAGCCTGTATCTTGCCATCCCTTTTATGTGCTATTCCTTGCAGATGTGGCATCATGTTTAAGTCACGCTGCTGCTTTTGACCCAGCACTTCTCTAGCGCCTGGCTGCTCTGCTCAGCTGAAATTCCCAAGGGGTTGGTAAATGCTCCAGGATGCCCTTCCCTCTCCCTGGACCTGATGCACTTCAGACGCTCCAGACCACAAAACCGGTGCTCTGTGCCTCCCATTTGGCTTGCAACCCACCTGGACCGAGGCTGTGAGCAAACCTGCATCCCCATCCCCTACCCTGCTGCCTTGCTTTTACTCCAGCCATGTTGGCTGAGCCTGACATTTGGCACGGCAAAATGAACTTTAACTCTCTGGTGCATGCGAGCCGTGCCGTGCGTGGCCAAGCTGCCGCCTGGTACGGGTGTTGGGAGACTGCTAACCCTCCCCGGGGCAGATCTCCGGGGGCTGGAGCTGAATCACCACCTTTGCAAGCCCGGGTTGTGTTGGTGCTGCTCTCGGAGAGGTTGTGCAACCGCTCAGATGCGCGCTGCAGGCTCACAGCTACTGAAGCAGAAATGAGCGGCTATTTTGGGGTAGACCGAACGTCGCAAAGAGGATCAGCACATGCACACAAACACGAAAAAGCAAACCTAAACACAGCGGTGAAAAAA
>VXAK01004537.1:84541-112630 GCA_013399435.1 Arenaria interpres
AAAAAGAAAAAGAAAAAGAAAAAGAAAAAGAAAAAGAAAAAGAAAAAGAAAAAGAAAAAGAAAAAGAAAAAGAAAAAGAAAAAGAAAAAGAAAAAGAAAATTTGCTGGAGAAATGTTTTAGCTTGTACAGAGCCTAATTAATGCACTGAGAGTGATGGACAGCCTATAAATAGCACTTTTCAAAACAGACTGTCAAGCCACAGTCTCCGTGTGACCTTTCCAAATAATGCCACCAGCAAGAGAGCCAGACTGGCCCTTTGTCATTGCAAGATAACATGTCTCTGGGGCAACTTGGGTTTTGTGTCTGTGCGAGGCCTGGCTGTGCTCTGCTGGCGATTTATTGGAGAGGCGGGAGGAAAAAGGGTCAGCGTGGGTGGAAATGTAGCTTTGTAAACCAAAGCCCTGAGCAGTTCCCTTCAGGCTTGCGAGGAGGAACTTGGAGATCCATGAGAAGTTTCAGCAGAGCCTCGCTCTCCTGCGTATGGGGAAAAGGATGATCAGTAATAAGGGAGAAGGCTTTGAAGTCTTAAAATAGCTTTCACTGTTGGGGGCTTCCCCTTGAGGCATCTCAAAGCAATTTGGCATCAGCAACGCACCCAAACTCATGTTGCCTCCTTGAGAAGGTTGTCATCACGCAGCTTCACTGACTGACATGAAAGGCTTCTGGGCATGTGCCTATTGCAAGGTGTCCACAATGAACACGTTCAGCCACATGCACCATCCCGCTCCTCTTGGAAGTGAAATAATGCAGTGGTGGCGGGTTTTGCTTTGAAAAATAGAAGCAAATGTGTGAACGTCTTCTAGCACAGAGCGGCTGTGTGTTCCGGAAAAGAAAATGAAAAACGTAGTTTTGATCTTGAAGTGACTGAAGAAAGCAAAAGAGCAAACATAGCAGGAACAAAAACATAGCAGGGACAAATATGCTGAAAAAAAAATTACGATCACCTCTTATCCCCTTCTCAACACACGTGTTGAGAAACACTGCACACTTAAGTGAGCCAGAAGAAATGCTCTCTCTGCTCCAGCCAGCAGGACCTGCCATCGCATGATGAAAGTGACTCTTCCCATCTCGGAGCCTGTCACCCCACCGAGAAACAGCCTGGATAATACTTTCTTGGCCTATTTGATCAAGTTAGTTCATAAGTGACTCTCCAGCCCTCGGCGCAGAGAAGCCGTCGGGGCTGCCTTACAGATAATGCCACCAGTCCGGAGACTTTGGTTGCCAGCCAAATGCATCTTGGCTCAGAGCAGCTGTCAGGAAATTCAGATACCAGCTCGGTTTGCATAGGCTGAACGCCAATTTGATGGCGTAATAGAAATGGTTCAAACAGTCTTCCCACCGCTGCCCCATTGTGAATGGAAGGTCTTTGCAACCATCTCATGGCTATGGAGCCAGGTTGAGACCGCGCCAGGGTCCCCCAGAGGACCATCAATTGCTTTAGAGCCATGCTAGGATGGTCGTGGAGAAAATGACAACTTGCAGCACGTGTGTTGGCCAGCTGGGTGTGCTGAGCTATGAGTTCCTGCGGCTGAAAATGGGTCCAGCTTTCTGTTTCATCGTGGCATGGGCTGGTTCACCAAGGTGTGCTAGAAAAGCATGCCTTCAAAGCACACAGCTGCTGATGGCACACCAGCCTTGTTCCACCAGGAAGAACACCATTACAACCCATTGGTGGAGATGCAGAAGACCATGGGCTAGGACTGGTGCATCTCCAGCAAGCCCAGGTGTGACAGCCTGGGACATGTCTCCTGGAACATCCAGGCTTGCACTGTGAGGGTGCTTTCTGCCAACTACCGTTCTGCCTAGTTTTTTGACACTGGATATTTTTTGCAGATAATTTCTGCTGTCCTCATAAAATCGTATCAGACCCAAACTCAGAACTTGTTTATAAGGGAATCTGAACGTTTTGAGCAACTCCTGCTCATCTTCCTTCCCGCTCTTGCTTTTGATTGGAAATGCTCATTTTTGGACAAGAAGTTTTAATTTCTCATTGAAAAGTCATCCTTTTTGGTAGAAACAACCCCTTCTATTTCCAGTTAAGCTCAGAAGGTTGTTTCTGACAGCGTTCCTTTCAAACTCAAATCTGTATTTAGGGAACAACAGTAAAAAAGACTGAGGGCTTTGACACTAATCTTGAGATGCCTCAAAATACCTAAATTTCCAGAGCATGCTTTGCTCCCACCCCTAAAAATCAGCCCTGTTCCTACCGTGGTTAGCCAAAAGCAAGTGAAAAGAGCTGTAAGAAGTTGCGGTTCCTCAATCAGAAGAAACGGCCTCACAGAGAGACCAATTTTTTGTGCAGTTGCAGGTTGTTATAATGCCTGAGGCCAAACACCCAAAACAACCAGCTCCCTCCGCCTGCGGTACTTAAATCCAGCTGTGAGCAGCTGGCAGGGCAAGGGCAAGGGTTTATTCTACCTATATACTATGTCTTAGCTATCCAATGCCAGAGAATAGCAGCAGCTGTAGCGATGGAGCTGTTGTGTTTGGGAACCACCATCATGGCCCAAGACTTTGCTGTGCTGGGAGCCTTAGAGGTGCAGAATTAAAGGTAAGTTTTGACCCTCCAGAGACATGGAGCCAACCTTAAAGACACCATGAGTGCTTAGGGCACCAGGGTAAAATGAATGAGAGACTCACAGGATGGAAGAACCCACCCCAAGTGGAAAGCGGATTGGCAGTGCTGCCAACACCGCAGCCGAATCCAGAGGTTTATATTCCTTGCCTCCCTTTGTGTTATTTCCATTAAGCTAAATAATGTCAGGAGGAATTAGGTTTTTGTTAACAATAAATAAATCTGGGAGTGTGAGTGGTGTGAAAGCTTGAAATTGTGAAACAAGTTACACAAGACCGAGATCAGAAAAAAAAAAAAAATACCAAAATGCAAAGAATGCAAAAAAATGAAGAGGAAAAAGAAAAAAGAAAACAGAAAAAAGACAAAAGAAAAAAGAAAAAAAAGAAAAAAGATGGGGTTTATTTTACATTATTTCACACTTCAGTAGCCAATAATTTTGCCTGATTGAACTTGAAGTGCTCCCACAGGATGTAGTTCAGCTCTTTGATTTTTTTTTTATAGGATTGAATTGCCTGGATTTTGTGCTTTCTCTACCAATTCACTTGAATTGCCTTCTTTCATGAGAATAACTCAGATATCTCAAATATCTTGCATGGTTCCTGTCAGCTGATTTTGGCAAACAGGACAGAGTCAGACATAGCATCATTTCTGGAAACTTGGGCACTGGTAGAGAAAAATAAGAAGTTCCCCAGGCTGCTGGTGTGAATATTCCTCCAAAACTGGAACTGAACCTAACAAACCAAAATATTTTTGAGAGCTGAAAATGGCTAAGATGGTACCTAATGCATTTTTTAGCATCTTTCTACTTCTGCCTTCTGGCATGAAGCAGAAGTAAAAGCCGCCTCCCTGAAGATAGCTTCTGTTGCTCTTCTCACCAGAGTGAGAAGGTTGATAAAAACCCTGTGAAAAACTGGCGATGTCTGCTCGGTTGTGGAGGTAGGAGAGCACGGTCACTTGGAAATGTGCCATGAACACAGCTTTGCAAAAGAAAGCCCGGTTTCTGGAAAAACAGTACTTCCACGGAAATGCACCCCAATTCACATGGTTGAAGAGCTACTCCTCCCACCAATTTGATCTCCGTAACAAATGTCAAGTTTGAAGAGCATTTTGATGTTCCAGCAGGTCCTCTATCTGCCCCGTGGCAAAGACCCTCCATCATCACCCATAAGACCTAAGAAGACCTAGGTCTGCTGTTCCACCCACCCTATTTACTTGTCACCCCACTTTTTCCTCTCATGTCCCGTCTCCCCTAACCCTACACTTTCGCCCACGTGAGGAACCTTTGTGTGTTGCTGACTGCTTTCTTCTAAGCTTCCTCTATTTTTTTGCCCTCTTCTAATTCTCCCTATCTCTCTCTCTGTCCTTAATCTGCAAAACTTTGACAGAAATACAGGTAGCAGAGGGCTTCCTGCTGAAAGGCAATCATCTACCCGACGCCATCTGCGACCCACAGATAATTGCAGAGGTGGATGAAGCCAACAAACAGACTCCAAGCAGGGGCTCTGTGCATCCCTATTTTAGACTCTTTCCTTTCTTCTCATTCTCTTTGTAGTCTCTCTGGGCTCTCTGATGCCTGCTATTTCCTCTGAAATTTTTGGCCGGCTGGATAGAGCCTCCCCAAGTTGTCGTGCTGTGGATGTCTCAAATCTCACTTTGCTCGGCCAATGAAGAACAAGTGCTTTTCCCCCTTAATTTCTTTGATGAGCAGGGGAAACTGGCAGCTACAAACAGTTAGTGGTGTAAACTGAATCTTCCGAAAGACGCTGATAAACCCCACGCCAAGCAAAGCGAAAGATACAGAAACTGCGCGCCTGCGGCACAGCGGTGTGTTCTCAAGACCTGCTGTTGGAGGGACCACCACCTTGCCAAACCCCACAGGAAGATGAAGAAAACAGCAATTGAGCTAAGAATCTTACCTTGTACAGAGGCTTGGTTTAGATGAGAGACGTTGATAAATTGTCTGCCCTTTGGTAGGAATAGAAAGAAAGAAAAAAAGAAAAAAAAAAAGAAGACATTTATTACTTTGCTGTGTTTGCAGGAAGACCTGCTCTCGGCTTCACAGATGAGTGGGAGTCTGATCTGGAGCCCACTGTAGTCAGTCAGCAGCCCCTGCATCTGGTTCCGTGTGTGTCATGATGGCTTTAGCACATTTTGCCATGATGTGCTCGTAGCTGTCTTGGCAGTCAGCTTGAATAACCGTTGGCCCCCCTCTGAATAAAAGCATAAATCTGCTACCCACTCGTTTAGACCCAGTTCTATCTAAGTCTTGTTCACAGATGCCAGATTTCGGATCAATGAGGGAGGAGGCGTGAATGGTCCCATTGAGAAATGACAATTGCAATATTATTTGAAGCAGAAAACCCTTTGCCATAGTTGTCCCAAGGTTCATGGAACGTCCTTTGCTCAGGGATATGTTAAAAAAATGGAGACAGTGGCTATATTAGCAAATTAAAGAGCAGCAAGGTACTGCAACTCCTCTGGGCACACTTTTAAAACATCAACGTGGTCCCTAGTTTGGTTTGGCCCAGAGCCCGAGAGTGGCCATTTGACCACAGACCACTCCTAATCAGCAGCTGGGATGCAACCACCTGGATTTGTGGGTCGACAGATTAACGCTATGGACGTGGCCAGGTGGGCTCTGGTGGCATCTACCCGACTTCAAACGCCAGTCCTGTGGTCAGCCCGAGGCACAGTGCCTAGTCATTAAAGAGGGTGTTTGACCACTGTGAGGGCTATTTATACATTTGTAAAAGGAGTGTACTACAGATGCTGAATTAAAAACACCGAGCGCTTTCCGGCCATACCACCCTTTGACTCCTACTCAGCAGCAACATGGGCTGGGAGTTCTGCTCACCCACTGCCCTTTCTAATTTAGCTGAAAGAAATATAGACTTCCCCTGAGACGTGAGAGCTTAGTGCCCATGGTAAAAAAAAAATAATGAGTATCAGAAGGTGATTGATGGTACTGTTTTTACACTGATCGCAGCTCCTCTTCAGTGAGCTGGGGAGAAGAAAATTTAAGAAAATAACATCTTGGTCGATCTGACATCTGCTGTCATGAAAACTGGGCTTCATAACTATGGCAGAATTCAGAAATGAAACTAAAGAAGAGAAAAATATCTCCACTGACTGTCATCAAAAGCAATGATTGGCAATTCCTGCCCCCTCTCAGAGCTCAAGCCCCAGGATGGTTTTCACATGACAGTTGCACCTATGGTTTCTCTTGCGGTAGCTATTGGATGCAGGGCTGACAAGGACAAGAAAAGAGAGAACAACTTTGTGTCCTCTGTACAGCAACAGACAGGTAGATAAAGTGATTTACCAGGTTTAAACAAGGTGTCTGTCATTTAAGGTCTCCTAAATCTGACCCTGGTGTCTCCCTGATCTGTGTCCATGCAAGGAGAGACCATTTGAATTCAAAGGGAGCAGGAGATACTCAGTGTTTGTGATTCTCAGCCCGTCCCAACACGGATTCGCTGTAGACCCTCTTTGGTGAACCTCTTGTCCTCCCTGATGGTAAAGTTTCCACTGCGGTTTGCAGTTTTGAATCTTAGCCCGAATCTGACCCATCTTTGTGCCGTTTTCAAGTCAGCAACATCAGCTTGGGCTGCAGAGCGCTGAGGGCAGCAGCCCTGTCTAAGAGATACGGGGACCAGCTCGGAGGACCTGTCTCCAAGCCATGTGGAAGACACAGAGTAGGGGTCTCCACACCTTTTCTCCCTGTCCCCTACACTGCTCTACAGTCCAGCCCACACAAATAATTGTGCCAAACTCAACATGACAAAGCCTTTCCGAGCACCACCATCACTAGCCCACTCAGGGAATTCACAGCCATAACTTATCCTCAAAGAGAAAATGGGATCCTTTCTGGTGGAGAAAAAACCTAGAGCAGGAAAGTGTTGACTGAACAGTTCACTCCATATTAAGCCTGGCATAAACATTTGTTTTCTGCCTTGAACGACATTACCCAGTTGGTGACCCAATTTTAGGAGACAGAAGCACTCGAGTTCCTGTTGGCACACGCAATTATTGCCTTCATCACTCCAGACACTAACTGCGCTGTGGTGGACCCCAAAAGAACACAAAGCTGCAGGCTTACCTTGGGTGGGGCGGGAGGAGGTTTACTCTTGGTTTTTGGGTTGCTTCCAGAAGTGTGTTTCTCATTGGGCGCCAGCTGATTTTTGCTCCAGAGCAAGCCCATCCTGGAAGGAAGACCAAAAAGGACTTTTTAATGAGACTGCTCTTGGGAAAAGGCGCAGGCACAGTCTTCTCATTGATGAAGAACAAGTTGGAGAAGATGAGAATGCAGGGCAATGTGATAGCGGAGAGAAGAGTCTAAAGTCATTCTGTCTACAGTCCTCCTACTGCCTTGGACCTTATGAACCCCACAGTTTCTGTTCCCACACAACTCTGGCATTTCACACTTTGCAGATGAGGCTCGAACAGACACTATAAGTCACCAGAAGAAAATAAGCACAAATGACTGCTTTGGATATGACCCCTATCCAATGCAGAGGTCGCCAGTCAGCATTGAGTAGACTTGCTCCGGAGCTGGGTGATGCGTACACTGCTGGAGGGTCAAAGAAAGGTGTAGATCCTGGGAATATTCCTGTGCTGAACTGCTCAGATGTACCAGGCCTTCAAGAGTGTCATGCAGCCCCTGGAACAAGGCCTAGCCGTACTCATGCTGCTCAGAGCCTTCTGCAGGTCATGTCCCTCCCATGCAGCAAGAGCAGCACACAGACATGGTACCCATCTGCATGGTACCAGTCCCACCCTTCCTTGTGCTTAAGCAGCACAGACACACACTCAGCTTGTCCACGAAGGCATGGGACCTGATGGGACACTTTGGAGGACTGCAAGAAGAGTCCAACATGTTATAGTCTGGCATCCTTCCTGCCTGTAAATTGTGGGCCTAAGGTTTGACTCAGTTGTCTATATGCAATGTACCTTTTGATGTGCTCTGGGGTCCCACACGGTGTGGGTCTCCCATACATCCCGGAATATGTTTCCCAACCCCATGTGTGTGTCTCAGACCTTCTGGACATCTCAAGGACCGCTAGACATGAATGAGTCAAACCCTTTCCATGGACTAACCACCGGTTCACACTAAGGTTTCTGCACTTGTGCTTGAGGGCTTATTTGACTTGCAGCCCAGAAAAGTAATTTCAGCTCTGGTCGATAATTCTAGCATAATTCTGGGTCTGGGTAACCAAGGTAGCCAAACCATGGCAAACTCAGGCTACTCAGCCCCCTGAAAAATTTGAAGCCAACATTATGAAGTGCTGTTGCCATGGGGATATAAGATATCTACACCATACAGCATCAAAGTCTGCCCCAGCTCCTGCTTGGAACAAAAAGGATTGAAAAGTGTGGGCTACATGTCCAAAAAAACCTCAAAGAACACAACCCCCAAATACTCATAGCTGAGCAAAGACACTTTGACTCCTGTTCTTGCCAAAATACCTCAAGGTCTGCAATGAACATGGAGAGTCACAGACTGGAGGATTGGGGACCAATATTGTTAGTCAGTTCCCCCCAAATGTCAGTCTGGCACTGTGTTGTGATAGTCAGACTCCAACAGATGTGTTGAAAAAAGCTTCCAGCAAACTAGAGCTGCAGGAAAAAAATATTCCAGTAAAAGAGACTTTTTTTTTTTTTTTTTTTTCTTTCTAGCACATATCTAATATTTCAAAAACTGGGACTCAGTAATGAGGTTTCTAACAGAGCCATGCCAATATTTTAAAGTGTTATGTTTTTGAAATATCTTCTCCCTTCTGCCTCATTTTTATTTTCACTGATAAAGTGAGTAAAGTGGAAGAAGTTGATGAAATATTTCAGGATAGTCCAATACACATTTGCTCCACCCCCTACTCCCGAATCAAAAGTTTTTCAGCATCCAAATTTCTCTCAGGTCTTCTCTGACCTGAATTTACAGATGACCCATCCATCTGTAACCAGGTCTCGGCACCGTTCCGGGCACTGACAACACAGTTGGAGGGGAAGTTTTGCCCACTGAATTGGCCACAGCATTTCCTGCAGCGAGTTCTTGCTCATTTGGCAGCCTCCCTTCCAGGTTTCAACCAGAGTTTGCTTTGATTAGAAGATCTGGTTGTCATGCAGTGACACGTGATTTACTCAGTGAGCTTTTCCCGCTCTTCTACTTGCAAACTGCTGGAAGACAGCTTTGTGCTGGAATTTTTGGCTCTGAAGAGCGTTATCTGCCAGGATTGTAAGTGAGAGTAGATGGACTTCTCTTTTCACCCAGGGAACTGAAAGATATCCATTTTAAGTCAAGGTTGGATGATAACAAGTTTTAGGTGTCACTCATTACCAATTTGAAAGGCACAGTGTCTGCCTATGCATTGACTGTCTATTTATGGTCCTTCTTAGTATCTCACTGGAGCATCTTGGGGTCTTTGATACACTTTGTCCCTGAATGGGAGATACAGACGTAACCATTTTTGTCTTTTCTTCAGATTGATGGGATGCGAGATACGACATGAGTCAGCAAAATGCTTCAACTGCCAGTTGTTGATCTGGCTGATCCCAGCTGATCCCAGGCTGATCTTACGAGAGGATTAATGGACCATCTGCAGGATGGTGGATGCACAGTTTGGGGTTTTGAGGTGCTCTCAGTCAGAGCATTAGTGGGGCAGAGCGAGAAAGGTCATGAGGGAAGGTCAACCTCAGCAAGTCCCACCAGGGACTTGTGGCCATCCCAACTCCTCTGACAGGATTTTAGAGTAGTGGAGACTGTGCTCTAATCCATGCATCTCCCCACAGTGTCCCTGTGTCCAGGAGGACATTGCAACCCTCTCTGCACCACGCTGAGGCTGGAGGCATCTCTGTGCGTACTTGCACAAGCTGAGCTTTCTCCTCCCATGCATGTGAGACACATCCGTCCAAAAAGCGGCACAGAGAAGTGAACAGCATGTCCCAGCACGGGTGGGAAAGGGAACCGGCGAAAAGTCTCCCACAAAGGTCACTCGCTCCCACCCACGCACAGAGGACATTAGCGCAGCTCTGGGTATTCACAGCCCCTACCAGATCCACCTTTTGTGCTCCCCCGGTGGCCTCTGCAGCCTTCGGCAGCCAACGCCACCATCCTTCTTCCCGGCAGGTGCTATAAAAAAACCCCAAATAGCGCCACAGACAAACGTTGTCAGACGCAGAGAGCTGCTGGTGGGCTCCCAGCCCACAGCGGGTGCAGTTTTCATTTTTTAAACAGTAATTTTTTAATTATTTTTTTTAAAGAGTTTGAGTTGAATGTACGTTGATCCGCAGAGTTTCTCCTTCTGAATAATGTTTTTTTAAAATTAGGTTCCCAAAGATATTTTGCGAAAATATCGCAACTCACAACCATTTTTATTGGTTTTGGGTTGGGTCTGGTGTTTTTCTTTTCCCCCCAGTGAAAAGGAGCACTGGGGAGAATACAGTAGCTCAGAAAAGCATGAAAATTTCCTTTTGTGAATTTACAGGTTTTTTGCATCTAAAAATATTTGTTTGTTTTTAATAACTGAGAGCGGGAAAACTCATTTCCTCAACTTCACTCGCATCCAAAAAAAGAAGTTTTATAAAACAAATTCTTTTTCAAGCAACCAGAAATCAAAATGGAACAAAAAAAATTTAAGGCAACGTCAATCTTTTTCTGTACGCTTGAAAAGTTTTAGCAAAAAATAGTCCAGCTTAGCTGCTGATAATTTTTGAGTAAAAATATTTGATGCAGAAGTCTTCCTGAGAGAGTCAAGCAAGACTTTGCTGAAAAAGTCGGTAGACACAAGGATGGTGAGCTCTGTGTAGCATCCAACTCATAACGCATGTGAGACACATAAGTAGGTCACAGGAACACTGGATGCTTCTATAGGACCTCAAAAACTTACTGTGTGCCCCATATTGCAGTTTTACAGAAGGTAATTTTAGCAACCTTCAGAGGGGCAGTTAAGGTGACGTTTTGGCTAGTAAACAGCTGGATACAGGTACAGATGTTCCCGCAACAATGAGCCAAGGGGAGGTCTTCTGAAGATCCTACCACAAATTCCTGCTCCAGCCGTGGTTCCTCTGGCATTTGGACAACACCTTCATGGTGGAGAGGATGCGACTGAATGTCCTGTCACTCGCCCATCTTCAAAGAGGGTTGGAGAACATACAGGAGCAACCTATCAAGCTGAACTTGGAACTCCAGGGGGACCAGTAGAGGTAAACACAAGTCTTTGTTGACCACAGGGTTTGGAGACCTGCCTTGCCCCTACACTCCGTGTGTTTTGAATATCTAGGGTGGGCTAGAGCAAACAGGACAGTGTCGAATTGGACCTGCTGGATGCACTCACTCCTTTTATGCAGCAGATCAGAGGGTAGGATGGAGGCTCCTGGGCAGCTACACACGCTGCAAGCAGTTGCCCATCTCATCTTTAGGGTAAACAGCCCTGCACCATGGACACACCATCTTCTGCTGCTGGGTGGTTTCCGCTACCAGAGCGAGAGAGTTCAAAAGTCGTTTCTGATGCGAACGCAGCAATGTCTTCTGCAACAGGGATGTGGATGACACAACAAAACGGCCTTGGGATGGCAGGGGCGGGTGTGGGGAAAAAACAAGACAGAATCTAGCAGAAAAGCAGAAGTCTCGGCTCATCATTTGCCTCACCCCCATGAAACTGCCATGGAAAAACAGGTTAAGACCCAAGCAAGCCAATCGTGTTTCACTGTGAGGGCAGCTCCAAAAAAACCCCCAAGCCCAGTGAAATCACAAAATGAGCCCCCTTTCCATTCAGATTCTGGGGCGGGCCCAACGAAGTGTTTTCGTAGTTCACCAAGATTAGATGCTTCACCTCATTTTAAAACTTCAGAATGTCTTTTCTTAAGAAAACACATTTTAAAAGGATATGCCATTAATAACCCTGAAAAAATTACTTTGAAAATGCAGATATATCCAATTACGAAGGGCTTTAAATGCTGAATTTCTCTTGGCAAGTCCTTCCCCTTCCAGAATGAATTGCTGAAATCAATTAATTTTGGATACAATAATTTAAGTATTCCAGATTTGCAGTTTCTGCATCATCGAGGAACAAAAAAAGTACAGTAGAAAAAAAAAAATATTCTGCCAGTTCTAGGAATACCCCAGATGCATTAAATTATCTTTTTCCTCAATAAAATAGCTCTTCAATACATTTTCTGGCCTGGCACCCTTAGATTGCTTTGCAAGACACAAACCCCAAGAATTACTGAAGATGTTGGTGAGATCAGCTACTTAAACAGGAATGAAGATTTGCTACCAAAGTGTTTTCTACTGTGACTGTTTTCTACTTTTGCTGGGTTTCGGTCAAGTACTTTTTATGTTTTTAAAAAAATGATTAGTGGCTTTGTTGCTAGGAGGTGGTTAGAACACCGTTACAAACAAGTGTGCTGTGCTATAAACAGCACTGACCACGCAGAAGGTCCTGCTCAGAGGCAGAAGGTGGAGGCTATGGCCACCATCCTCTAGAACAGTGGCCAAAATCTTGTTGAAGACCCCTCACTGCACATGGGAGGACAGCGAAACGTTCTGTGATGAGCAACCTGGTGTGGTGGGAGGTGTCCCTGTCCAGGGCAGGGGGTTGGAACTGGATGATCCTTAAGGTCCCTTCCAACGCAAACTATTCCATCATTCTATGATACATCCAGCACTGGGTCTCCATCTAACATCAGGGCTATGCACTGCAGAAATGAGATTGGAGACCATCGGCTTATTTTGGGATTCCTTGCTGCAATCCTAACCGGCCTGCCATTTCCATTGCAACCTAAGTCTGCCCTGAATCTACCAGCTTTCCTAGGCCATGTTTTGCAGGTGAACCCTGCCCAAGCAAATGAACCAAACAGAAAATCTGGCTGTTTCCGGCCTTTCTGAAGAGCTGGGACACCCCATGGGAGAAGGCTGTGTGCGAGGCTGGGGGGTGGGAGCGCACAGATTTCCAGGACCCTGAGTTTAAACAGATGCAAAAAGTTTCTTGACAGGGTAAAAAAAANAAAAAAAAAAAAAGATAATAAAAACTCCTTGCTCTCTCCAGAAGTAGAAAACAGCCGCCTGTTGCCAGAGTGGTCATTCACTAATCAAAACATCTGTCTGGAGGAAAAATGGCTGCTTACATTGAGCATTGCGCCCTGCTGGAACCTGGCAAACGCTCGGCTGAGCTGTAAGAGGCTGCGGGCCAGGGAGCAGAGCCAGGGCTCAGGGTCCCAGGAGAGGGAGGGGAAGAGCTGGAGGGCAGACTGTGTATCCCACCTCCCTTAAACATGCTTTCCTCATGAGCTCACCCCAGGCCTTGCATCAGCCAGGTGGGACATCTGCTGGGGACGGCTCTGCAGGATCTGAGGTCCTGCAGCGCACAGGGAGGTGGGATGCACTGGAGAGGGGGAAGGAAGAAGACAGGGCCAGGAGAAGCAGGCACATTTCTTTGGGTACCCGGAGCATCTCTGGGCTTCTTCAGGTGTAAGAGGTTTTATCACAAAATGGCAGTTTCTGCAGTGGCTGGAATTTCAACCCAAATTTCAACTCAAACCTATCGGCTGCCCAACACAGGTGGGCCAGACTTGTGAATGGGCCATGGGGAAGTTGGATCACAGCAGGGAGAAATTTTCTCAGCAGGCCACCCCTAACTGAGGTCTAAGTCCCATGGAAGTGGGCACAGTCCGGGGTTGTTTGGCTGGAATCCATGATGCTCAGTTTTACAGTGCTTTGTGGGCACATCAGTGTGGTCTGTAGGGATGTGGGGAGGCCCTGGCCCTCACAGCCATCAGGACACGGGGAAATGGACAGAGCGTCCCTCCACACCTCTCTGTGTGGCCACCCATGCTTCTGCTTTGGGAAGGGACCTTCCCCAGAGGGGAAGAGCCTCTGTATCCCAGAGGCTGCCTTTTCCAGGCAAAAGGACAGCATTTTGTAGGAACTGTTAGCCGTGTCTCAAGAGGAGCAATGAAGCTGGTGGCAGGTTGGTGCTCAGGTACTTAATCCTGTCAGAGACCCCCTCCTTGGGCTGGGTCTCAGAGGGAATGATGCTCCCTCCCACCACACTCAGATGAGGCTGTACACCTGAAGACGTACACCTCCAGTTTCCCACCTGAACACCTCCAACCGCTTGGAAAAAGCCATGTCAGAAATAGCTACTGGACACAGAGCCCGTCCCCTACTCATCACAGATGTGCCCAGCTCCAGACAGCTTTCCCCATACATAAACCCTCTCTTTTCCCCGCAAGCCCTGACATTTACTTGTCCTTCTCTCCTTTTGCAGCAAATCAAAGGAAGAGCAGGACTGCAAACCATCCCTCAGGGCTGGATCTTAGCAGTTCCTGGGCAGTGTCCCCATCACCTCTCTACCCCACAGATCTTGGGGAAGGAAAACAGGGCGGGGGGGGTATCACATGAAGGAGAGACGGGAGAGGAGAAAATGACAGAGAAAAACCTTCTGGGCTTCTCCCCACCCTCAGGGGAACGTGGACATGGATGGGATGTTCCCTACTTGCCTGCTTCCTACGCAGCTGCTCCTGGAGACACGGTCCGAGGACGGACGGACCACTGGTCCGACCCATGACAGGTGCTCCATGGGGCTGAAGGCCCACGCAGACTTTCTGTGTTAGAGACCCCGAGCTCCCACCGCATCCACACCGTCCATGGGACCGACCGCTTTGAATGTTATACCCCCAGATCGCAGGAGCAGCCTGGTTTTGCAAGCGCTTTTAATGGACTTTCTTTTTTTAATCAGGTCTTTGTGTCAGAACCGGCTCTTTTCTTCCCCCCAAGGATTCCTTGCTCTATTTTGAATATAAAAATGGTCATCTGGGAGGGGGTGGGAGTTGCACTTCCCAGACAACCTGGCCAATGAAAACAGAAGGGAGGAAGGCGAGAAGCCCAAAGAGAATCCAGACACAAAACCCAGCAAAACCCACAGGCTATTAACAGCTGTCACTAAAACCAGCTACAATGACTGTGAATGGGTTGTGTTTCCACTATGCAAACCACCAAATTTTAGGAAGCAGCCGAACAAACTAGCTTTGGAATGATCTTTCCTTTCCGTGATTAAAAAAGGGACCTTTTCAGACGAAATGCATCTTGTTCCAGTGAGCCCCAACCCTCTATGAACCTACTCAACCGTAGCGCTGAGGAGGTAGCGTGGTCTAACGAATGAAGACCTGGACAGGGACTTGTGGGTGACTCTGAGGAAGTGACTTTCTCATTCTGCCTCAGCATGTTCGACAGGGAGCCTGAAATGCCCCTGTCCTAGGAGATAAATGTTGTATAAGAAGTAAGATCTGTTTCTACAGGCTCCTGAGGCTTCCCGTAGGGTGCATAAAGAGCTGGCTTCTCTGGGGTGTTTTCGATGTATTTGTTTAAGCTGTTGACCCCCCATAAAAACCACCACGTAAACCTCTGCGGGTTGTTGCATGGCGTCATTTTAACACGCTGTGGGGCAGCAGGAGGGAAGGGACTGTCAGTCTCAGTGACCTCAGGGCTGGGATGACCTCATGAAGTTTGCACTTCAGCTGCACTCACCGAGAAGGACAAACACAAGCCGACATCCGCCGAGTGCGAGGCACAACCCAAAGGTCGCCCACACGCTGGTGATGTTGTTTACAGGAGGAAAGGCTTTACGGAGCATCTCTAAGCTGAGGTCAAGGCGAAGGACCTTTACCAGACAGAAAACCCAAGGACAAGACAAGGGTGGGTGAGGACACGATGCTGTGTGAGGTAGGAGAAGTGCTCCAGAATGGATGTGCCTGATGCCCCAGGACTGCTCGCAGGGCTGTGAAGTGCCCTTGCCAGTAAAACTCCATGAGATGTGTGGCATGGAAATCAGCCTTGGCTCTGAGCTCCTAACAAAGGAAGAAAACCCCACAGAGGGGGAGTTTGCAGAGGGGTCTACAAGTACTTGGGAGTCACACCATGCCACTTACCCTAGAAGGGCAGCACAGGGTGACTCTGAAGACAACCAGGACAGACTCCCACCCCATCGCCCCTTGGCCAGGTGTGCTGCAGAGTCAGGCCTGCCCTTTGCATACCAAGGAGATACAGAAATGAGGAAGCCCTTACAGATTCGTCAAACTTCTGCCTTGCTGTTTTGCATTTCAATTCTCCTCCAGCCAAGAGCACGGGA
The DNA here is from genome assembly GCA_013399435.1 of Arenaria interpres. Taxonomy (NCBI): domain Eukaryota; kingdom Metazoa; phylum Chordata; class Aves; order Charadriiformes; family Scolopacidae; genus Arenaria; species Arenaria interpres. The sequence goes on from VXAK01004537.1 coordinate 100,242, forward strand.
GATGGGAGACAGATGGACACAGGTTGGGCCTGGAGAAGGAGAGGACAGCTTCAGGGCTAGCTGGAGCTCTTTGAGCTTTGGGGCAGGGGGTCCTCCTTTGATGGGGAGCACATTTGAGGTACCTGACCGCTCTCTGCTAAGTGAGCTTCACTTCCTATTCCTATGAAAAAGGAAGTTGCTTTTTTAGAAAGCTGCTTGTTTGTCCACCACTGAGGTAGGAAGGAGAAGCTACCAGGAGGTGCAGCAAAGGCTTAGAAATAAGCTAGTGGCTGCTAAGTCATCTTGGGAAGCAGGGCCATGGAGCAGCAGCTCCAGACAGAAACCTGCTTCTGGTTTGAGACACGCTCCTGATGCTGATGGTAGGGAAACCCAGCAGCTGCAGCCAGGCTGTTGAGAAGGCCCTTCTAACAATGGCCATGGTTCTAGAGGCTCACAAGCAAGAAGTAAAAATGAAAAGGATTGGATATGGTGTGGTCTGCTTAATGCATCCCAGGGGGTTTTTTTTGGTATCTAAGATACCCTGGTATGTCACCTGGGGCACATCCCTTCACCCCTGTGCCTCCTCTCTTTCCTCCAAGCTGGGCATCTCGTGGGCACGAGACAAGATCCAGAGTCAAGCAGCCCAGGTAGAGACTGCCCTTCTGCCATTTGCTTACTCAGAAATCATGAAGCCACAGCCCAGGGATGTCCTTTGAAAGCAGCTGGAGGGAGACCACTGAGAAAGCATGTGAAAAAGGGCACTAAAAAGAGAGAAAGTCTCTCGTATGCAGCTCCCGGGTCACTCCAAATGGGCTCCACCTTCCCCCTCTTCCCCATCCTGAAAATACAAGCCATAATCTCACCCAGCTCAGTAGGATCTGTCTGGCAGTTGCTTCCACCCCGATTTCATACGTCAGTCTCCAGATGTTCTCCAGTATCTTTGCAGGCCTCTACATGAGTGTGCAATCCCAAGGCTGCCTTTTACAGTCCACTGCAAGAGGTGCGTGGAGACCAAAGGTCCAGTCCATGTGATAAATGCCCATGGGCTCTTAGGCTTGCTCCTAAGAAAGATCTCTAGAACCTACCACTCCACAGGACAGGGACCAGAAAATGTGGCAGCCTCCCTCCAGATCACCCACCGCCCATCAAGTTGATGCCAGAGACATACACCTACGCTGGTGGCCCTCTGCATAGCCTCCTCTTGCAGCAATGTCCACTCCCACTGTGTTTTATCCAGTTCACTCCAAACCAAAAATCTTTCTGTTAAGGTGTCTGCTGCAGAGGTGGCTCTGGCTTTGACCTGAAACCACCAAGAGGGATGAAGGCACCTCTCCTCTTCCAACCGGCCCCCAGGGTTGTTTCCCTATACCGCTGCTGTGAAAGCTGGGCAGCTCATTCCTTTCAAATAACGTTTTCATGGTCTGACCGTGTTTTTCTTTTCCCTGTTAAGAATGAGTAGCCGAATTTAGCGTCTGAACCTCCCTGTTTCCACTCCTCTAGCAGATTAAAAGCTTATTTAATGCAACATCCTGTTGCTTCCGGAAGAGCCTGATGTGTTATAGCCAACCCACCAGCCTCCATTTTGAGCACTTTGACTTTCGGAGCTCTCCAAGGCAGCATCTCAACTAGTAAAATGGGTGATATCAGGCCTCGTTCTCTCATCCTTCAGAATTAGGTGGCTGCCTCAATATAATTTTCCTTTTGGTCAAGTAAAGAAAAAAACCCAACCAATGTTATTTTTAACCCCTTATTCAAAATTAGAACATGAACTTGCCTTTCACAATTAAAGAATATTCAAGTTCCTCTATGATGCTTGAAGGAGATAGAGATGCATCAGAACAAAGCCAAACTTCACAGCCAGGACTGTTGCAGAAGTTATTATTTATAGCACAGAAGTGATGGGGCTGATCTACTCTCAGGTTACCTCATTTTTGATCTGGTCTAATTGTATTGCATCAGAGCCAGAAGAAATCTTATTTCCTCATATTTTTCCCCCCCCAGTGTCCATACTGTCACTAGTATCAGCAGGAAAAGTTGATGCCTGGTTTAAACAACCAGGATTTCTTCCCACCTGGCTACTGTCTTTCTTGCAAAGAGTCCCATGGTCTCAATCCCCTTCTGTGCACAGCGGTTATTCATTGGCAGCCCATGCAGCGACTTCTACACAGAACTTTTTTTCCCCACTTTTCCACCAAAACTTCCAGGGAAAAAAGTATTCCAGTGGAATCGCCACTCTTGAAAAGGTTCTGTCACTAAAACACTCTGCAAATTGGCATCTTTCACTGGAAAAAGAATAACTTCCCATGCAAGTTTGCTACATAAACGTCTCGAGCAGCTGCGGTTTTCTTTTTGTGCTTCTAAAATGGTGAAGGGCAAATACGTAAGAGACAGCCAAGAAAAACTCTTGCGATAAAAGCAGACATAAAACTACATAAACTTTTTATATTGTTTCCTCCATTTGCTTAGTATGACCTTCGTTCTTGCTCCTTCCCTCACGTATCACAAGTGACGTCTTGATTTTTCCATAAATCAAATTTATCCTCTATTCAAAGCCAACTTCTCAAGCATCACCCTCCCATGCATAAATTTTGAGATGTTCTGCCCCAAATGTTCATGGTTCCAAGCCATTTGCTGTCAGCAGCTATTCAGATAAACGTGGATGCCATCATGGCTCGAGTGTTGGGTAGGCAACTGGCTGGACTGAAAGAAGTCCAACAGCTTCACTGACCATAGCATTTTGTCAAGGTCTTTCTTTCCCACCCCAGGGTTTCATGGAGAAGAGGGGTACCTTCTTATGAGGACACCCTGTGTGACCTGACGGTCCTTCACCACTAGCCACCATAACCTGAGGAAGCACAGTGGTTTGAAAATAGGGGAGGTTGTCACCTCCTGCATATGAGGATACACCATAATGTAGTAAATTGGAACCCCAGGGACTTGGACCAACCAATTCTTTTGCCTCTTGGCCATAAGTATCCTTTAGCAGAGAGCACAAAATGTTTTGTCAACCAAACTTCATCCACCAAAAGTATCGTATATTCAGCCACCAGTAAGGCAGACCTGACAACCCGGACAACTGAATAATTTTTCACTCTTCTCAAAGGAGCAAGGATTCATTTGTAAACCAAGTGTTTTTTATATCTGTTCTGTCCCCTGTGAGCCTGACATGCAGGACAAAAGGAGCCCTGCACACTGTTTTTTCATCAATAACACATTTCACACTTTCCAGAAAAGCAGAAATCATCAGTGAGATTTGGTTAAATTTGGAGAGTAATTTCATAAATATGTAAATAAATAAAGAGGGGGAAGTGCAGGAGAGAGACTTTGAGAAGGACATTTCACTGCAGCAGCCACACGTATTTCACAGGACGGCACAAATGTAAGACTGGTCCCTAGAAGGTCATTAATCTGATGGACTTAACATTGCGTCTGAGACACCACCTAAAGCTTTCAATGATGGAAATTCCCATTGCTCCCCATAAGTCTCTCCCAGGCCTCCAATTCCTGTTGCCTTAAAATCACTTCCTAATGATTAGCACTAATTTCCTTCACTGGAAAACCTATAACTCCTTGTCCTGCCCATAGTAGACATGAAGTGTATTCCCTCCTGCTTCACAGTGTCTCCGGCAAATGAAGCAACATCCCTTCTTGTAAAAATTCCTCATCGATCACCCTTTCCACACCTTTGCTCAACTGTGTCACTCTCCTTTGGGCATTTGTAATTCGGTTTGGAAGTTTGAATAGGCAAGCCCACAATGTTTTCCGAATTAAAACTGACCAACACTGACAAAGGCAAAATTGCCCCGTAAAACCGCAGAAACATTGTTCCCTGCCTCAGTTGCAACATTTTCTTGGAAAAAATTATAATTGGAAGCCTATTTTTTATTTCAACACAANAGGTCTGGTTTATGTTCATATTGCATATGTTGCATTTTAGCATTTATTTTAAGCAATAACCATGACCCTGTATATCCTGCTTCATACAGTGATGTACTTTGAGTTTCGCAGTGATGCAGCCACTTCTTCCCCAACAAATATCAGGACCCTGAGGCTGTAATCTGTGGCCAAGACCTCTTCTAAGGAGGAATTGTGTCCTTCTTTACCCCCTCATCTTCTTCTAATCTTGCAATGTGGTGCCAGCCTAACAAGAAAGCTGACTTGCACTACATAAAACGAAGCGGTGGACGGAAACTTTGGGGCTGCTGAGGGCTCTGGCAGGATTTAGCCCCTGGTATCTTGCAAAATTTTTGCCCATGATTGAACCCCGTGGGCCTGGAGGAAACGACTAACTAGAGGGGAGCTCACCCACATGGAGTCAACGCTTGGTTGCCCCCAGAGTCTCGTCAACCGTGGAAGAGCAGCGAGGAAACTCCCTTTTTAATGTAGAGAGAATGGAAAGATTGAGGGGAAGGAAGGTAGACAAATAATGATGATGTGATAGTGTGCCCAAGTGCTCCTACAGTGCTGTGACCCCTGTGAAATCCATGGTGACCTGTTTCCACACCTGACCGAGATGACAAAAAAGCCTTGTCTGCACCTAAATACGGCCTCAAGAAGTTTTTGAATTCTGATGAGGCCATAAAGGTGTCACAGAGGATTAAAGGCTGAAAGGTCAGTCAAGAGGAGAGTCACAAAGTAGAAATGAAGGAGCTGATACCCTTGTCCGAAATGGACACACAGCCCAGATTGTGCAGAAACCCAGGATGCTCACCCTGGGATATCATGGACTTATTTAAGAAGGGTTGGGGAGTTGAGACCATCTCAGCTGAGAGACCAGGCTGCAAATGCAGCACCCCATACTGATTAATCAGAACATAGAAAGTCATTAGAAAAGCAGATAAAGAAAAGTCAGTAGCGCCTTTGCAAAATTTTAACTTAAATATGTCTTGAGTCTTTTTCTCCTCCATCAGAAAATTCAGCCATCAGCTTTTTAGCCCTTACCCTCAAGGTGCAGTGATAGCCCTATTTTGGCAGAACAAACCAAGAATGGGCCAGAAGTTTGGGGTTTTTTTCACAGATTTTTGTGCATCAGCACACTGATAATGCTGCAGGAGGTCTGGAAGGACAAACAAAATGTGGATAAGAAACTGTAAGCTCTGCAGCCTTCAAATCTTCTGATAAAAATGACTTAAACCTTGACAGAATGACTAGTGGAGCATATTAATGAGGGTGCCTTTGCTGCCCTGCAGCTGTCCTTTTTTCTTCTGTATTTCCATCTGCCATCTCTTCTCCAGCATGTACCAGAGCAAGGACCACGTGTGTGTGCTCTGAGTGCAGCAGGAACCCTTGCTGCTGACAGCATACACACCTTGGTCTGATTTTCCACTTTTAAAGACCAGTAATGAATTAAATATCACAACAGCCCTGCAAGAAAGGCAAGAAATGCCCCCATTTCCCAAGTGGGGTAGTTGAAGCACCTTGAAGAGCTTTGCCTTGCCAGACAACGCTGGCCACAAAGCCTTAAATATATACCTGAGGAGGTTTGACATGCAAATACCCCACAGCACTGCAACTGCTCTTCCCTCCCAGAAGTGGCACAGCAAGCAAGGTGGCTTCTGAGATATCCAGGCTCCAATTTACAGCGCTGTGGAATTTTGAGTCTGGCCTAAATTTTAATCAAAAACAAAAGTTATGGACTTAGTGTAGACTCTGCATGAGTTTTTCTCCCCGGACCAGGGGGAGAAGCAATAAGTCCATGTTTCCCATAACTCCATTGGAGATCTCCGATTTGCCAGAAGCTTTCATAAAATCATAGAATGGTTTGGGTTGGAAGGAACCTTAAAGATCATCTAGTTCCAACGCCCCCCCACCATGGGCAGGGACACGTTCCATTAGAACAGGTTGCTCAACTTGGTTCGCAACCAACGTTAACCTGTCACTGGTTTTACCAGCTTGAATGGAAGAGCTGGTGAAAACAAAATATTACCTCCAAGGCGACCATCCAACCCCTGTGTGGAGCAAAAGAAAGCAGAGTCCTCAGCCCCAGATGTGCCTCTCGGCAGAAGGGGAATTAAAGCCTCAACTCTCTGCACTGTACGCAGCACCCAGAAGTTCAACCCAGCAAAGGTTGCTGAGTTGGATCCTGAGCATCCAAACTTCCCTCTGCCCTTAAATTCAGAATTGGGTCCCTAATTTCACTGTCTCCCCTTTCTCTCCTCTCCAGGGAATTCAGCTGGAAGAAACTCATTCCCCCCTTTGCTATCTAAAGGGCTTCCATCTACCTTTATTTGATCTACGCCCAAGAGACAACTTGCTGGGTCAGCATCTGACTTGGAGCATCAGTCCCGCCTCAGAGAATGCCCCGATTTCAGCCCTGAGACCCTGCCAGAAGGAAAGAGAGATGCACCCTGCCCTGATACGTGGCAGCAATGTGGCCCATTGAGCACCCCACTCCCAATCTTTAAGGGTCTAATTTCCACCTGTCTGTAGATGGGCCAAATCTTTAAACGCTTTAAGGAGATGCACCCAATGGAGCGCCAGACGATAAACAAGCATCAAGAATCAAGCAAAATCGCTGGAAAATCATTTGCACTTACCTGGTGAGTCCTGTGTTCGGATTAAATCATATCCCGCTCAATCCTAGTTGTCCACCAGAGTTGAAAAATCCCTTGCCGGGTGCGTACTTAAGAACATAAGCTCGCCTTGATAAGTTTTAATCCTTAGAGCACGTAGAAAGAGAAACCCGAATTCTTCTTGGCGCTGTCGGTTGACTGCTGTTAGTGGTTTCCTGTCGACAACAGCTGAATGACAAATAGAACTAGTTTGTTACACTTATAGCAATTAAAGGCTGGTCCTATAACCACGCTGTTCATTTAGCTCTGCTGTTGGAACGGTGTCTACCTTAGAAGAACTGTTACCCGCAAGGGCTCGGCAGGCTATAAAAAGTAGCTTCCCACTACAAATGGTGCCCCAAATCGTTCTCATTCAGGCTGGTGTGAGTTGAAAGTCATCCCCTGGAGCCACAGGGTGTAAAACGGGTCTGCAAATGGGAGGGGAAATATGGGTCCTGGAGCTTTCTAGATTGGCCCTTTCACAGCTGAGAGCAGTCTGGGCCAATAGCAGGGGTGGGGAGATATTTATTGCACGCGCTTAACCTTTGGGAGAGTTTATCTCCAGTCAGGTTCTAGTCTGAACAGTTTCCCCTTTTGCAATCATCTAGGTTACGGTGCTGTGATCTCACTCACTTTCCATTTGAGGTTCTGTTTCTGCTTAAAATCTCATCTCAAGAGAGTGGTCGTGTTCCTCCGCGGAGCCGGCTGCCTTTTGGCAACGAGTGCAAGGCAGCTGATGCCATCTAGGGCACAGGGGGAAGAGAGGTACAGGAGACAGCTGACGGCACATCCTGATATCTCTTCATCGCTCGTATGTAAGACCGTGTAAGATCTGCCTTCCCTCTAATTTGTGCAATTAGCTACCAGCTGTATTGCAAACAGGTTTGCCTGGGCTGAGCTCCCAGCTCCCACCTGGAGCTGTTCTGGGAAGGGATCAGCTCAGATCTCACTAAGGTGGGATGTTTCGCTGTCTGATATCCTCAAGGGTCTTTGGGCACAGCTTTCTTTCCAACCATCCAATACTGTGAAGCTCCATCATTTCAGGCTACAAAGATCATCAAAGGAATGGAGCACCTCTCTGCTGAGGAAAAGCTGAGACACCTGGGGCTATTTAGCCAGGAGAGAAGAAGGCTGAGAGGGGATCTCATCAATGCTGAGCAATAGCTAGAGGGCAGGTGGCAAGAGAATGGGGTCAGGCTCTTCTGAGTTGTGTCCTGTGAGAGGACAAGGGACAATAAGTACAAGGTGAAACACAGGGAATTCCATCTCAACATTCTTTTGAGGGTGCCAGAGCATGGGAACAGGCTGCCCAGAGAGGGTGTGGAGTCTCCTTCTCTGGAGACATTCAAACCCCACCTGGATGGGTTCCTGTGCAACCTGCTTTAGGTAACCCTGCTTTGGTAGCAAGTTGGACTGAATGATCTCCAGAGGTCCCTTCCAACCCCAACCATTCTGTGATTCTGTAGTTCTTGTTTCCACCCTCATGAGAAGGGTTACAGACACACCAACCCGTCTGAAGTCCAGGAAGCTGATATGTGTCACCTACTGACCCTTCTGGATTTTGGATGGAGCCTCTGTCGCATCAAGGCAAGTCAGCCAAAGCTTCAACAAACAGGACAAGAGGGATGCTGCCTGAGGCTGGTTGAACAGTGAGAGTTTATCAACTCTTTTTTGAGATGAGGGATGACAAATTTGTCTAAGAGAAGATTGAATATTGGCTCTTGTTCCTGCAGTTTCAGGTAGTGTCATTGGCTGAGGTAACAACCTCCAGCTGACGGCTGTATGGGGGATGGGGACAACATCCCAACTATGGATCTCTCTAGAATAGTGGTTATTGGGAGTGTTGCAAATGTTTGATTTTATAGTTCATTCACTAGGCTGAAAAAGCAGCAAAACAGAATAATCTAGTAAGCAACAACATTTCATTTGCTTTTATTTTAATGCCCCAAAAGTGGGCCAGCTTGGTCCAGGAACATGTGAAAAAGCAGAAGAATCTAACAAGTGTCCATGTTTTACTTCTTTTCATTTTAATGCCCCCCAAAAGGGAGCGGTTTGATCTACGAACATGAAAAATCAAACCATTGGTCTGAAAAAAAAGTCAAAGCCAATTATTTGTCTTTCGTTTTTTGCCCTAAGCTGAAGCTATTGTCCAGATTCGGTTTGTCAGGCCACAGAGGGTTGAAGTGAAACTGTATTTTCTGACAGTCGGGTACAAATCCAGGAAATTTCACCCAGCTCTTGTCATGGGAGTGAGCAGAAACTGCCTCTGACACTGAGAAGGGTAACAAGGACAGGGATGGTTGTCTCTTCATCATTTCTTCATCCCATGATACTAAGGCAAGCATCTGAGATGGGCCTTCCTTGCCTCTCCCATCCTTGGCTCAGGAAGCCAAGGAAATTAACTGAGCGTAGCCACAGGTTTTTTTTAACTGAAGTTTGGGGAGATAGTGTCCACCCAAGATGCCTTCATTCCTGTGGTTTTTTAGTGAAGATGCCTTAATGGGTAGCCAGGTAAATTTGTAAGGGGAATTTTGGGTTCACTAGCAGCTCTGGAAAATAATTTACAACAAATATTTTGGGTGAAAGTGCAATTCAAGACCTTTTTCCAGCAGAGAGGTGGAAAAAACCACATATCAGTCCTGAGATTTTAAGTGCTTTTTGCTTCTATGCGTTGCTGCAATGAATTGGATTAGCAGGTTTCTCAAAGGAATGTCATTACAAATGAGCCACTTCCAACATTTGGAAAAGGTTTTGAATTTCTTTGGAAACGTTTTCTAGCTCTTCAGGGCTTGGGATTTCTTTTCAAAGAATCATGGAATGGTTAGGTTTAGAAGGGACCTTACAAGATCATCCTGTTCCAACCCCCCCACCATGATTAGGGACACCTCCCACTAGACCAAATTGCTCAAAGCCCCAGCCTTGAACCCCTCCACTTTTTGGAATTGGAGGGAGGAATAATTCACTAATTCAATGCACACGCTTGCAAAGCTAGTTCTGCAGTCCCCAAATTGATTCCCTTTTACTGATGAAAAAAACAGGTGGGCTGACAATTCCCACCATGTTTTCAGCAGAACTTCAAGCACAACTGCCCTTTGCTTTTGTCTTTGAAGTTGACTCACCTGGGAGCAACCAATGGAGCAAATATTGCTGATACCTTCAGGCAACACACAATGCAAAAAACTTCACAACGTTCCATGATGGTAAAACTTAAGAGACTTAATTTCCTGTTGATGCTTTGGTGTTTAACACCCTGAGGATGCTCACCATGAAGCTTTTCCTCTAGTGGACTTAGTCTCCTCACTCAGCCGCTTTCTGCATCTTTGAAACATCTCCTCCTTTACCACACTCAGCTAGAATTCACCAGAAAGTTTACAAGTTATTTGGTAGGAGAGGTTGATGGATGGACCAATAATACAATTGGTTTGGAAATTCATAGGAAAACAAAATACCAACCTCTGAAAATACTGAGGAAGAAACCTAATGGCTCACAGGGATGGTAGTTGAATAAGGAGGGTCAAGGTTAAGAACTACTCCAAATAGGGGTAAAATATTTACAGACCCCCACCTTGTTCCTGAGGCACTTCACATACCAGTGTCTTTTCCCTGCACCCCTACACCACTACTCTACCTTCATCTACCTGCAGGACTTATGGTCCAAAACCCAGCTTCCCTCTTGCTTGAACCTGTTTTATGTTGAAACAGCCTCAGAACTCTCTGTTATTCCAGAACTCGATTTCTCCTCGTGCTACATCCCACTAATTGTCACTTAAGTTGCATCACATCCCAGACTGGGCCTGAAGGCAGGGGTGCACAACCCTTTCCATGGGAAAGGCAGTTCCTCATCCCCAGAATGAACATCATTTTGGCAGGGTGAGGGGTAGATGCTCAGCATCATCCAGAAGCGGAGCCGGGCTAAACGTGTGGGTGCAGGTGGCTTGTCCTTGGGGTGGGCTATTTCCCCTGTGTTGCTCAGAGACCTCGTGCCAGCCCAGCTGGGAAAAGCCATCTCTTAAACAAGTTGACCCAGCCTAACTAATGGAGCAATACTGCAAAAGGCCAGTCTCAGGTCCCTCAGTGATCCATGGAGGTGAGCATCCAGGTGATCACAACCCTCTGCACGTCTTCTGTGCTTGCATCAGTTCCCTTGGGGTGACCAAGGGACAGCATTAGCTGGAGACCTGCTGCCCTCTGTAGGTTCTTCTGCCACATTTCCAGGTTGACTGGCTCCCAGGTGGCCCTCCAACAGTGTCAGAGGGCTTTCCTAATACAAGTCCCTGTGCAGGGAGTGAAGGATGCATTTGTCTAGGATGGAATGGTGGTGATTGAGAGCACCACAGCCTCCCCTCCCATCCCAGCCTGGGCAGGTTGAGCCCCAGGGACTTTGCTTTGGCAGAAAGGCATTTATTTGGTGACCAACTGAGAAGTAACCACTGATGTTCCTAGAAGATGCTCCCAGCATGTGGTCTTACAGAACGGCCACACTCCCCTGATGAGAGGTCCATGGTCTGTTGGCAGGAGGCCTGCAAGGAGAAATTCCCCAGAGCCAGGGCAAGAAGCTGATGGTTCAAACCCAAGCTGTGTTGAACCACTGCCATTATGGAAGAGGAATGGCCACTTCTACCAATTTCTGGTGATACAGACACAGCCCAGAAGGTCCAGATGAGATTTAGCTGGTTATAGGGCACATCTACCTTATAGCATTTGTGGTGCTTCCATTGGCAGAGGAGATCTGGGTTCCCAAGAAAGCCTGGAGGGAATTTCCACTACAGCATGTAACTCCCAGCTTGGGCTTTGCAAAACCACACCCCAGCAAGGGCTCAAGCTTGGATCCGAGTGTTCCCAAGCGTTCAGATGTCCTCTGGAAAAGGTGCTGTGCCCAGGGATGCTGTGGGATGTAGCTCCAGGAGCTACAGTTTCTGCATCTCTGAGTGCAACAGAAAGGCCTCGCTTCATCTGAGAAAAAAAAATAAAATAATCTGAGCTGAGTGTTAGTGTTGCAGAGGTTTATTTTGACTCATTACATCTAATTTCAGGTGCCCACGGCAGGTGGTTGATGTTAAATCCTCGTCACCAGGAACATTTTGGTAGAAGGAGAAGAGCACCTCCCCACCACAGGGGGTTTTTTTGGGCAAAGACAACTTAAACGAGATAAATTCAGGCCAAAAAAGACATTCAAAACCCATGAAGGGACTTCAGAGGGACCTGGCTTCAGCCTTTCACTGGTATCTTATGGCAGCTCATTTGAAATCCATTACACAACTAAATTAAAAATAAACATTTACAGAAGAGGGAGCGGGTGACAGCGTGTGGTCTGTTACTGCCATGAGATAGATGTCCAGCCTTGGTAGCAACACCTCTGCTTGTAAACTCACTCGTGCTAGACCTGGTCTCTGGCCCTGGGGCCAACTGACCCCGTCTGGCCACATCCGTGCAATTAAATGCTCTTGGCTATCAAATCCGGGCGTCTGCATCCAACTTGTCTGTCAAGAAGGGGCCCTGGTCTTCCTCATTCTTGAGCCACGTCCCGGGATTGCTCGCCCCATGCCAAAAACCAAGACCAAGGACCACGTTTCTCCAAGCTCCCCCCGTGCCCATTCCCTGACACCGTTTGATTCATGGGCACAGACCCAGGGTTTTTTTTGTTTTGATGAGATGTTGCAGGAAATGTCGAACCACCCCTCTGCTGCTAAGAGCTTAAATGCAGCTGTAGGTCTGTGTCAGAGAGTTTTAGCAGGAGGGCAACAGCTCTTCCATCTCCCTGGTCCTTCTCCATCATCAGTAAACCCTGGAAGAGTGGGTGCAAGCCGTCGGGTGACTGCCTGCAGCACACCAGGCTGAGTTTGCATATGCATATCTGAA
>VXAK01004537.1:124041-143482 GCA_013399435.1 Arenaria interpres
AAAAAAAAAAAAAGAAAAAGAATGAGGAAACAAGCAACTCCTTGTTCCTACCTGCTTTCAGCCCCAGGTGAAAAGGCAACAATCAATCATTGCAGTTTCTGTGGCTGGTGGGAGCAGAAGCAGCCCAGGGAAGGGAAAAGATGAATGCCAGAGCACCCATCTTCTCAGAGAAAGAGCTGGGGGAGTCTCAGCATCCCTGCTGGGATCCAGCAGGCTGGGGAAATATCATCGCTTGCACTGGTTAGGACTCTTAGCAATTTTCCCCCTTCCCTGCTTCTCTAAAATCTCAACACTCAGATGAATACCACAGGTATGGATACACCATGAACATGTGGGCACTGCTACTGCGATAACCCTTCTCTGCCAAGCATCTCAAAGGGCTGTAGGAAGGAAGCATGCCTAGATCCATCCCCTGGATCTGCCCTTGTGGCTGTTGGTGCTTTGGGAACTCCCCCAGTGGGAGATTTCATGCTGATCACTCCATTTAACAGTCGTTAGTGGATCTAATGACTGTCAGAAACTCCAAACATTTGCCTAATTCCCCCTTTTTTCTTTTTCTTTTTCTTTTTTTTTTTCCAACTCATAACCCTTTATAAGGTCTTGTGGGAACCTACTTCCCCCAAGTCATTTCTGCACCAAATGAGACCAAGTACTTCCCTTTGTTTCAAACTGCTGTGGAAACCCCATGTTCTGACCATGTAATATCTATTCAATAATATTCCTTTTTCTGCTGGATGCATGATATCAGAACCTTATCTCCAACCCCTCCTCATCCAGCTCTTAGAGTTTCATCATCTGTTAGAAGCTGGTCTACATTCCTATCATCTTCCCATCCCCACATTGGGCCCTATCTCACACATATCTTTATTTCTGGTAGTTATGAACTGGTTTCACAGAGAGGAAGACAAGACAAAAATGCTACACTTATGCTAGGAAAATACAGAGAGCCAGGGCATGGGTGCTGGAAGCTCATCTTTCGTAAGTTTTGTTGCTATCATGGTCTTTGGCATAAAGTTGGACTGGGCCAACTAGTGGCAACCCAAGCAACTCCAAACTCAGCTTGGGAGTCAGCACAGCTTAGGGATAATTCTCAGGAGGCAGCATGGATCCAGCACATGTTTTCTGGAGGCCACAGGAGCTCAGTAGGAGCGACATGACTGGATCGGGTCAGCTGTTTTCAGGGCTGGAGAATGGGTTCTGGTGCTCTTCACAAGAGAGACCAGACATCAAGACCACACTGCCCAGTGATCCTTCCCTTCTCCTCACTGGAATGAAAAATCTTTATTATTTGGCTCTTATGGCTGGAAACAATTCATGTCATGTGGCTTTGCTTCTGCTGCCTAATTGGAAGTCTGCCAGTGAGTCCCACCAGCATTTGTGACTGTACTGACAGCAGCAATGTTTGCAACAGGGTCCCAGAGGGCTGGGACATCACTTGTGGTTCAGATGCACTTGTGAAAATGTTCCTAGGAAAATGCTTTGCTTTTGATAAGCTCTGAAAGTCTTTGAGAAAAATTTCTCCTGCACAACAATGAATCAACCTGGGGCCCTTGACATAAGAAGGACATGGACCTGTTGGAGTTGGACCAGAGAAGGCCATGGAGATTCTGGGAGGGCTGGAGCCCCTCTGCTGGGAGGACAGGCTGAGAGAGTTGTGGGGTTCAGCCTGGAGAAGAGAAGGCTCCGGGGAGACCTTGGAGCCCCTTCCAGTCCCTCAAGGGGCTCCAGAAAGCTGGGGAGCGACTCTTGATGAGGGAGGGGAGCCCTAGGAGGAGGGGAAAGGGTTTTAAACTGAAAGAGGGGAGATTGGGATGAGATATTTGGAAGAACTTCTTTGCTGTGAGGGTGGTGAGAGCCTGGCCCAGGTTGCCCAGGGAAGCTGTGGCTGCCCCATCCCTGGAGGGGTTCAAGGCCAGGTTGGAGGGGCCTTTGGGCAACCTGGTCTGGTAGGAGGTGTCCCTGCCCAGGGCAGGGGGTGGAACTGGATGATCTTTAAGGTCCCTTCCAACCAAAACCATTCTATGATTTGATGATTATAGTTTTTTAAAATCCTCTGTGACCTTTTTTTCGATAACATTTATTTGTTAACTTTTTGTTGTATTGCTGTATTCACCCAGCTAGATTGATCTCTAGAGAAGTTACTTACAGAAGTTGTACTGGATGTCAGAGTTTTGGAGGTTGAGACATTTCTCAGGACCATGGCTTTCACAAGGCAAGTGCAGTGCTTTCAGGAATCCAGGACTCTTACAAAGGGGTTTTGAGCTGATCTCCTAAAATCTCTCAGCACTCTGGAGAATCTCATCTCCAGATTTGAAACCTGAATTTGGGTCCTTGCTTGCCTCTGTGATGCAGTCTTATATTCACAAGTCTCAAGATGCTCGAAGACAGGAAGAAGCAGATTTTTCTTCTCAGAGGCCTAGATTTTAAAAGGTTTGGTTTTTTTCTTTTAATTTCTGCCCACGATGGAAGTATAAATGGTCTCAGAATTCGGTTCTACCCTTTAGACTAGGGTGTGGTATATAAACCACCATCTGATGAAAACTAAAACTTTAAATTAAAGAAGAAAAATGGCAAAGCAAACCCTAATTGTTCCTCACTTTCCATTTTCCTGCCTCTTAATTATACCAGTCTTTTCTGGATCTGGACGTGACTCGTGTAATTTAGAACAATTTCCCCAAAAGAGAGAGCTTGTGTTCGACTGACCACACAGCTAAATAGCTATGTCGGAGGCACTATTGTTGGGTAAGAGCTGCCAGCAAACAGTGAGAACCCAGCGAGGCCATCGCATCACAGGATGCTGGCACAAAAAGAGGCATTTCATATTACATCTCAAGGGTGAAACCCAGATTCTTTTCAAATAAAGGAACAAGCTTCCACACATCCCGACACAGGCAGGATTTTTGCCTTGTTTATCCCCATGTTGTGGTACTAAAGCAGTTGGGAAGGCTTCAGAGCAGGATATGGTTATGCCTGAGGTTATATATTTACTTAAGGCAGGAGCCAAGACCAGAGAGGGCAGCATCCCTCCAACAGCAGCCAGGCAAGAGGCCAGAACTCCACCCTTTGGTTAAGGTCACCTTTAGAATCATAGAATCATTCAGGTTGGAAAAGACCCTTGGGATCATTGAGTCCAACCATCAACCCTACTCTACAAAGTTCTCCCCTACACCATATCCCCCCACACACCATCTAAACGACTCTTAAACACATCCAGGGATGGTGGCTCTTGTGGGCAATCAATCCTTCTGGTCTTGTTTAATGCAAGAGACCATAGACGTGGGAACACCACTCAACCCAGCCTTGCCCCAGGAAAGTGTGAGTATCCCAGGCAGCTTTCTGAAGATCATCCAAAAGTGATCTAGTAGTCAAAGCTGGGGTGAAATCTGCCTCCACTATGCTGTCCTCTGCTGCAGGGTGAATTCTCCTTCACGAGAAGTCAGTTTAGGATAAGTAGGGTTCATCTATCCAATGAAAGGGCAAAAGTCCATGTCCTTACTGAATGAAATGCAATGATTCAGGCTGTGCAGCTCCATCACCCACACTGTGCAACCCTCATCACAGCTACCAGTCTGTTTAGGCTGGGTTATTTCAATAGCACAGCCCCAGCGTGGTCTTGGCTTGTACCAGTTAGCACCCTGCCAAACAGTTAGAGCTTCAAGAGTTTCCCAACGGGCAATTTTTACAGGACCACCCAATTTTGGAATTAACTCTATCATAGCCAAAACCGGTAGAGGCAGCAAAGTGAATTTAATACGATGTGTATGCCCAAGCTTCCCCTTGACCATGGTGTCACAGAATGGACCATGGCATGGGTTAGTTGCCTCATGAAGTGATAGTCCAGGAACGTCCAGGTTTAAAATTGAGGTTACTAGTTAAATCTGAAACATTACTTCCAGTTCACACAAAAGAGGTCATCTAATGCTGCAAGGAATTTGTCTTCATGTCCCTGGTTCAGGTTCAGCCAGGTCCTGGCTCCTGGTGTTGGGAAGCAAAGGACAAACCCAAGGTTTTAATGTGCATCTGCTGTTCTTGGTCTTTCACCCCACATGACCTGTCCCAGGACCTGATTTCTGCATATCAAGTCCTGGCCCTGGTTGATAGGACTGACATATGCCCACTGAGCTCCAGCCAGCCGCGTCAGCTGGGACCTGCTGGGAATCTGGCCCCGAGAAGCTGATTTATTCAGACATGCAAACTCCTGCTCTTGTTTTTGTGCAGAGAGAGGCTCTGTGTAGGTGTACGAGCAAATTGCAGCACTCAGCATGTGCTGAACCGCCCCGAGGCTGGAACATTTCCCTCCCCAGCCCCTCCTGCCTCTTCTTCGCCCTTGTGTTTGTCTTTGCGCTGCCAAGTGTGGCTGTTCTTCATCAACGCTGAAAGTGAAGCCATCAACAGCCAGGACATGGTGACAGACCCAAAGACCAGAGTGGTCAGGCTGTATTTTCCTCTTTGTTTCTGAAATTTGTCAGGACAAATGTTTACAAAGTTCTAAAACTGAGCCCTCAAAGCCTTCTTCCTCCTAAATGTGGTTGAAGAACAGAACTCTGCTATGAACTGGGACATCTTAGGACTGTTCTGACTTTGTCCCAGTAGGAAAAGACATTTTCCGTCTAAAATTCACCAGTGTTTGGCACTGAAGTCTGAGGTGTGTGAGCCAGAATGCAGAAAAGGCTCTTGAAAAGGACACAAATGTCTGATGCTCTGTCCTGGGAAATCACAGAACACCCATGTCCAGTTGGTCAGACGTCTATTATTAAATATTAACTGCTATTATCTCCATTTGGGATACTGCGATTGGCTGAAAAAATACTTAAGTGAATGTACACAACAATGTGGTGCCAAATTGATGTTGACATGAGCCTCGTTGCAGATTGTTCTCTGGCTGTTGGGAGGTGGTGAGGAGGAGAAGGAGCCTAGATCATGGATATGGTGATGGAGTGCACTGGGAGTCCTCTGCTACATAGCAGGTCCAAGAAGGATTTTTCTGCATTTGTATTTAAAGCAGTGAAAGGACAAGGGCTTATGCACCAGAGCATGGTCATCTATACTGTTAAATTGCTAGAACCTGGGCACAGGAGTTATCACAGAATAGGACTATGCCCAAGGGGCATTTTGGATGCAGCAACCCTGTTTTGGAGAAAGAGGGAGTTTCGCGGGGTGGTTGTGGATTTCTGTGTGCAGCAGAGATGTAACTGCAGAAACATCTGAGAAATGATCTGCTCTTCTCCTGTGTAAGCCCACGTGTAAGCGCACTGAGATGTCCCTTTGTTTGCCTCATTCAGATGCTGAGGTGCCAGGCTTTTCCTTTGGAAGCAGACTTTGTCCTAAGTACCCTTGTGCCATCTCCTCCCTGTGCACATCATCCTTTAGTCTACCATTGCTGGGCTTTGTTCCTCACCCATCTGCCTTTCTTTCCTGGAGGACAGAAGAGGGCTTTATCCCTGTGGGAAAGCCTTGGCTGATGGTCCTCAGGCACTTCTAATAGGTCACCCTTACTTCCCTGTTCAGCCCCAGAGCACAGCCAGGCAGGATCTAAGGTGGTCTCACAGCCAAGGTGGCCAATGGAGATGGGTGGTGGGTTTGCCCCCTGCCACATTGCCCGCACCCTACAGGTGGGCCAGCGGGCCATGTGGCTGGCTTGGTAAACACCAGGGTCAGCAGGTCAGAGGAAAGAAGGGTGACTGGAGATTGAGCACCAGAAGGACATGCCCTGGAGAGCTTTGTCTTCCTGCTTGCACAAAATCAAGACAGCTTCCTCAAAAGACAGGGAAAGCAAGAACTGGTCAAAAAGCAGAAAGCTGTCTTGCAAGGGAAACATAGCAATCTCCAACTCCCATCTCTCTCCACAATGACCTCGTAATTAATTTTTAAACCCCTTTTCAGTCCCACATTCCTCAAAGCATTTAATGAAAGCATTTGTTGACATTTCTTATGTAGCTTGATAAACTGACAACAAAGAGCAACCAAGGGTCAGTTCAATAAGGCCCACGATCACTCTCCTGATAAAATGTCAAGTCACAGCGTTTGCTGTGAGACAGGGAAAAATATCAACAAAATTGGCGTTTTTTCATTGTATCTCAGGTGGGAGAAGAAAAACCTGCCAAGTGGCATTACTCTGCTGGGGCACAGGCTATGAGATCTGCAAGGAAATAGTGGGGTTTTTTTGAAAAAGGCTACAACCCTGCCAACAATTCAAGAGAGGTTTCATGAGAGAGAGATTCACTCTCAGAGTTGTTCAAAGGTGACTCAATCCTCTCCGGGCAACCGCGCTGGAGTCCGACTGCTATCTGAGAGCACCAGGCAAGGTCCTCCAGGGTGCTTCCATGGTGCAGGAATGAGAAAGGCCTCGCTTGGCTTGGATTAGCTTTTATTATACTCATGTCAGCTCTCAGCTTGGGCTCTGGGCACAGCATTGCAAAGGGCTTCCCGACAGCCACAGAAACCAGCTGGAGAGGAGCCAGGCTTCATTCTGAGCCTTTCAACCTCCTGAAGTGGCTGCTTCGCTTTGCTGTGAGGCTAACAATGCTTCAAGGGGCAACCCCAACATCTTTGGAGGCATTGCTTGGAGGAGGAGGGATTGTGCCACAAGCTAGAGCATCCCCGAGGCGGCTCTGGTCGGCAGCCCATGCATCAGGCATCGGAAAGTTCTCATGTAGAAATACCAGGGCCACCTGCGGAGCCTCCCAAGGGAATTTTCCTTCCTCCCTTCCCTTCTGCAGTTTCATGTATGAGCCACCAGATCAGGAATTAGTTTACCCCCCCACCCCTAGAGCTACATCTGTACTTGGAAACCAAACAGCTCATTTGCAGGCCTGGAGGCCAACTGGTATGGTCTGGCCACCTCCACGCTGTTAAAAATCCAGACAAAGTGGCTGTATCCCAAATGCCTCCTGAGGATGAATCTCTCTGTGTTAACTCCTGAAGAGTTCCTGTGGGGAACTGCTTAGGACCTTGTGAACTGGCCCCAGCTCAAAGGATTCCAGGACCTCAATCGAGTGGAGATACTTCGTTGCAATGCGCTATTTAATGTATTGTTATAGATGTAGTCTGGGCCTGTTTCTCAGCTCCTTCAAGCCACAGGGAGCCAAGAAACCAGGGATGCAAATCAAAGGAGCAAGGTAAAGGATGGATTTGGGGTCAGGGCAGCTCCCCAGTGCAGCTGGAGATGAGCTCAGGGCATCGTCTCATGCCACTGAGAAGTCAGCGAGGACAGCACATCTCCAGGGAACCATTGGGAGGGGAAAAAAACACCCAAACAAAATAAAATCAGGAGCCTTGATACCAAGAGGCTCCTTCCAGTGCCAGTTTGTGTCCTGCGTTGGAGGCAACACCAGGGAAAGAGGAAGGACGCTGCATCGGGGCAGATGTAGGACCGTTTTCCAGCCAGCTTTGCTCCCTCCTTGTCTCCAGTAGTTACAGAGAGATTTAAGCCACAAGGTTTGCCAAGAGATCTCCGGCTTCTCTCCCACCACCCACTTTTCTTTGTGGCTTGTGGTTTGTTGCTTTTCTGTGAGGAGGGATGTGGGGTGAGAGGTGGGGATTTTCTTCTCAGCATCTGCTGTTCTAACTCTACTTGCTTCTGTTCCCCAGGCAAAGGCTGATTCTTGCACCAAGCGTTCACCTCCTTCCTTCACCATCCCCAATATCCGGTGGTAATAAATTTTCTGCTTAATTACAAGTTGAAATTAAAAAAAAGAAAAAAAAGCTCTTTTCTTTCATCACTTCTGAATCTTCCACCTTCCAAAGTTAGGTGCCAGGGGAGGAAAAAAACCCTTGGAAACACTTAGCTCAATAGCCTGCGGGGTAATTGTTTTCTCTCCTGTGGGAAAATCTGGAGGTTCCATCCCAAGAGCCGCTTCAAATCAGCGAGATAAGCCACGGGGGATATGGAGGGTCGCATTCCCGGCTGTCATGAATCAGCTCTGATTTATGCAGGCTGGAAACCCAGGCCAAGTATTTGGGGATGGGTTCTCTGGCATTTTTTCATTGGTCGTTTCCACCTCTGTTGCTTTTCACCGTGGCTGCTTCCGTATGAGTAAAATTAATCTGGGTTTTGCTTAAGGTTGAGATGGAGGCTATGAAGCCTGCACTGATGGACACATAAGCCAACAACCTTGGCATGGATGGTTTTAATTCCAGTTTCCTGGTGCTCCTAAATACCTGAGCAGGCACAAACATCCTGAACACTAAAAATTCACCATCCTGAGCTGGTGTTTGACTGGGATGCACTGCTGGCTTGGAAGACCCCTGTCTCCCTCCCAGTTCTTTGTCCTGGGGTAGTATCTCTAAATGAAATACATTTCACAGAATCACAGAATCACAGAATCACAGAATCACAGAATGATGTGGGGTTGGAAGGGACCTCTAGAGACCATCAAGTCCAATCCCCATTCCAGGGTCACCTAGAGCATGTTGTACAGTAATATGTCCCAGAGAAGGAGACTCCACCACCTCTCTGGGCAGCCTCTTCCAGGGCTCTGCCACCCTCACAGGAAAGAAGTTCCTCCTCATGTTTAGGTGGAACTTCTTACATTCAAGCTTGTGCCCGTTACCTCTTGTCCTGTCACTGGTCACCACTGAAAAAAGACTGGCCTCGTCCGCTTGACACCCACCCTTTAAGTATTTATAGGTGTTAATCAGATCCCCCCTCAGACTTCTCTTCTCCAGACTAAAGAGACCCAAGTCCCTCAGCCTGTCCTCATAAGAGAGATGTTCTAGTCCTCTGCTGTACCCTCTCCAGCAGTTCCCTGTCCTTCTTGAACCAGGGATCCCAAAACTGGACCCAGTGCTCCAGATGGGGCCTCCCCAGGGCAGAGCAGAGAGGGAGGATGACCTCCCTCCACCTGCTGGTCACACTCTTCTTGATGCCCCCCAGTGCACGATTTCCAGTGATTTGGTGCAACTTCTAGCAGGGAGCAGCATGATGATCAAATTCACTGTGCTCTTGCCAACAGTCTCTTCCTTTCCCACCCTCCATCTTGTGTTTCAGGCAGAAATGCGCCTGCAGGACCAGCAACTGGCGAGGCAGCTCATGCGTCTCCGCAGCGACATTAACAAGCTGAAGATCGAACAGACATGCCACCTGCACCAGCGCATGCTCAACGATGCCACCTACGAGCTGGAGGAGAGGGACGAGCTCTCCGACCTCTTCTGTGACTTCCCCCTTGTGAGCTCCTTCAGCCTCTCCACACCTCTGAAGCTTATCGGGGTCACCAAGATGAACATCAACTCTCGCCGGTTCTCGCTGTGCTGAAGGGGGGAAGGAGAGAGAAGGATGGGGGAGAAAGAGAGAGAAGACTGGGTACCACCAGGGCTCTCTCTGCCTGACCACTGGGTGGAAAAAGGCCAAGGAGGAGCAGAGGGAACAGAAGCAAACGGGGAACCCACGTCTGGTCTTGGTGACAGGGTAGAGCAGCAGAGCTGGGCACTGAGATGGCCCAGAAATGCTCGTGGAGAAGACAGGACCTGCATGGAGGAAGCATGGAGAGCATCTGAACCCAACATGAGCACTTAGCCTGCTCCTTCACAAAGTCCCTTCTCCTTCTTTCCCCCCCCCAGTAACTGACCCAGCTCCAGTGTGGTGGTTTGTACTCAAAAATCAGAGGAGGAGGTCAAACATCAGCCACAGAACAAAGCAAAATCCCTTATCCCTTCCCCTTTACGTCCTCCCAGGCTAGAGCCATCTCTTCAGAGTCACTCTCCTCCCTGGATGTCTCCTCGGACACCGATCCTCAGCCTCTGCTGGCCTGAGCCTAGGGTCCACTGGGTTATTTTGGGTGGGAAGCTGATGTCTGGTGGAAAGGAGTCCACCCAGCAGGTGAGGCTCCATGGGTTAAAGAGTACACCACCCCAAGGAGTGGTGAGAAGATGTGTTTGTTGACTCACTGCATTATGTCCAGTGTGCTCTATCTCATTTTTGCCTGTGGTATAGATGATGGACATATCATGGACATATTTTTATAGAGACTCCAGCCAACCAGAAGTCACCTGTGTGCCCTAGAAGTTATACCCAGAGCAATACGTGTTCCTGATCTTCTTGTCAGCAGTGGCCACAGGACACCGCGTGGTTACCCCCACAAGCAGTAAAGCAAAGGAGGTAACTCACGCCCAAGACATCTCATATCAGAGAAGTCAGCCCCAAACAGCAGCACCAGCAAATCCTGGATCCTCTGTAGCAACACACATCCATCAGAGAAGGGAACTGCAAGAGGAGAAAAGGGACCTTTGTGTAGGGAACATGCAGAGTGACTATGGAATTAAAGGGAGAAATATTGCTGCAATGAGCTTTGGACCTCCAGCAAACACAAGGGATTCCCTCCCTGCTTGGATGGTATTTTTTCTTGCCTTTCGGTGCAGGCAGCTGCACACCCGCCTGTAGGTGGCACGGAGGGCAGAGACACCCATGGTGTAGCCCAGCAAAGGTAGAGACACATGCAGTCTAGTCATGGCCATCTTGGGACACCTGCTACCCAAGACAGCCTGTCTAGAGGGAACGTGGGTGCCTCTGGGCTCGTCCCTCCTGTGCCAACACCTCTCCTGACCGTGTCAGAGTGGTGCAATCTCTTCAACCCATCACCCCAGCCCAGCTCTGCTCTCTGCCACGTGCCTGAGCAGAGACCTCGGTGGCTGAGTGGATGTCACAGTGTCCACGTAGCACCAGCCCAAGCCCTGGAGATGCAAGCCAGCGTTGAGCTGAAAGCTGTGTGGCTGTGTTGACGTGCCTGTACCTGACTGTGTGTCTGTAAGCTGTGTGTGTGCATAAGTTGTTTTGTGTGTGTGTGTGTGTGTGTGCATGTGAGCCTGCAGGATGCCTCTCTCGGGAGGGTGAATGGTGGACCCACGTCTTGGTTCCCAAACATGATGTGAACCAGAAGCCGATGAGACTTTGCCTGGGAAGGTGCAGAGAGGCTTCAAGACTTGGGGTTTCCGCAGAGTGCTAAGGTCAATGCAGAGAAGCTGAATAATTTGCCTGCCTCCACAGGTCTCCCTGGGAAGTAACACATTAACATCACAAAAGAGTTCACAGCCACACAGGCTGGGGACTGGCAGGGGACTCTGGAGCTGAGTTCAGTCCTCTATCTCTCATAGTACATAACCCCTCAGTGATGCCTCCTCTTCCACTTCAGAGCTCACTGAGTAACATTTCTTTTGGCAAAGGAAAGAGGTATTTTGGGCACTGGAGCTCTATCTGTACCAGTAAGTTGTTTAGTTCCATGCCAGGGGGCTGAATCTTGTGCTGCCCAGGTGGTGAAGGTTTAATTGAGTTGTGGCCAGACTGTCAGGTGGCCTCTAGGCAAGACAACCAGCCACGGTGTCATTTCGTTTTCTATTAGAGAAACAGCCTTATTTCCACATGGACATCCTGAAAAAGAAAAACAAAAAAAAAAAACCTCATTAAAATTCTTCTTTGTTTACTTTTTTAATTAAAAAAAAAATCAATTCATGTTCCACATGTTGATTTGCGGAGGCATTTTCAGTCAAAATGACAACTTTTCAGTGAAAATAATGCCTTGGAAAAGGTTCTCTCTAGGATCAGCTGGAGTCGACTACAGGGTGGACCTGCCTTTGGGCTCTCGTCTGGTAGCCGAATGCAGGAGGTTAATACAAGCACAGTCTTAGGAGGTCATTATACGTGGCATTAGAAATATCAGCCGTCTGGGTTCCAGACATGTATTTTCTGCATTAGGTGGAATGGGGGATGGTTATAACTGCCAGCTGTTCATCGAAATGCACAATTTTTTAATTATAAAATTATGTCTGTATTGATTTCTGCCTCTCGTCTCTCATTGTGCTCAATGGCTCCAGCTCTGCCTGGAGAGCGATCGGGGAAGCATGAGTCTGGTGTCTTCCAGGTTTACAGGTGTGTAGGGTTTTCCGTCAGGTTTATCTACCCTTATACATCACTGGGACACCCCTATGGCCCCATTACCAATTACTCCGCATTGGAGTCTGAAGGACATAGGAAGAAATTAAGATGGGAGCACTTACTACATATTTGGACAAAAATGTATGGGAAAGAAAGCAAAAAAAAAACCCCAAGAAAACAGACAAGAAAAATAAATAGAATTGTGTTTGATTTTTGCTGAACTTTGTTTACAAAGAAGAGAACCATCCAAAGGTTGGGTGGCCCTTTAGAAAAATGAGTTCAGGTCACTTGTTCCACCACGGAATTCCCAGAAAGGAGCCTCCAGGCCTCAGCTCTCTGCAATGTGATGAGTTGTGCCCTCACGTGCCGATTCCTCTCCTCATACAAGCGGCCTAGAGCCACGTTCCCTTTCCTAGATGCCTGCAGAGAAAGCCTGGTGGAAACCAAGGTTGACACTTCTGTGGTCCATCCTGTGAATACCCTTTAATGCGACCACATGTGTGGACCACTGAATCAAGGCCACAGTGTCTCCATCTGGAGCACCAGCAGCATCATGGAGGTGGCTGCTTGTCCTGTTTGCAGCAGGGATCTACTGGACATTGATTCAAGGGTTGTCCACAGCCTCCCAGCAATGAAACATGTTCCTCACCGAAATTAAAGAGTATGTTTGAGACTAACTCATGTGAATAATTAACTGCATTTTTAATTTAGATGGCCAGACTAGAAGACCATGGATTTCTCCAGACTAACTGGAACACCAAATTTCAGATTATTTTTTCTTGTCCCAAAAAGCTCACGTACACGCAAATTTTGGATGGTGGAGTCACTCTATCACTGTAATTGGTTACATTGTGCTTTTACTTAAAACAGTTCTAAAAATTTTAATTTAAAACTGAAACCATTGACACCTCATTTTCATTCAAACATTGTCCAAACATTGTCCCTGAAATAGCCTTTATGAAACTTTTCCACTTTCTCTGTTTCAGCGAGTCTCAGCCATTCATCCAGCTAAACCCAGACTCTGAAGGTTTAGTCCACCCAAAGCTCTATACATTTTTCAGCATGAAGAAATCTGTAAAAAAAATGAATTGGCCCAGCTTGATTTCTGACTTCCTTTGGGTCAATTAAGAGGAAGCACAGAGCAATTTTACACATTTTAACTTATGGTCAACTGGCCGCCCTCCCAGGCACGGTCTGCCACAACGTACTAATGGAGAAGACCTTGCTCCTCTGCCACAGACCCAATGCAGCAACGCTGAAAAGGGTCATTGTTCCTAGGAGAGTGTCTCATTTCTCACTCTTCTGGCACTGCAAAGTGCTATCGCATAATCAGCGAGTGATTTGTATCTTGACATCTCCCACAATTGCCTCCGTACAACCCTTAATGAAATTCAACAGAGATGTTATCACAGAAATGCCCCAATAGGGTCCCTCTTACTCCGGGAAAGCCAGGGAATGACACGTTTAAGGATTTAAAGACTGAATCTTCACATTGCTTCTGCTACACAGTATTTCAGCTATCGCAGTATAACCTCTTTTATATATATATATGTGGAAAAAACACCCAGCTGGAGTATTCTCAGCACCTTGTGGGGTTTTTTTGGTTGGTTTTTTTTTTTTTTTTCCACAGACTGACGCTGTCTGCTAAATGGATTTTATTTTAGATCAAGGAAGAAAGAAGGGGTGGGAGGAAAAAAAAAAAAAGGATTGTAAGGAGGAGGTGGCAGGCTACACATCACACCCAGAATCAGATTTGCTTCCCTCGCAGCAAGTTTTACAACCCAGTGCTATATCTGAGGAGATACACACTAGGGAGTGACACATCCCAAAACTCTGGGGAGAAATCACCACTTGGGTGTTGCTTACCACCCTACCGAGGTCCAGAGGAGCCGTGCAGTCCCCCAAAGGAGGAGTGGCATCAAAAGATGTGCAAACTGCTCCCAGAAATCCTTAGCGGTCTCCATGCTACATGGGAAATCTGGAAAGCTGAGTAATACCGGCACCTCCCTCCCCTCTCTGATCTGGGGACAGCTCTGAGCCTTGGATGGTGACATTCATGTGGAACTGCAACAGTTGGATGTGGTTTTTAAGGTAAGTGGTGATCAGATCTGGGATAAACTCTTGATTTTAGGCTTTCACCTCTCATCTTCTCAATCTATTTTATGAAGAAGGACCAAGAAAGCAGCTCCGTGCACTCATCATTCGGAGCAGCCGAGACCTGGACTTGCCTCATCCCTGGAAAAGGAGGACGGTGCAGAGGTCCTGAGAGCCAAACCTTGGGTCAGCCAAACCATCCTGGTCACCATTGCCTCCAGCATGTCAACCTGCTGCAAAACACCTTGAGTTAGCCACTGTGAGAGGTCTGTGATGTCCCAGCCCTGAGATGTGGGTAGAAATGCTTCACTGCTGTCCTTTCTCTGACACCTCCTCTCCCTGGGGGCTGTCTCAGCCCCCCCACTGCTGCCTGTCCCTCAGAGGAGGGGGAGGAGGAGAACAGGGGTTCTTACACAATGTTTTTGTTCCACTGACAACTTCCCTCTGCCAGTTGGAACAGGCAGCTCATAAATTGCAGCTTTCTGGAGGGGTTTCAAGAGCTTTGCATTCTTAGATCATTGTCTCTCCTCCCCGGGAACAATGGCGGTAGGAAGGAGCTGCTCCAAAAATGCCATGTGCTACGAGGGGATTTCTTTCGGATGGGGATTGCTCGGGGGGGGGCAGAGGGAGGTTCCCCCAGCCTCGTTAGCTTGCAGCCTGGGTAGCTAAGGAGGCAACTCAACGGGAAGCAGGAATGCTGTTAACTGTGCTCTGCAGAAATCTGCAAAGGTCAGCTCCTTCCTACCACCCCAGAAAGGTAGTTAGAACAATTATCCTCTGATTATAAGGTGGAAAATGAGATGTGAGGTGCCCCATGCTGTGGCTGCTCAGTCTGAGATACAGCCAGAGACCTTCTGGCCTTTCAGACGTGACCACCTTGGCGTGCTCAGCATGTCCTTTGCCACCCTGGAGGCTGCTGGGACTGGGCTTTTAGATGAAAGCTTGTCCTGCAGGTGAATTAAAACTGGAAGGCTGCTGCAAGGCTTCTGACCAAATCAGAGGGATCAAGTTCTTAATGCTGTTAAACTCATCCTGTGAAAACAGCAGCTTATTAGACTGCCCTGTCCCCCTTCCCACGCTGCCAGTTCCAGCCACAGCTTTGGTGGCTTTGGCACGTGGCTTGCCAAGGGTTAGCTCTGCCTGCTCAATTGTCAGTGTGGTCCCTGAGATGGTGTTGCTCCAACTAGAACTGACCCAAACAGCTGCCAGGAGTAAGTGTAAGCCAGGAAGCATCCCAAATAGGCAATCTGGGTGCAGCCACCTCTTTTAGGGTATGTGGGTTTGACCATATGAGGCTGTTTAGGCCATACCGGTTGGTCTTGGGGACAGAGGAGGGACCCTAGTGCTGTTCACTTCACCAGTAGAGTTGCACTTTTAAGCCAAGGTTGAAGAGACAAAGTTTTCTTGATTCACGAGTTACAAACCTCCCACCCAGAGGACCACTTCTCTGACCTGAGGCCAAGTGACCAATCTGGCCAAGTCCGTATTATTAACTATAAAACAGGGCAGCCACAGCCAAACTACACCTTAAGAATGGTCCCTGACCCATGCAAGCTCCCAGACCTTGCCTGTGGTTTGTTGTCCCATGCCTAAACCATGCCAGGGACTGTGATGACCATTGAACAGTTGAACTCCAGTGCCTGGAAATGTTCCTCAGCCATTTGTTTTGCTAGCACAAACATCACCACAGCATAAAAACTAGCAAAGTTGTTGTTCCCTGCTTGGGTCTCTTATAAGCCCACCCAATGCAGGTAGAAGACACAAGTCCTCTCAGATCCCCATGAGAAAGCTTGGCCAGCTTGTTAAGAAAGGTGACTATAAATTAATTATCTTCATTAGCTGCCAGTCTGCTCTGAGCGGGGTTCCCAGGGATGCCAGGATGCTCCCTAGACATCTTGGTAACAAGATGCAATCAGCAAGAAAAGGGAATTATTTATCAGATGGTTCCGTGTCATGTAGGAGGAGAGTACGGTGGAGGGAGGATGCTCCAGGGGCCCTATGGGGAGGAGCGGCAGCCTCCAGCGCTTCTCCAAAGGATGGTGTGTTGCAGTGTTCCTGGAAATCCTCCTGCAGGCAAAAAACCAACATCCAAAAGGAAATGAAAGATCTCCCACTGTGTGTCCTGGGTGGGATCAGCCAAGATGCCACACAGCAGGGCTGAGCCCGCACCCTGGGCTAAGGGGGAAGCTTCAAGTGAGGGGTTGGCTATAGATAGGAAGCCACACTGCCTGGGAAAAACCCTTCTTTGGGTTTTTCACAATTTTCTTATCCATTTTTTTTTTTCATTTTGTTATCCAGGGGGAGGAAGGCTCCCCCAAGATGAGCCTTGTTCGAAAGTAACCAAGCCAGAAGGAGCATGTGATGGTTCAGTGGTCAGGGCAGTCCCCAGGAGAGTGGAAACTCTGGATTTCTCTCTCCATTCCTGTGCCTTCACCAGTGACTGTTTAATGCAAAAGATATGAAGAAACTGGGAATATCTAGCTTGGCTTGCTCAGCTTGAACCAGCCACCAGCAGCTCAGGTTCTGGCAGGGTCTCTTTGTCTTTCTCATGATTGTCCAGCTATTGCTTTGGGCTGATCTTGGTGCCTTCAAGCCTCAAAGTTTGTCATGTATCACAGTGCAGGGTGAAATATGGCCCATCATTGGTGGCCTCTTCCTTTATTTCAGGCTTCTGGCAGAGAATGAAAGGATTTAGTACAGGGCTTCAGTACTATGGGGTTTCTTCATACCCCCAAAGCGCAAGCCTTCTTCCTGCCCCCAATTTAAAGTCATTGCCACCAAAGAAGAAAAGCAGACTACTTTGTACACTCTCTCTCACCCTGAAGTCCCCTCATCTGCTTGTACACCAGTCTCCATACAATGATGTCCTGTAACTTGGGGTCCCTGAGTCCCTCTCCTCTTGCTCTTCATATATCCAGAAAATAATTCCTGGAGGATGTGCTCCATGACATTTCCAGGGCCGAAGGTGAGGCTGACATTCTTAGCTCTTCACATCCTCTATTTTCCCTTTCTTAAGATGTGTGTAACACTTGGAGACACCTGATGGGTGGACACAGGCCAGACACCATCTTTTTTTGTCAATAACAGGCAGTAGCCTCACCACCACATCAGTGAGCTCTGTCAGAGCACTTGGATGAATCTCATCCAGTCTCACGGGTGTAAATACATTTAACTTCGCTAAATAGTCCCTAACTTTTTTCTTCCCCCATTGCTGGTTATTCTTTGCCTTCCCAAAAACTGTTGTTACCTGCAGAGGCTTGGAGCAAGTCTGACATAGAGAAATGGAGGCCAAAAAGGCATTCAACTTTTTCCATAACCATCCGTCACTAGGCTATCCCCTTTTCCAGCAATCAACCCACATTTTCAATTAACTATGCTGTTAAAATACTGGCAACTCCCTCTTTTTTTTTTTTTTTTTTTTCCCCCTCTTAGCATCCCTGGCCAATCTTTATTCCAGCTGGTCTTTCAGCCCTTCTGCTTTTATCCCTAAGTACCCAAGAAATGCATTTGCACTCGTCTTTCATTTTCTCTCCTTATTTCCATTTTTTGTATGCTCCCTTTTAGCAGCTCAGTTCACTAAGAAGCGTCTTAATTAGCCAAGTGGGCTTTGTGCTGAAATTCCTGATTTTCATGTGCAAAGGCAGGGTTTGTTCCCAAGCTCTGAATAAGTTTTCTTTAAAAAAAAAATCAGCCAGCTGCCTTGGACACCTTCTCCCATCACAGCAACCTCCCAGATCCCCAAATAACCTGAAGTCAACTCTCATGAGGTCCAGAGTCTTCAGTCCACAGCTTGTCTTCTCAAGCCCCTCTCCAGATGCGGGCCCAGTCATCTCACAGCTACAACAGACCAAGCTGCCACCCCTGACCACAACTGCCCTCTGCTCCTCCACATTTATGAGCAGCAGGTCAAGCACGTTGATGGACACGGACAGGCCTGGATCAAGGCCAGGTGATGAGCTTAGAAGTTAGCAAGAGGAAGGCAAGGTTGGTGGTTAAAGACAGAGAACAGACCATCATGGTGCAAAGTTTTTTTTTTTTCCTAGAAAACTGGGTTAGAAATAGGGCCAGTCCTGATCTCTCTGGAACTGGCCTGGATCCCTTCCATGTGCCACCTTCCCTGCCTGCTAACCACCCTCCACACTTTTTTCCTTCTCTCTATTACCATGGCCCAAGCACGGCAGGGCAGGGTTGACTTTATGCCTTGGCTTTTCTGCGTAAGTTATCCACATTAGTTGAAACCTGGAAGGTTTCATCATTCTGGCTCCCCACGTGGCTGCACTAGTGCATGTGGGTTGGAAGGAGGGGACAGGGACAGGAGCCCTCAGCTCCTCAGCACCAGCTCGTGCTGCTGATGGAGCTACACATCGTGTCTATTTAGCAAAGAAAACACAGCCAAGGACAAGCCCCACAGCCAGCCTCATGCTCCCTGGCACGTACCAGCGGCCCTTTCCCAAACCATACCTGGGAACTGATGGTAGCATGGGTTGGTCTCCAGCAGCCATCCAACAGCTGTCCTGCTGGGGGAGGAAGGATGTTTAGCTACGGGTATGGATGTTATCATATGGATGACATAATTTATACCATGCCACTTGGTCCTTGGGACCAAAGGAGAGTTCCTGACCCATATAGACACAGCTACAGAGCCTGAATCCAAGGTCTTGCATTTGCCAGAAGTTCAGCTGCAACGATTCAGCCAATGATTGTGGCAAGTGCAGCCTTTCAGTCCCTAAAGTGGGCCTATAGGAGGGATGGGGAGGGCCTCTTGATCAGGGGGTTGAGCCATAGGATGAGGGGGAACGGTTTTAAACTCAAAGCGGGGAAATTTAGATGAGATATTAGGAAGAAATTCTTTGCTGTGAGGGTGGTGAGAGCCTGGCCCCGGTTGCCCAGAGAAGCTGGGGCTGCCCCATCCCTGGAGGGGTTCAAGGGCAGGTTGGAGGGGGCTTGGAGCAACCTGGTCTGGTGGGAGGTGTCCCTGCCCAGGGCAGGGGGTGGGAACTGGATGATCTTTAAGGTCCCTTCCACCCCAAACCATGCTATGATTCTATAAGTGGGATTTGCAAATGGCTCCTCCCCAAGCACCAGACCAGCCTGTGTTTCCTTGGCTTGGCCAGACATCCAGCCCAACATGCCCAAGGTCCTGTAGACAGCACAGGGACATGCTCTTCCCCGATATTACATTGTTTTCCTCTTCCCTGGCTCCAACCTCCGGCAGAGTCTCTCTCAAGCGGGGCTGTCAGCGTCGCAGCCCAGAGGAAATACGGCTTTTGATGAGTTCAGGCCCGGCAGACCTGAGAGATGCCATCCTGGCTCGGGGTCCCAGTCCTCCCAGCTTAGCTCGCCTTTCTTTCCCAGCAGTGCCCTGCCGAGAGTGTTTATTCCTGCCTCCCCGCTCCCCCCACGGCGCCTCTTTGTTTGCCTTTCACTGCTCAGCGGCTGCAGGGGTTTGATCACCTGCGGCTTGTTAATTACGATGTGCGG